>JAGFZM010000037.1:98480-151981 GCA_017657215.1 Limnothrissa miodon | reverse complement strand
ACACACACACACACACACACACACACACACACAGATCATAAGCTGGGTCTTCTCCAACTTCCAATGCCTGTGAGCTGCACATTCAGTTCCGGAACACACACACACACACACACACACACACACAGTAATGCATTGAGAGGCAGCATGTGATACACAAACAAGCGGGGAAAAAATCCATCCTATTGTTATTTCACTCCATTCCAACCTGTCACACAATGACACTAACACTTGATGACTTACACAAACAGACACAACTCTCTCTCTTACACACAAACACACACACACACCAAAATACAATACAAAATACCATAACTACAATGCATCAATATTCATGTGTGTTCATGCATCCCTTCTTCCACACTCTCCCTATGTGTTTTATTCAGTTTAGTTATTGTAGAGCACCTTGAATCCTACTCTCCTACTCTTTACACACACACACACACACACACACACACACACACACGAAAATACAATAAAAGATAACAAGTGTCTCTGGGGTTGGCTCCGGGGCTCAGGATGCTGAATTACATCCAGGAGAGATTTCATCATTTACCGGAACGGTGAAGCGTCTTGCTCATCTATTCCCTGTTTTCATCGGAATTAACGAGGGCGTCCATCACCTCTGACCCTATGAGGGGAAGATGAGTCAACAGGATCCATTAGCTCACATGGTGATACACAGAAGATTGTCTACTGTTTTTATGAGTGTGTGTCTGTGTGTGTGCGTGTAAAGGAAAGAGGGGAACTGAGTGTCTGTTTATAATTTTGAGATTGAGAGTCTTTCCATTCGTTTCTAGAACCTTCCATTTCTAGAAGGTTTCAGCAAAAAGACATTCCATTCCATTCCCTGTGTGTGTGTGGCGGGGGGGGGGGGGGGCGGGGGGGGGGGGGGGGGGGGGGTGTAATACAAAACATATATGTACCTACACTAATTTAGTTCCCTTCACTAACCAAGGCCTGCACTAGTTTGGTTCCCTTCACTAACAGGCCTACATTAACCCCCCCCTCTCTTTCGCTTTTATTCTAACCTGATCAAGAGCCCAATCAATGGAGCACCCATTGGGCTCACCCCCCTCATTAAACTTCAGCAGCAGGCCGCCTGACCTTTCTCCAGGAGGGGAGAAGTGAGAGCGTAGATGTGGACATGGTGCCCGGAGTGCGGCTGCCTTTGTCTGCTATTTTTATGATATGGTCTTTTTAATGGAAAACTCCAGTGCTCCCCCGCAGGCTCTGCACATGGTGCCAGATTTAGTGAGAGCTGTGGAGGAGAGTGGAGGAGAGAAAGTGGAGAGGAAAGCTACTACAATGTGTGTGAGTGTGTGTGTGTCTTCACTGTATGTGTCTGTGTGGATATGTGGATGTATTGATGTGTGTGTGTATGTGTGAGTGTGTGAGAGAGAGTATTCAGTGTATGTGTGTGTGTGTATGTGTGTGTATATGTGCGTGATCACCTGAGGAGATCTTTCACATGACATTTAGTCCATGTATGCCAGGCATGGGATATTGGCCAGTCTCACAAAGGCATCTACATAGGTGTACACATTGTGTGTTTAACGTGGGAATATGTGTTTGAGCCTGTATGTGTGTACGTTTTAATACACAGTACACAAAAGGTAGGAAGAAAGAGATGGTTTGTGTGTGTTTGTGAGTCTATGTGTTTGTGTGTGCATTTGTGTGAGTGTAGGTGTGTGTGTATGTGTACGATTAGAAATGCATTAGTGCTGCCAGGTGACTTTGCCCCCCATTCTTTTCTCCCAAGATGTAAATCTGCTACTAGGACCCTCAGAAAATGACACACTATTAAAATAATTACCAGTAAATGTCAGCTGCAAAGGAAAGAAAGCAGGACGGAGAGATAGTCGGGGAGAGGGGGAGTAACAGAGAGATAGAGTGAGAGCAAAAGAGATAGAAAGCATTTTTCTGTGGCTGTGTGTGTGTGTGTGTAAGCGAGAGAGAGAAAATATCGTTTGAGAGAACAATAATTCACTAATGCTTAAAGAGGTGATTGGTTCCACCTCTAAATTTGTGTCAGGTGCAATTCTTGAAAGCACAGAAAAGTGATTTGCAGTGATAAACATGGTCTAGAGTGACTTTATTACCATGTAATAACAATGTGTTTCCTAGTAAGAAAAGACTAAAATTCCACCCCTTTATCTGTGGTCAAACACAGGAGAACTGTGCATGTATGTGTGAGCTGTGCGTGTGCGTGCACGCACCAGCCCGTGTGTGTGTGTGTGTGTGTGTGTGCACTACTGTTCAGCAAGAACTCACAAAACTCAAATACTGTGCTCCATCATGTCTGCAGACGAATGTTTCACGTCCGAGGATCTTCGGGCCTTCATCCTGCTCTGTTCTCTGTTCTGTAGTGGACCGGCTGAAACGGGCTCAATCATAGGCTGTGTTTACTATGGACTCTCCGGTGCTCTTAGTTCTGAGGCTCAGTTTTCTCTTTCCTTTCTTTTCTTTTTTCTTCTCCTCCCTCTCTCCTTTTTTTCCTGGCACAGATGTGTGTAGCTGTTCTGTTCTGTGTGTTTCAGCACCATACTGACAGAGTGAGAGGCAGGGAAAGAAGCAACCCTGCACACTGACTCATCAAATACTGATACACCAAAACCAAAAGTCAAATGTGAGCCTTATTACTGGCAATTCTGTCAGAAACATTGTGTGTGTGTGTGTGTGTGTTAATGTTGGGTGTATCGTTGTGTTAAAGAGGACTGAATTTAACTTTTATAGAAAAGTCTGATAAAGTCTGATAAAAGTGTCTGATAAAGAATGTTCCAGTCATGAAGGGAAAAAAGGGAAATTGTGCCTCATTGACAAACTCTGGTGAGACGTGTGTAACCAGTACATAAGGTGTGCACATGCAATAGCAAGACAGAGCAGAGTGAGACAGAAGCAATTGTGTGTGTGTGTGTGTGTGTGTGTGTGTGTGTGTGTGACTTAAAAACAGTTCAGTTTCACTCCACTGTAGGGGAGGCACTAGCATACATGTTGCACACAAGACAAGCCAAGACATGGCTATACGCAAGTTATCTCTCATGATTGACTTCGTTTAACACTGGCACCGATTGATCACTGACGACTGTCTCTCCGGAGGCAGCTAAGCAAAGTTATCAAGAAAGTAAGTCTTCATCACTGCTGGTAGTGACAATTAGTTAGCTCCAGCTAACAGCAAAGAGCCCCATGTTATTAATGAACCAGGTGCACCCAATTTTTATAAATAAATAATCTGGCTGGCACACCAATTTAAATTGTTAGCATAGGCCTAATGTTGTAATTTCTGACACTTGCTTTAGCTATGAAAAATCGAGTTTATTCAGGCATTATCATCATTATTTGTGTTTGACTGAATAAACAGTTGGTAAACAAGTACATCTTATTGAATATGATTTTTTTTTTTATCTATAGTATTATTTTTTTTACTTATAGTAGAACAACTTTATCAAGCAGTTAGTAATGCATTTTGGAAACAAAAGATGGCCCCCTGGTCTATAATGTGCCACCTTAGTCTAGGTAGCACACATATTCTGAATGCCTTCAGCAGAATTTAAATGAGCCATTTTAATCTAGATTAATTTATTAATTCCAAGATTACAGTAAGGTAATAAAAAGATGCTTCTTAGTGACTGAAAAAAAATAACTGCATCTGGATAGCTTTTGCAGAGCTGTCTTTTGCAAATACTATATTCATGAACTAAAAATCCCCAAAAAATATTTCCAGCCTGTCTCTTCAGTGCATTTCCTTACCATCTTGAGCTTTGAGTAGCACACTTTTCAGGTGAGCAACTTAACAACAAATACTCTCCCAGTCCAACAAATCACTTAGCACATGCGCAGCAGTCTGTATACAGGCCGCACACAACACTCTTGTGTGCAATAGTTTTGCACACACACACACACGTACACTCAAATACATACAAGATTTCATGAGGCGCGATCAGAAGTGAGGGCAAGCAACAATATGCATCCTGATAAGAATCGGGCGATATATCAGCTAGGATAGCTCATGCGCTATATGTTTGTTCGTATGGTATGCATCTCTTGGGGTCTAAGCCCCCCCATCCTTAAAATCTAGTGACGCCCCTGCTCTGCCCCATTCTGTAAACATTGGTTAGTGTTCCTTATTATGTCTATGTGTAAATGTTCAGTGAATGAACAGTAAATGTTCTTTTTTTTCTACAGACAGGATTTATTGACATTGAACATCAGGGTTATTGACTAATTCACACCGGATTTTTCCTCTAAGCAGTCAAAAGAAATGAAAGAAAGAAAGAAAACTGAAAGAATCATTGGGAGTGGAGAACATTCTGAAGGTGACTTTAGTAATAGGGCAGATAAACTACAATACCCAGCAGACCCATGGGCCAGACACATGGGAGCACTGCTTGGCAGTTCTGGACACACTTCACACCAGCGCTGGAAAAATGGCACCAAACACTCTTTTACTTACACCCATTTCTCCTCTCTCTCTCTCTCTCTCTCTCTCTCTCTCTCTCTCTCTTTCTCTCTCTCCATCTCTCTCTCCATTCATATAGTTTTCTGTTTCTTGTTCTGAGCTTTTTATAAAATGTTTTTTTTTTCATTAGAAAAGCCCATTAATGAGGTGACTCCATAAACATTGGACATAGTCAGGCTTTCCGACGCGAGGACAGAGAGAAATAAAGCACTTATTGACATGTAAGTGAGGCCAGCTTTCCTGCAGACCTAGAGCAATGCCTACAAAACCACACAGGAGAGAGAGAGGAGGGAAGGAAGAAATAGGTGTGAGTAAGACAGAGATTCACAGAAAAGGAGGGGGCATTGTTAGGTTAAGAGGTTATGTGTGTGTGTGTGTGTGTAAGAGAGAGAGAGAGTGTGTGTGTGTGTGTCTGACGAGCTGGACCATCTGTAAATCTCCACATGTGTATGACCAACCTCTGTAGAAACATGTGACCTTTCATAATGTCCACTGTGTACCCACCTCATCACATGCACACACACACACACACACACAAATCATAGATGCATAGATAAACACCCTAAAATCATAGATTTGTAGATAAACACCCTAAAAAACACAGGAGACAGTAGAGGCCTAGCCACAGGAATACACACAAACACACACACACACATACAGACAGGAATACCGCCAGTTGACAGTGGTCGAGAAGCTTGAGAACTCCCTCACCTCTCAGAGCCTTATTGTGCTTCAAACCACAATGACTTTGCATGAAATGGATTCAAATGCCACAGTGTGAGATATTTATCATGGGAAATTTCAGTTTTCAGTCCGATACTCTCTGAGTGTGTGTGTGTGTGTGTGTGTGTGTGTGTGTGTGTGTAGTGTAGTGTGAGCATGTGTGTGTGGTGTGAACATGATTGTAAGTGTTTGAGTGTGTGTGTGTGTGTGTGTGTCTATGCGTGTGTGAACAGGCGGTCCCAACCCGCCTTTGCGTGCAAGCAGACATATTAGCCAGAGCTGCAAACAGGTTGTAAAAGTGAAGGGGGGGAACACCCTGCAGTGGTTGCTGGAGACGTGGGAAACCGCGCTGACCCAACGACTCCCTGCTTACTGGAAGCTGTGGCAAAGACTGGCCAACAAGTCCTAACGCTGCAACACACAAAACTCTCTGGAGACAGAAACACACAAACACATCTACACAAACTCTCTCTCTCTCTCGCTCTCTCTTCCTCTCTCTCTCACACACACACAGACACAAAGGCAGACACACACATAATCTTCTACACAGATTTCCACATGCTACCATACAGAAAACACAGGGCCACAATAAACTGGCACACACACACACACACACACATACACACACACACACACACACACACACAGAGCTGTAGAATGAACATCAAGACACTATGTAAAAATAAACTCTTAGTTGGTCTGCTGGTGTGCAGTTTTTATTTAAGAAATCAACACTCTACATAACAGAAAAAAATGACACATCCTCTTTCTACACCCCTACATACACACATTTACACCTTCCCTTGTTTTTTGTAGAACATGCTTAAGCAGTCACACAACACATGACACCTTCATCCACCAACCCATATATATACAGTAGGCACTTGGAAGTACTTCGTCAACTACTCCTTTGCAGTACACCAGCATAAGGAAATGGCACGAAGGGAACGGGAGATGCAGGAGATGTCTTGTTTAACCCTGTCTGGGACATCTGGCTGGGGATTTGGAAATGATGTATGCATGTGACATGTTGCTCAAGTGTGTGAGCGTGTGTGTGTGTGTGTGTGTGTGATAAACTTAAGAATGGGTGTACAGCTGCTGTTGCTTCCTAGCGCTCCCTGTATTTGTGTGTGGGTGTGTACTTTTTTTAAAAGTGTGTGCGCACATTGGTATGAGTGTGTGTGTGTGTGTGTGTGTGGGGGGGGGGGGGGGTGACTAGAGTGAGCGATAGGGGGACACTCCCTGGCGAGCATACCACAGCAGAGAGGGCACACAGAGGGCATCTGCTCCCGCTGCCGCCGCTCCACTTTCTCAATGAGCACTGGAATGTGTCCCCTTTCAAAACACAGAGATTGAGAGGTGTTTCTTCATCCACAAATGCCAAAACATTCAGTCCTGCTTTTTTTTTTTTTCTTTCACCTCTTTGTGATCACCTTATTTGAACCGTCACCTTCTTTCCTATAACCCTTGCTCTCTCTCTCTCTCTCTCTCTCTCTCTCTCTCTCTCTCTCTCTCTCTCTCTCTCTCCATCACTTTCTTTCTTCCTCACACTTTCTATGTCAGGCACGGAAGCAAGCACTAAGACACTGCAAACAATGGCATTTTGGCTAGATCACCATGTCCTTGGGACCACACCTGAGCCAAGCATGCAAACGCAAATAGCCGGGTGCAAAAAGGGAAGCTCTATCCTGCTCTGTGGTTTCGCCAAAATCCAACCACCCCTCCCTCCACCTCCATCTCTTCCTGCCGCCCAGGGCTAAACCAAAGTCAACAGGCTAAGATGTGGGGGGAGAGTCGGTGCCAGAGGTTCCACCCACACGGCCCTGAACAACGGGCCCTGCCCCAGCACAGGCGCGGGCTGCAGGAGACGCATACACAAGACACGCCTGTGGCACAGTCGACAAGACAGAGTGTTCACCTCAGCCGCGCAAACCCACGCGTTTCTCCACGTCATACTTCACATGGAAACATGCAAATGTTCTCTCAACACTCCCTCACTTACACTTACACACGTACACCCAGACAATATAAGACAATATACCAAAGGAAGAAAACAACACAATAACTACAGTACACAACTTAAACTTCAACAGAAATACACCCAGATGTCCGAATTAAACCTTTAAACTGGAGTGAATGAAACCATCCCCGTTTTGGCTGTTGCTCTCTGTGACGGGTTGCAGAATTGGAGAGGCGAGAGAGGGGTGTTTACTGATGCACCGCACACCAGAGCTCTTACAGCATAGCTTACTATGCTGCCTATGCTTCAGACAGCCAGGGAGCATGCTGGAGAAGCAAAGCAATTAAACAGCAATCCTTCATGCACACACACACACGCACCCACACACACACATGCACACACACATGTGTGTGAGTACACAGAGTAATGAGAGTTGAGTGGCAAAGGGGCCGAGAGAAGGGTGAGACATGCTAAATAGAAATGCTCCCCATTAATTAGAGGTGTGTGTGTGTTTGTGTACACACACGTGTGTGTCTGTTTGTGTGATTGTGTGTATGTGTGCATTAGTGTGCTGTGTGTGTGTGTATGTATGTGTATGTATGTGGGTGCACTGGCATGTTGTGTGTGTGCGTGTGTGTGTGTGTGTGTGTGTGACAACTAGAAACAGTTTAAATGAGCTGCTGATGAAATGTTATGCTGCCACATTCCTGTACAGCTAATGAATGTGTTTGAAGCGAGCGAGCACAGTAGCTCTTTCTTGCCATTCCTCTAAACAAACAAAGACGTGTTCAGGTGGCCGCACAGACAGGTTGCCCACACGGACTCATAACCTATAGCATTGTAGCCACACATCTCCTTTCACCACACTTATATAGGCTAGTTAGGCTTCCACAGTTAAAAAAAAAAAAAAAAAAAGCACATGGACTGAAACTTCTTGTTAGTGGTGCTTACCCCAGGGTGCAGTCAGAGACTTGAGAATCTCAGAGGCAATCGATTTGAGGATGTTCAAAGAGCTCGTCTGCACCCACTTTGTTCAGAAACTAAAGAATAACAACCTGTGTGATATACTAACTTTCTTTTTTTCTTTTCCTAGATGCTGTTGTGATGGCAGAAAAACTGAGCACGACTAGAGATGCTTAAGGATCCTTGGAAGGATTAGGGCTGAATTGATTAAACATGTTGTGCAAATGAAAACTGCAAAAGAAGGACAAAACAGATCAAAGCAGCTTAACTCCTTACCTGAAATGGTAAAGTTAGATTTAAAAAGTTGCTCTAAGCCCTTCAACTTTTATTTGAAGCTCTTCAAAACAAACAATGAAAAAGCAGCAAGTAGTCAAAGAATGTTAAATATTGTTTGTATTAAAATATTGAAATTCCTGGTAAGTCAGTTTTATGCTTAGCCATTTTTAAGTGCATCCCTGACAATAACATTGACCACTCAATCCTATTGTTGGAGTTGTGTCACACGGCTCTCCATGACCAGAGCACTGCTGTGTAATGGTACTGCATAGATATCATAGTAAATGACAGTTGAACTAGCAGGCAACAATGGAAGCTGTCATTATCAAGCTCATCATGGTGCAAAGAAAACTGTACTGCATAATTCTTTAATGCTTTAAACAAATTAACAAATAGTTGGATAATAGTAGATAGCTAACAGGTTAATCTTTATAAAGGTACTATTTAACTAATAAAAATAATGATATGACACCAGTTATAAGGATTCCATTTGCTCAGGTAAGACCACAGGATCATCAACAGGCTGTGGGCCATTTCTTGTGCAGACAGTACAGAAAGGACCAGAGCACAATGAGTACTTTTGTAAACATTTCTTAATGCAATGTGGCCAATTTTGGGAAGAGTATTCTGTTGATTAATGCACTAATAATTTTGATATTCATTATTTCATTTGTTTTCATTTTAATGGTGGTTAAAAGGGTTACATGATTGATTACTCAGCTTGACCCATCACAGATAATGTATGCTTGTTTCTGTGCAGTTACCTTACCTCTATAAGAGTGAAATAATATGGCATCAACAAGAAAAAATAGGACACACAAGGACATGGACAAGCATACACACACACACAAACTGAAAGAGACATTTATGAACTGTATGCTCATAAATTGAACATAGAGGGTAGGTATGATTTAGGAAGACTTTTAAAGTCCCCATGCTCCAACCTATGGCTCAGAGCTGAGATGAACAGTATTTGCAATCATCTATTTTTACTGACAAGGTCCAATGACTCGACAGATTTTAGCACTTCCAGTAACTCTTAAAGTAGACGTTGCACTGAGCTGTAATATTAAGTGTTATGCTATCAGCTTACGCAGCATAAAACAGACTCCAACACTATTTGTCAGGGCTTGTGTCCAGTTCTTGAGGAGGAGGCAAATAAATTGAAAAGCGGAAGATATGTCAGCGTTAAATAATGTGTCCCCGCCTTGTGACAACAGTGGTGTTTTAGAGCAACCACAAACAACAGTGCCCCCCCCCCCCCCAAACACACACCATTAGAAATTCTCTTTCTCTCTCACTGTGTGTGTATGTGTGTGTAAATGTGTGTGTGTGTGTGTGCGTTGCTTAAAGCTGAAAAAAAAGGCTGAAATCCTTGGCCTCCACAAGGAAACTAAATATCTGTCAGTAAATTCAGAATCAGAAACATAACAGCCAAGTAAAAGAGAGAGAAAGAAAGTGAAAAAGAAAAAAGAAAGATTAAAAAAGATAAAAAGAGAGATAGAAAAACAAAAAAGAAAGCAAGAGAGGGGGAAGAGGAGAAAGAGAAAAAGACACATCAAGGTAATTCTAAAGCACTCTACTCATTATTATTCAGCCCAGTGCTTTAGTTTTTTTTCAGCCACATTCATACTTAATCACCATCAGTGAAAAGAAAGAATTCTGCTCGTCTTGGATTATGGGCAGGACCCTTAAACCCACCCCCACCCTACCTCTTGTATCTTCCCCACGTCCTCCACACAGCCCACATACACCCACCCCCAGCCCACTCGGCCTGTACTGTCCCAGGAAGGGCCCCTCATGCATGAGTCGAAGCCTGATGCCTCCCTGCTCCCACATCCATCATCAAAAAGCAGGCCAAACAATGCAAACCAGGGAGGTCCTGCAGACACTCCTTCACAATGGGAAAAACAAATGGGCCCTGAATGGTAATTGTTGGGGTCTCTCTCTCTCTCTCTTTCTCACACACACACACACACACACACACACACACAGATGCACATTTCACTCAACCAGAACAAGCAAGTCATGAAAAAAGGGTGAGCTAATTAACTATACTTTTCTACCAAATAAACAGCAAGTGGATAGGATGTTATAGATTATGAGCATGTATGAGAAAGCTCACCATTAGGCAAAAAGTGTTTGTTAGGATATGAAGCCAGAGTTAAACCGAGCATTTGAAACACAATCAATTTTTCGGATCCAAGTGCCAAATGCAAGGTCTCACCTCAGCAATTTCTTTCTTATTTGTTTAGTCTGCAGTCTTTTGTCATTGATGAATAGGCCCTCTCTCAGTTTAACGTGCAGCTGTGTTTTGTCCTGTAATTTGCGAACACTCAGTGGATGTGACTGGTTGCTCAAGAACCCCCTGTCGCCGCAAGTTACAGTCACATGAGCTCTAATGCAAAACAAATGCTGTCAACAAAAGTTCATTCAAGTTGGAGTCCATCCCTCAGAGCTAGCGCTCTCTGGCTGCCGACACCCCTTCACAGAGGTCAAAGGAAATAAATCATAGCCGTAACTAGGCAGTGAAAAAAAAACTTGCCTTGCTTCGCATGTCAGACTGCCCTCAATCTTTCATCCGATGCAAATGTTCAGTTCTCAGTTTTGGGTATGTGCAACCACAGCTGACACAAACGAACCCTATTTACATGCATTTCATATACCACAGTGAAATCAACACTCCTCTTTGTTTTGGGGCCTCCTTCTCAACTACCCTCGTCTTCGTCATTCTGTCAGTAAACTTGTTCTCCAGTCCAAGCCAAAACCAGAACACATGGATAACCTATTTTTCACATTACAAAGAACTGGGGACTTCTAGTGTATTCTGTTATAGCCATCTAGACTTCTTTTTGAACCTTGAAGATGTTTCAGCTAGATTAGCACAGTCAATATGTTCAAGCACCAGAAGGATGTTCAGATGCCTACCGAAATACTTTGACTACCATGACCTGAATGAATGAGAACTTATGACTTTAAAGGTTTAAAGGCCCACTATGCAACATTTTTCATTTAATTAATCTGTTTCATACTGTTTAGGATGCTAAAATGAGTCATTACACGGCGAACGAACGGTGTAGAATGCGCCACCGTGGCCTATAGCGGTAGATACAGCACTTGCAATGTTCAGCAGCGCGGACCGCCTCCAATAGAATGCAGTGCAATACAATGCAATACAGCGGTCTTTAGGCGGAGCTTGTGAGAGAAAAAAACATAACGTTGCTTAGCCCTTCTGTAAAGGCTGCATAACATCACTTAAAGATGATCACTTTAAAGGCAGAATGATTAATGTCACTGTTATGGAGTATATGCCATAGATTGTTATACATTATATCCTATATTTTTGTCAAAGCACCTGTCTATTATTTTGTCTTGTTTGGAGTGGCACAGAGGGCATCAGTGCTGTGCCAGCTGTGGACATTACCACCTTAATTATCTGCAGGAGCTTGCCCACTGCTCTGTGACTCTGTCTGGCATCGGCTGCCCGTCACAGTAATGATGAAGAGAGCAGCGTGGCCCCTGACTGTGCCCTGCACAGCATGGTGTCGGCCTTGGCTGGATAATAAGCACAACATAGAGCCACTGCTGAACTCCCAACTCAACAACTGCCTAGGCCACTGTCAGGGCTGCAGGGTTTATTAGGTGATATGGAGGGATAAAGAGAGATTCATAGGGCCAGATAGATAAAGAGATGCTAAGATGGTGAGACAAACAGAAAGAGAGAGAGTGTGAGAAAAAAGAGGAGAAAAAGAGGGAAGGTTAAATATCCTTAGAAAAAAAATCATAAAGCTCTAGGGTGGAGAGTGTAACCTTCCTTTTACTCAGCTGTCTGACTGCCTGAACAGTTTAAAGAACACAACTTTGTTCATACTACTCCACTTGCAAGAACCTGTGACCTGTTCATAAACTTCCCTCGTCTTCTCCCTTTCTTTTTTCCCACACAGTCCAAAACAACTTGTTTTAATAAGTATTTGGGGTGTGCTATAGATTCAAAGCCAATAAGTATGGACACATCTTCCATATGGAAGCTCCGGACACTATAAAAGGTTTATGAGCAAAGAAAAAGCTGCACTCTCTCACAGCTGGCGAGTGTTCGCACTACAGTTTTTCCTCCTCAGTGTAAGTGTGCTTTTCTGCGGACTGTCAAAATAGTTTAACACTTCTTGTTTATGAAATTGTGATAAAATCCTGCCGAAAAGGGCACCTTTAAGGCTCAAACAGGCAGGTCCGCATTTCTGCGCTGTGGCACATTCCGAAAATGATTTCCACTAATTTCCAGGGTACAGAAATTTCACATATTTACCAGACACTTCTCTGACATCTTTGCAGAGAGAAAGAGAGAAAGAGAGAGAGAGAGAGAAAGAGAGAAAGACATGTTCATACTCAAAAACAAAACACACCATATATCCATCTACTTTTCGGAGACATTTCAACCTTAAAATAATCATACTACCCCTATTAGGCAATTCCTATATAATAACAGTAATTCTGTCCTTAGCTATACAAATGGCCATTTTCAGTCCTTCCAATTTCCTTGACTGCACTGTGTGTGCTCTTAGCCAATAAGGTGACCCTGCCACATATAAGCAAGGTAATTCAGGGTAGCCAGACACATCTTTAGCCCTCACAAAACCCCTATTCATCTCTAAAGTGTTATCCTGAGACTCCAGGTTGCAGCCTTGAGTCCAGGTCAGGGATGGACACAGTCCAATTTCTCTAAAAACTGAAGCATTCATCTCCTAGCCTGGCTTAATCTAAAACGTCAAAAAAGTGTCTGTGCATGTGGAGGTGTTTAAAAATAGTGCACTGGTAGAGGATTTTATTCCTCCGTGGCTAGGGCTTTGGCCACTGGTAGTACTGTAATGTGAGTTCACATTAAGATGACATTTAACGACTAAAACAAATACATATTCAGAATCATATTTGCATTGCAATCTTCAACATCTGACTGTATATTAACACATAGAAATGTACATTAATCACTCTCTGCAGAGCATCAGTTGGCCCTGGATTGACTCAGTAGCACTGAAGCACCCAGATGGCCCAGGATTGACTCAGTAGCACTGAAGAAGTTGTGAAAGTTAATCCCGTCCCATGACCTTTCTTTTCCACCCTCGCTCATAGTCTCAACATCCCCTCACCCCCACCCAAAATATCAAAATCCAATTATGCACCCATGGAGAGCTCCATTAGTTGGATTAATATGCATTGGGAGGGCATTAGGACCTCCTGTGGCAGGAGTCTGCAGCTGGACCATGGAAGTGAGTGTGCTTGTTACAGAGCGCATGCTCAATTTAATAATACACGAAAAAGCTAAATATCACACCAGGCTTATTTAAAATCTAAATCACTTAAGATGTATTAAAGCTACATACTTTTTTAAAGCACACACAGCCTTACCTACAGATCAGAGGGACAGTGTAAGTGTGTTTCTGTTCATTTACAAATACATAACACACCCCTAACTCCCTACTTTTGCTTCTCGTGATAGCCTCCACCAAAAGCCTACAGTATTCCTAAGAAAATTCCCCTCTCACTAAATTACGTTAAATTAGGTTTCGTTTAGTGAGGCCTACATGCCTTAATTAGAACACTTAAGATTTAAATTTTTAATAATCAGGAAAGCATAAGCTAATACAGGTGCCTCTTAAAATTTGACAATCAATTATAATATATATATGGAGTTCACACTAAACAAACCTCAACCTCTTTTGCTCTGGGTGTGAAATCAATGGAACCAGACTTGGAACATTTTTCCCCCATAGAAATCTAATACAAAATTGTCAGTTTGGTTTTCTTAGAGGTGGTTGTTTAAAAAGAAATGACAATAAGAACTTTCTTGCAGATGTATGTACATATTTCAGATATACTTCTCATCAATATTCCTTGCAGAGTTTAAAACCCTTTCAGGGGAATACTTTGACAGAGTGAGAAAGAGAGAGAGAGAGAGAGAGAGAGAGAGAGAGAGAGAGAGAGAGAGAGAGAGAGAGAGACATGTGAAACTTTTAAATTGTTAAGTATGCAATGCAAAGCTTTTTCTAACCTAAGTGTCACTTGACATGCATTCAGCACATGGAGCGAAAAATGATTAGTCTTTTAATATAGAGCCCAGACCGGTGAGAGGCAGACTAACAGTGCAGTGCAGAGGATGCAGATTAGATCTGAAAAGCCTGTCGCTGCATATCAGCGTTGCCTGAACTGCATTTGCATAATTATACAACTAAAGATCACGAAAAGAAGAAGAAGAAGAAGAAGAGAGAGAAAGAGCGAGAGAGAGAGAGAGAGAGAGAGAGAGAGAGAGAGAGAGAAGGAGAGAGGGAGAACTTGGCTTCATAAATGAATTAGAATTTTTGAGGCCAACTGCATTTTTGTTTTCCAAACTTAATCTAATCTCCTTTCTCCGAAGGCGAGGCTGGGAGAATGGAACATGTATGTGTGTGTGTGTGTGTGTGTGTGTGTGTGTGTGTGTGTGTGTGTTTGTGTGTGGCTGGCTCATCTAAAAAGAGTCTTTTGTCTGGCACTGAAGATGCTAATCTCACTATTATCAAGAAGGCTGAAGAGAAAAAAAAACAGAAAAAATGAAGTCTGGTATTTTATGCCTTTTCTTTATGTAGGCACATATGATTGAACAGTGTTTAACAAGCTGCTCTCTGACATTGGCACCTAGTACAAGATGAACACATTAAGTGAAGAAGAGAGAGGTCGAAGGTTAAAACTGCCATCACAGGGGTTGCTTGTGCTTATTACTGGGCTCTCTCCTGATATGTGGGCCCAATTAATCTCTTCATTCTTGGAGAGAGGCCCTACCCAACTAACAGGCTAATGGACAACAAACAAATTGACAAACAAATGCAAACACACATGTACACAACACTCATACAAACATTTAAAAATATGAACACATAAAAAGATATACTTGCAAGCATATGAGACACACATATACACCAGTCTCAGACATACAGTACACCATCCCCTCCAACACAAACACACACACTCACACACACAATTTCAACACATGAAAAAGTACATGCAAAAAAACACCACACACACACACACACACACACACTCGCACACATACACACACACACACACAAATAGACACATACACTATCAACACAATAAAAATTCATGAACACACACACACACACACACACACATTCCTGTGTGCGTTACTGTAAGCTCCCTGAGCCCCCTGATGCCTGCCGCCCCTCATGTTTGCTCTTATTCAGCCTAGTCCTGCTGCAGGTAAGCAATGCTTGCCAGAGGGTTCCAGGCCAGCTGTCTGCCCCAGAGAAAAACAACCATTAGTGGCAGAGCCCCCCACCATAATCCTCCCCTCAGGCCATTTACATGAGCTGATTGTTCGGCTGCCATAAGCTAATGGTGGTCATTATCGGACGATCGTGAAAATATGTAATTTAACGTGTGAATTTCATATTTATTTGTATTTAAGCCCTCCTGAGCCTGCAAGACTTTGCAAAGGGATAAAACTGCCTCAAGTTATTTACTGTTTGGATGTGTGCATGTGAAAGTAGACGTGGGACAAATAGGCTGCGTGTTTGTGTTGTGTGTGGTGTAGGTCTGTGTGTGTGTGTAATAGAGAGAGAGAGTGGGCGAGAATGTGGAGGAGTAATTGTAAAAAATCTCAAAGATGGGGGATTTGGCATGATTGGGTTCAGTTAAGCTTTAATTCCAGGAGTTTTTTGTGCTTTTCATTATGCTTTCTTTAAAAACAGCATCTTAATGGCAGCATAAATTATGAATTTTACCTCTAAGCCCTTTGTGTCCATTAGCTCAGCCTACAGTAGCTTTCCACACCAGGTCCCTCTCTCCCAGTCACAATGCGGCCCACTTTGCCGTCTATCGGTCAAAGCAGAATTTAAGGAGGCCAGCAATCTGCAGTGTGGAGGTGCTGTAAATCGTTCAGGTTTCCACCCATCACGTTTGTAATTGTATCAGTCTAGACGGTGCATTTTGACCATCATAATTAGTGATAAACTCTGAGCCTTTCACATTCCTGTAGACAGACGGCTCTTTGTGAAGGAGGATAGTTTATCTTAAGACAGAGGAGGTGGGGTGGGGATTCATAATGGAGACAGCAATAGATTAAAACAGAGAGGGAGTGAGGCAAAATGATCAGGAAGATCCATAGCGTGTGTGTATGTGTGTGTGTGTGTGTGTGTGTGTGTGTGTGTGTGAATGAGTGAAGAGCGGAAAAGCAGAAGAGACAGAATAGAAAACAGACAGGGAGAGAGAGAGAATGTGGAGGAGGGAAATCTAAATGTATAGTGTACACAGTAGCGTTCTCTGAAACATGAAGCACATCGTAGAATCAGAGATATGTAAAAGACAAACTCAGCCAGGGCCCTCCATGTTGTTTCTTTCGGATCGGTCCCCCCCCCTCATCTTTCCCATATGCCCACTGTACAAAACAGAGTCACAACTGATAGAGAAATCTGAGTTGAGTCTAAGAGTTGTGGCGGCATATTAAATGGCGCCATATTAAAACATTTTAAAAAGTTAATTTGAAGACAAATACTGTATTGTGACTAAAGATATATGGGATAGTTAGAGCTTGTTTTATATGTGCGGAGGTGTTTCTAATGTTCAAGAATTACAGCCCTCACCTTTACTGTCTCTGCTAATAGCAGACTTTAGTGAGCTCCCCGACCATAACCAGATCCATCCATCTCCATTTTACTTAAGCAAGTAGCTTTGCCAGTCAATAATAGCCGGTGGTTTCACAAAGTCAAAGGCATACACACACACACATACACAGGCATACACACCCTGTTGTGCTTGCACTAATCACGACCATAAAACTGAGTTATGGCTTCACACAAAAATTAATGGCCCACTTAAGAATGAAATATAAGGATGTGATTCATAATTGGACAGAGAAACAAAACGTCAAAGCCAGTGGTCTCTGCTGGATTTCGGATGTTGTAATTAACAATGGTCGGAAATAAGAGGCATTATTGGTTTTTGCATGAAAACCCCTGACTCATTCCCTGAGCCCTGTATTAAAACTGCACTGAATCCCTGGGGTTGGTACAATCACTGGCGTCACAGTATCCCACGATATAAACTGTCAACATGTAACACATTTCATAAAATAAACAGACCGACTGCACAAAACCTGGCTTACTTGCTTACCATGACAACCGCATGAGAAATAAGTGAAACCAAAGCCCCAATTTTAGGGGAATTTCAGCGGTTGAAGCGTAAATGCGTCTGCATTACAATGAGCGAGCACGGTGGCTTTGTGTGTCATTAGTGGTGGCTCAGGGTGCAGATCAGTGGTTCGTGAAGCCTTTGTTGGGCTTTGACTGTCTGGCCCAGACTGTCGGCAGCCTGACCTTGACTCGCAGGTCTGCGCCATCACTGAGCTCCTCTTTATTATGCCACACTCCCCGGGTTCCACATTTCAAACGCCGCTGACAGACAGGCAGGCTACAGTGTGTCTGCACAAATGTGCCCTGGCTTTGTTTTCATTCATGGCAGAATTGCTTGGGGAATGAAAAGGAAAATCATCTTTATCAAGCACTAAAATTAAATGTGCTTAAATGCAGTTGACATTGTATGCGTTCACAAGTCAGAGCATGTAGGATTAGTTAGGTGAGTAGTAGTCAACATTTTTAAAGTGCCATGTTGGTATCATGCATAGCTCACTAATAAATCATAATATCTGTTCATAATATCTGCTGTCATCAGTTGATTCAATACCCAGTGACAACAATTAGTTGCATCGTTAGGTTGCAGTATATACCCAGTCACTGTGGTAAAATTAGTACCAGTAATTATGCCTTTTTACGGCAGGCAATATATCTGCATTTGTGTCCATGTGCAAATGCAGATAAATTGGCCATTTCAAGGATTCAAGGATTTTATAGTCACATACCTTTTTTAAAAGATTAAAAATGTAGTGAAATTGTGGATGTTGTCTGTCTATTGTGCATTAAAAAAAGAGAGAGGGTGAAGAATGAGGTAAAGTGATAGTGTAGAGAGATGTGAATGGCCTACAGTATGAAAGTAAGAGTGGAGAGGCAACAATTATGTCATAACTACTACTACTACTACTTATTTAGAAAACATGCAAATTAGAAAAATTGTTAATTCTAAAAACAAAGCAATTCTTACTCAATTAATGCTTAATGAGCTGTTCCTTTGCTGCCAAGAGTAACTTTTCATCTCATCTCACCGTTTGAACCGGCACAGAGAGTTCGAGTCAGCTATCGAAACGGCAGGAGATGGGCTTCACGCTATGCTGGGCCCAATGAATGAAGGCAAAGCCTCTTCATCAGACACCAGCAACAGCCTCTGGGTGGGCGCACACACACACACATACCCACACACACTGCTATCAAAGCAGCTGCCAATTAAAATGGGATGATCAATGATGACCTTCCATTCAGTCATGAAGAAGAGACCAGTCGGGCAGAAGAGGAAAGAATTTTTTTCTTCTAAAAAATGGGGCTGATGTTGAATGTACCATTCAACGTTCTTAAGCACTACACTGAATCTGAAGTACTTTTCCAGCACCAGTATTTTGGCCAAATGTCAGCGCAATTATTGGACAGGTGGTCAGGGGGTGAGAGGAAATGCCAACCTGCCAATGTGCAGGAATGGGAGCTCCTAACCTTTCCACACAATGAAAGCCCCGGAGATATACAGAGAGAGAGAGAGAGAGAGAGACAGCTACCACAATTCATGAGGCATGTATTCATAATTAACTAAGTTCCCCTTCTGTTATTTGACCTTGGATTGTGAGCTGGTTTGGGGGGGAAAAGGAAGAAATACATTTTTGATCCCAACTAATCCTCTCTGAGGTCAGAATTAATATTTCACGTTTTCTTGCTCCCGCCCACAGCTCACATTGAAATTCACTCCTCTGACTTTTTTCTGAGCTTTTATCCACTGTGACTTACAGGCCGAGGGCATTAGCAACACTAACACAGGCACATTTGTCACCACGTAGGCTTAGCAAGTGCAAAGTGTTCTTCTTTTTATGAACTATATTTACATGTAGGTATGTATTAGGTACAACATTAGTTGTGTAATACAACAACTATAAATTCCAAAGTACTCAGTAGAGATCAGTAGGCTGATCATACATGTAGTTATCTTAATGCCAAACTTTAAGTACAGTTCCATTTTGAAAGAAGTGGACATTCACCATCCTAGATGACGGAGACTGCACTGAATCTGACTATCACTGTTTCTTAAAGTCAAGAATGCTTTCCCGCTAGAACAATTGCCTTGAAAGCCATACACTATGGAGGCTTCATACCTCACTAGCATTCAACTCACATACAATGGAACAGGCTTGTAAATGTGTTTAAATCAAAGTTGAGTGCTCTAGAACCTTTGGTTTAAATCTCGCCCACGTAAAGAAAAGTGGAGGATTGTGAGCATTGTAACCATGCCGAGGATACAGTACATCAGCGCAGCCTCGAAAAATCTACAAAAGTAGGACTCAGTACTTGATTTTTGAAGTATCCTTGACATTGGAACAGTGCTCAGTGAAGTCCAATGATGTGGAATCCTCAAAAAAGCTGCCTGTTGGCATTCTTCCTCAACTTCCTGAGAAAAGGTGTATGATGAGTGGATGAGTGCCAGAGTGGTAAGCTAAAGCATATAGCCACTGACGTGGGGTACACGCAGAAAATGCAAGCACCAAATCGTTACGGATACTAACGTATCCTCGGTTCTCTGAGTGAGAAGCCGAAACGTACGAGTGGATGATGCCTATCATCTCCTGCTTTTCTGAAGTCATTTTAAACCAACCCTTTGAAAAAAGGGCAGTAAGCGCACTGACGCGCGCAGGCAACTACTTAGACAGCCCTGCGTGACGTCAGAAAGTCTATATATTGACTGCGCTTACACTTCAGGTCCTCTTTGCCAAGCTCGCCAGCGTCGGCGATTGAGGCCCGAAGCGTACATTTCGGCTTCTCACTCAGAGAACCGAGGATACGTTAGTATCCGTAACGTTCTCTTTCGCTTCGAAGCCGAAACGTACGAGTGGATCACTACAACCAAGCCTCAAGAGCCCTACACCGAGGAGCCCGAGGTGGGAGGATCCATGGGACCGCCGCCGGGCCCAGAGAGAACACTCTCTGCTACACCCGGCCTGGTGACGTCCAATGCGTAAAAACGCGCGAAGGTGTTGCCTGAGGCCCACAAAGCGCTCAAGCAGATATCCTTCAGGGGGACGCCCTTCCAGAAGGCCCAAGAAGCCGCCACTCCACGGGTGGAGTGCGCCCTGACATGAACAGGCGGAGGAACACCCGCCGCCTCATATGCCAGACGCATGGCTTCCGTATGCCAATGCGACATGCGTTGGGTAGACAAGGCCTGACCCTTGGCACGCTCGCCATGGCAGACGAACAACTGGTTCGTCTTCCTGATGCTCTGCGTACGCGTCAAGTAGGCACGAAGCGCTCTGACTGGGCACAGAGTAACGGGCACAGAACTGCCCGTCTCAGGAAGGGCTGCGAGCTCAATGACCCTCGAACGAGGGTCAGTAGATAGCACTTTCGGGCGAGAAAAGGGATTCGGCCGCAGCGTGACCCACGCGTCACCTTGCGTGAACTCAAGACAGTCAGGACTGACCGACAAGGCAGTCAGATCGCTGACGCGCTTCACCGAGACCAGGGCGAGCAGAAGCGCAGTCTTAAGGGAAAGCATCTTTAGACTGGCACTCGACAGAGGGTCAAAGGGCGTAAGGGCCAGTCCACATAGGACGGTGGCCAGGTCCCAAGTAGGAACCGAAGGGGAGGCAGAGGGGCGGAGCCGTCTGATGCCCTTCATGAAGCACGACGCAAGGGGTGAGCGCCTGGGGAAACGCCAGCATAGCCAACATGGCAAGCTGAGATGGCTGCGAGGTACACCTTCAAAGTAGAGGGTGTACGACCCTGATCAAATAGGTGTTGCAGAAGAGCAAGCACCTCGCCAATAGGGCAGACTAGAGGATCACAGCCTCTGTCTCTGCACCACGTGCTGAATACGCGCCACTTCAGTGTATACAACGACCTAGTGGACGTAGCTCTAGCAGCCTGAACGGTCTCTATCACTGCGTCTGACAGGCCGCTCTCTAGGAGACGCGCCCGTTCAGGGGCCAAGCCGTCAGTCTCCACGCTTCCGGCTGGTGCCACAGCGACCCGTGAGCCTGCGACAGGAGGTCTCTCCTCAGAGGGAGAGTCCACGGCTGGCCGTCTAACAGTGAGACCAGATCTGAGAACCAGCTCTGAGATGGCCAATTGGGGGCGATCAGAATCACCCTGTGCGCCCCCGCTCTGATCCTGGCCAACACCTGACGCATCAGAGGAAGGGGGGGAAAAGCGTAGAGCAGACCGCACGGCCACGGGTGTGCCAGCGCGTCTGACCCTAGCGGCGCATCTCGTTCCAGCGAAAACCACGCTGGGCAATGAGCGTTCTCTCTCGAGGCGAACAGATCGACTCGTGCTCGCCCGAAGCGGGACCAAAGGCTGTGCACCACGGCTGGGCAGAGGCGCCAGTCGGTTGCACGCGGAACACCCCTGGAGAGGAGGTCCGCGCCTGTGTTGCGAACACCTGGCAAGTGCGCCGCCCTGATCGACAGGAAGTGGTGAGAGGCCCAGGTGAGCAGTTTGTACGCCAGGCGAAACAGGTCCGGAGAGCGCGTGCCGCCCTGGCGATTGATATACGCCACAACAGTGGTGTTGTCTGTGCGCACGAGAACGTGTTCTCCTCTGAGAAGAGGGAGAAACTCCTTCAGAGCGCAGAAGACAGCAAGGAGTTCCAACACATTGATGTGTAATCTCCTGGAGGCTGTGCCCCATATCCCCCTGGCGGGGCGACCGCAGCAAACGGCGCCCCAGCCTGTTTTGGACGCATCGGTGGTCACCGTCATGCGTCTGGCTATAGCACCCAAGGCGGCGCCTCCGGTGAAGGAGGACGGCCTGCGCCAATGCGCAAGGGCTAGCCACATGCGTCTGGACACTAAAATCCGACGGGAGGGGTTCGACCTGGAGGATACACCTAGCTCTGCTAAGGCGAGCTGCAGCGGGCGTAAGTGTAAGAGGCCGAGTGGGACAGCGCCGCCTGCGGCGCATAGGAGGCCCGTCAGTCTGAGACACAGCCTGGCCGAAACGCAGGCACCGAGTCTGAAATGGCGTAGACACGCCCTGACGTCCTGAAGCCTCTTTGGTGTGAGCGTCGCTCTCATCGAGCGTGAGTTCAGCCTCACGCCCAAGAACTCGACCTCCTGGGAGGGAGAGAGCATGCACTTGCTTAGGTTCACTAAGAAACCCAGACTGTGCAGGTGACGCAAGACCACGTGGGTCTGTGACGCTAGGAGCTGTCTGGAACCAGCCAGCAGCATCCAGTCGTCCAAGTAATTGAGGAGTCTGATCCCCTGAGCGCGTAGAGGAGCGATCGCCGCCTCCACGCACTTCGTGAAGCACCGAGGTGCTAGACATAGACCGAAGGGGAGGGCTGCGTACTCGTACGCGCTGCCCTCGAAGGCGAAGCGTAGAAAACGCCTGTGCCTCGGGACTATGCCTATGTGAAAATAGGCGTCCTGAAGGTCTATGGTGACCATGTAGTCCCCCTGGCGGACTGACTCCGCCACCATTCGCCCCGTGAGCATGCGAAAGGTGAGAGGTTTGAGCGAAGCATTGAGCGCTCTGAGGTCTAGGATATGGCGAAAAGCGCCCGACTTCTTGGGCACCAGGAAGTACGTACTGTAGCGACCTGCGCGCGCCTGCGTTGGATCTACGCGCTGAATATCGCCCTTTCTCAGGAGATCGCAAAGCTCTTGTCTGAGCGCAGGGGCCCTGGTGGGGGGCACCACTGACTCCATGACACCTCTGTAGGGCGGGGGTGGCCACCTGAACTGCAGTTGATAGCCCTTCAACACTGTTGATAGGACCCAACGCGACGTTGTGCACATCGCCCAATTCTGCCGGAGCAGAGCGGCGGCATGAGGAGGCAGCAAGGACAAACGAAGTGCTATGCTGCCTCCGGGTGGCACTAGGGGGGCCGAGGTCAAAGACTGAGGCTGTCCGCGAAGCCGGAGAGCGTCCGACTGACAGACCAGAGACCCGACAGTGTGCGGGGGCTGAGTGCCAGTTAGCCGTGTGTGAGACCGTTGGGCGGAATCCGATGTCGGTGAGCTGTGCGCTTCGCCTGCGACACCCCGTAGGGCGGCCGACCTGGAGCGCGTGTCAGCGACGTAGGTGGTCGATGAGCCGTGCACAGCACCTGCGACACCCCGTAGGGCGGCCGACCTGGAGCGCGTGTCAGCGACGTAGGAGGTCGATGAGCCGCGCACTGCACCTGCGACGCCCCGTGGGGCAGCCGACTCGGAGTGCGTATCGGCGACGACCTTGAAGAAGGGGGAGAAGCTACCCGTCTGGCCAAGGGCAGACGTGTCAGACTGAGCAGACAGTTCTGCGTGTATCTGGGCGAGGAATCGACCGACAGAAGCGGCGAGAGAGGACGGGGGGGACTTCTCGACCGTGAACGACTCCGAAGCATCGCATGTCCACTGCTCAGAGGCGAAGGGGACAGCGAACGCGGAGGCGGCGACACTAGTAGAGGCCTCGGAGCTGAACTGTAGCGTGTGTGCGGAGTGCTTGTGAACAAGGCAAACTCAGCGCCCCGTGAGGGGGTGAGATCAGAGAGGACCGCCGAAGCGGGGGAGAACGCTCCGAGCTGGGGACTGCAGAGCGAGGACCCGGGCCTTTGAGAGCACACAGAGGCGTAGCAGTCAATGGATGGCGATCGCATGACATGCTGTGCTGCGCACACGCGACCCCATCAGGGTCGCTGTGGCCTCTTACGCCGCTCCCGGCTAACCGGGCGGTTGGCGGGAGCGCTGCCAAGTGGGTTGCGACCCGGCAGCCGGCTGTGGCGCGGCTTTGGGCGCGTCCGCCTTCTTCTTTTGCGTCCTTTGAGGCGTACGAGCACGCGTCTGAGGAGCAGCGGGAGCGGTCTGTTGAGGCGGGGCACGCTTGGGAAGTACGGGTTGCAGGGCCTGAGCCGCCGACTTCGTCTTTTCCAAGCGATCGCGCTGTAGCTCCAGCGCCTGGCCAAACAGTGCATCGGCGGAGATAGGAGCATTCAGCAGATGCTTCTTCTCCTTCTCCGGCATGGAGGAGAGGTTTAGCCAGAGATGCCTGTCTAAGACGACCAGTGAGCCAGGGAGCGCCCGTCGGCTTTAATGGCCGCCCGGATAGCCAGTGAGGTGAGGGCGGTAATTCTGCGGAGCTGATGGACGGTCAGCTCTGAGTGCTGCGTAGCCAGCTCAGCCACCAGTTCCTCCGCCAAGGAGGAGAGGAGAAAGGCGGTGTTTAGCGCCCTTATCGCCTGGCCTGTGCAAATGAAGGCCTTGGATGCGAGCTTCTCCGTGCGTTGACACGGCTTGGAGGGGAGCTCGGGAGGCGATGTCCAGGTGGCAGCAGAGGCTGGTGCAAGGCAACCAGCGACCACATCCTCAACGCGAGGGAGCTGCAAGAGGCCAATGGCGCCCGCCTTGTCCATCTCGTAAAACGCCGCGTGTCCCTGGATAGGGGCAATGGCAGCGTAGGGAGCCTCCCAGGAGCCCTGCGCATCGGCCACAACCGTGGGGTGAGCGGGGAGGGGGAGAGCATCTGGAGAGGGCAGCGCACCGGAGAAGGGGTCGAAACGCCCTTCCGGATAGTGCTGAGGCGGAGGCAGGCCTAGCCTGTTAGCCGCCTGAGTAGCCAAAGAAGCTAGCTCGGAAGCTAGCTGAGCGGCGTGGGTCTTGACCGCCGGAGGTATATCCTCGACGGTGGCGCCGTGAGCGGAGAGGAAGGAGGACATCTCCTCCTCATCCACAGCCTCGATAACTGGCTCGTCATCGGTGTCGCCTTGAGGCGGCGTGGTAGCCGCGCGGGCGAAGAGCGCGCCAATGGAGCTAGCAGGACTAGCCTGGTGGGCTTCGGTTAGCTGGCTAGCTGGTAGCAAGCTAGCCGCTGAGAAGCTAACCGACGGTCGATTAGCCACTGAAGCTCGATCGATGAGCCCAACCGGGTGCGGAGACGCCGGGGAAACATTGAGAGACTGGTGGGGAACAATACCCCTAACGCCAGCGGAGGAAGAACCTGCCCCTGAAACGCTAGTGGAACCCACGAAGAAAGCCGCTCTGTTGGCGATAGCTGTAGGGGAGAGGCGTTCGCAAGCCGAGCAGAGATCTGGTCGCGAAAAGGCGAGCATAGCATGCTCGCTCCCCATGCAGATGAAACAGATGGCATGGCGGTCGGAGATCGCCATTGCGCGGTCGCAATCGGTGCATCGGCGAGTAGCCATCTTGCGTCTCGTGGTACCAGAAGTCAGGGACCGGCGTGAGCACTTTGAGCAAGACGGGAAATCCCTCGAAGAGCTTTGAACAAAGCTGTTTTGGTGGGCTTTGACAAAAGCCGTCGGTTTAGAATATTTGCAAAGGCAAACGGAGACAATCAGAAACACACACGCAGTAGCGAGGTGAAAATGGCAAAGAGGACCTGAAGCGTAAGCGCAGTCAATATATAGACTTTCTGACGTCACGCAGGGCTGTCTAAGTAGTTGCCTGCGCGCGTCAGTGCGCTTACTGCCCTTTTTTCAAAGGGTTGGTTTAAAATGACTTCAGAAAAGCAGGAGATGATAGGCATCATCCACTCGTACGTTTCGGCTTCGAAACGAAAGAGAACCAAGAACATAAGCTTTCAAATGAGCTCTAATGACAGCAACAGCAGGAACAGAATGAAATAAAAAATAGTTATGTAATTTTTGGGGAAAAAAATGGTTGAATCAGGCTTGGATCAAACATAAAGATATAAAATAGGAAAATAATAAGACATGCATTCTGGTTCCCAGTACTTTTGCCCTGAACAGTAAACCTCACCTGGCCACAGTCATGGCTTACGGGGTCAGTGTTACAACTGGTGCGGATGGAGATGGTGAGGGGCAGCAGGCCAGGGGTTGAGTGTGTGCTGACAACCACCACAGAGAGATTTATCGGCCCAGGGTTCGCATCAAAAGGAGACTGAGGCAGACAGAGAGAACCAGAGGAGCCGTTTGTCAGGTAAAGAGCAAACCTCCAGCCGACGATTTGGCGCAGGGTCCCAGAGAGATGTTTGCACAGTCAAAGCTTAAGAGGGGAGAAATATGGGAGATAGGGGCAGCCTTTACTGCGGGGTACCAAACGGCTCACCAGAGACAGAATTGCTACAGGCAAAAATAGGCACACACTCACTCATACATGCGTGCGTACAAAACTGCACTCACACACGCACACTCTCTCTCACACACACACACACTGGTGGACTGGCGTCCCACTTTGAACTCGAACAGGGTCATGCAGGGGTGTTTGGGTGGTTTGGGGGGTAGGAAGATGTGGGACATCAAACAGTCCAGGACCACAGCTCAGTGACATGGGAAAAGCCCCCAGAGCAGTGGTGGGCAACCTGTGGGAGTGCACTGGACACAAATCCCCATGTTGCGTTTTCTTCAATGTTTCCTCCCAGGCAACACTGGATTTTCCATTTGGAGACAGTACAGAGAAAAAGATACAAGAAAAGGGAGAAAGAGAGAGAGGGGTGGGGGGGGTCAGAGGAAGACCGAGAAGGAAAGAGAGAGAGAGAGAGCGGGAAAATGAAAAGGACAGAGGTGGGATGAAAACAACTGGACCCAGGGCTGTTGGCTGTGTGCTGGAGTGCGGTGTTGTGCAAGAGCCTGTTTGAACACTAGATGCACCGGAGGGACTAAGTCTGGAAAAGCGGACAGTTCACACGCAAGCTCTCCCTGCCTATGTGGGAGTATGGAACATGTTCAACAGATCCATTACTTGCGCACGCAGACACACACACACACCAAGTTTCCTCCCTACATGAAACCTCATATAACTTTGTCTGCTTTTCGTGCAGCCCGTCACAACATTGTATGTCCTCTCACCAAAGCTCGGTGAACACAAAAATGGACACAGAATTGGCTTTGGATTTTGCACTTCCACGTTTGAGAAGTTCATCAGCTTGTCTCCCTGTTCCACCACAACACCATAATACACTCTCCATAAACCCCACAGGATTCTCCCAAGCATTGCAAGTAGGCGGTCCAAGAGCAACAGCCAGCTCTGTTGTGTTTGGCAGCAACCCTGGACACCAAAGAGACAGATGACCGGTGACTGGGGCTGCTGCTGGTGGTGGTGGTGGTGGAGGACTCACATTCATTCAGGTTCTGGATGATTAAAACAGACCAAGTTCCATGCTTTCTCTTTTATCCACCAGTGCAAAAAAAAAGAAAAAAAAAAGAAAAAAAAAAGCGCCAAGTCATCATGAGGTTCTTCAGTGCACTATGGAGACATGGTTCAGGTCTAGCTCAGAGATCCAGAGAGGAAAAAGTGAGAGAGAGGGAGAAGAGAGGGGGGTGTAACAGTATTGTGGGAATGTTTGTGTAAAGCTTAGCTGAAGTGTGGTCATGGGAGCCCAACATTGTCTAGAGTCGGAAAAACAAACGGACAGAGCAATTTGTCAAAAACGTCACTGAGAGATGTCCTGCAGCGTTGCAGGGTTTACACCACACCACATTAATACTCTTTTTCTGTCTCTCTCTCTCTCTCTCTCTCTCTCTCTCTCTCTTTCTCTCTCTCATACACACACGACACAAACACACAAAAACAGCAGTGAAGACATCAGTGATGTCAGTGCACACACACATATACACATATTACGCTCACACAGACACACATGCACGGTCAAACAAGATAACAAAGGTGAGCAGATTCTATATTTACATTTATGCATTTAGCAGACGCTTTTATCCAAAGCGACTTACAAAACGAGGATAACAATCAAGCTACATAGCAGAAACCTTAAGGAGCATAGTGCTAGGGGATAGTGCTTCAGTTCATTTTAGTGCTAGGATAGAAGATGTTCTCTGAATAGCTGGGTCTTTAAGAGCTTTTTGAAGGCCTCCAGAGATGGCATACACCAAAAGGAATCTATATTGACACACATGGACACATATAGCTTGGTATGTAAGGGAAACATACCCAAATCCTTTACATAGGTCAACAGTTTGGCAGAACTTCACTAATGCATCTCTCTCTCTCTCTCTCTCTCACACACACACACACACACATACACACACAGAGAAACATACACACTCCCCAGCCTCCCTGTAGTCTGTATATTATTCTATGATGGATGTGTTTGCTCATATGGTCTTGGCTATGAGTGCCTCTTCTTAGGTGTTATGTGAGGCACCAGGAATGTTAACACAGAAGTCTTATAATAAATATTAAGCATGGTCAGAGAATCAGTGGCTACATCTTGTTGATTTATGATGAAATAAGCTGTTGGTAATGAAGTGTTTCATCAGTAAGGCACAGTAATGATGATCCAATGTGATTAAAGCTAGGGTTCTGAACCTGAACTGTATTAGGATCTTCAAAACTCATGATGTTCTCAATGATTTTGAACATTAAAGCCATACAACTATAGCAGCGGTTATTTGTAAGTAACATAATGGACTCAAATATACACACACACACACCCTAAAAAAACTTTTTATGAACATAATGAGGTAGAGGTCTAACAGTCACAATCAGTTTGATCTGAACTCCAGCTCCAGTAAAAAAGTTCCATTCCAGCTTGTCTTGTAAATACATTATTGAGTTTTTCCTGTGGAGGCAGTGCTTTTCTTTCCGGGCACCATCTCTGAAGGAGATCACTGTTGGCTGACAGCCACAGTCTCTCCAAATTATCCTGAAGCTAATTAGTTCATTTTTAATCATTCCATGTATTTCTTTTCCTTCCTCTTACACAGTACACACTTCCTCTTACGTTTGTTTGATTGGCCTACCAGCACAACATGAGAAGAATGACAGAGAGAGAGAGAGAGAGATAAAGAGATATTTTACCACCACACGTGACCTGTGCACTTAAGGAATATCTCAGATAGCTGTGCTCAGTTCTATGGGATGCCACATGTTTCCAGGCTGTCTTGCACTCAAACACACCCATTGCGCTAACCAGCTGTGCAGCTTTACCTGCCGTCTTTGAAGCCAGAGCATGTGAGTGGAGCTGAGTGTGGAGCAGAGGAAGAGAATTGAGTGCAGAGCAGTTTCTCCAACACTCTCCAGTTCTACCCCGATGCCGCTCACACCCCATGGGAAAGTTCAACAGCTTTGGTTTATAATGGCAGTTAGGGGTGTCTGCTATTGCTTGCTATTTTAAAATGTATATTGCCAACTTGTTTGTACAAAGTTAAGGGAGAATCACAGAAAACCCCATTATTTTTAATGATCGTTTTTAAAATTTAACCCAAGTGCACTGCAGCAGTTTGAAAAAGAATTTAGAGGCCCCAAAATAATTATTTTTAAATTCTTATTTCTATTTAATTATTTTAAGACTGTCTGTAAAGGTTAAAAAACTATCTTGAAAATCATTCAGACATACCACCATTTTATATTCAGAATGAAATGGCTTTGCTATTGCCACGCATAGACTGTTTGATATTGCATTAGCATTGTTGATCTCTAATAGAACTATGATCCCTTCAGATGGATCTTCATAAGCTGAGTTCCGTCTAAGTACAACACTAAATAATGGTGTTGTTTTAAACAGCAACTCAACATACTGGACTATTAAATGCAAGCAATCTCTTAATTTGGTAATTAACCTATGCTACAATTATCAGGCAATAACAATTTTGCCTTCTCTAACAGTTGTTTTCATCAGATGGTGTTTTTGCTGGTTGGACAGTGATTGTTAGTTTCTTACATGTCTGTAATGACTTTTCACAGCCGTTCTGCACAAGGCTGACAGGTGAGGTGTGACGGTGGGATATTTTGAGATGTAAACATGACTTCACTCGGCTGGAATCGTCTGCTCTGAGAGTGAAAAGGCAAAAGTGCTCGTTCTCTCCCTCTCTTTCTCTCTCTCTCTCAACACAGATGATCATTCTGAGTCCATTCTGATGAAAAACACAGAAGGGGAGAGGGAAAGATAGAGTAAGAAGAGAAGAAGAGATGGGGAAAAAAGAGAGGACCCATCAGTTGCTTTGGCTGGGGTGTAGGTGGTGAGAGATAATTTGCCATAAACCTGTCATGTCTGCACACAGTAAATGGGAGTAAAGAGCCTTGAGGTCTTTCTGGAGTCTGAATCCTGAAACCCAAAAGCCCTTTCATAGCCCTTATCAATCCAGTGACTAATTAGAGCTGGGGCCCATCCTGGAGGAACATCTTTGCACACCTTCTGTTTTCCCTCTCATTGACAAAAAACACTCTGTTAAAACCCCCGTTCTTAAAACTGAGTGTTGCATTGTGATGTGCGTTATTTAAACAGAGTGTCACTGCAACACTAACAGGCTTTGTGAGGACATAGTTACACATCGTCACCATAATGAGGTACCACCTTGTTGACAAGCAACTAACAAGAAAAACACCTCACTTTGCTGTTGAACAGCAAATGAACAGCATCCAAATAAAAATGCTATTCTATTTTTGTTTGACTCCTCTCTGAATGGACTTTTAATTAGCTCGGAAAAACTGTCACCAATTCAAATTCAAGTATTTTTTAGCGGATCACTTTTAAAGCTGCCAACTTAAATCTAGTATAATGAAAATAAACCTGGGAATAGAATGCAAAAAGGCTTCATGGATATGCCATTACCATTGCAGTTATCAAGTCATGTCACAACCTCTTTTCAGCAATAATAATTGAGTTAAATCTCAACTGGACTAAAGGGGTATTATTCATTATTTTGCATTTTAAACTGATAGCTATACAGTATATGGACTACTAAATTACCTAATTAATTCATTCATTCATTCTGAACAGATTGTATGCCAGTGGGAGATAGAGCAGATTGTTGCAAGACAGACAAAGGAGTCTGTTGACTCCAAATAACCCTTCATTTATCTTGTTTCAAAACACAAAAAAGTTCTACAGACGTGTGTCCTTGTGAGGAAAAGACAAGCAATGAGGAGAAATGAGAAGTAATAAGGAAGAGCTAAGAGAGAGGATCGGTCCACATCAAAGCTGCGCTGACAATCAATATTCCCCTCCATATCTGCCTACCTGATGGAGAGAGGAGAGGGTGTGAAAGAAAAAGAGTGTAATAACAGGGAGATGGGAGTAATTCAGCACTGAGGAGGCAATTAAGGTGCTCAGCTGTCTCTATCACTCTATCTCTGCCCACACTACTCTCTTTTCTTCTTTTTCACTTCCTCTAGCTTTCTCTTTCTATTTCACTCCTTCTCTCCTCTAACGCTACTATTTAGTTCCACACTTTCTACTAATGGTGGCCCTTGAGACTCACTTTCACATGAAGTATGGATGGTTAGCTGTGGCTTCTGTGTATGTGTGTGTGTGTGTGTGAGAGAGAGAGAGAGAGAGAGAGAGAGAGAGAGAGAGAGAGAGAGAGATCGAGATCATCTCAAAAGCTCCTTCTTCTTGCCTCACCTTGCCATGCCAGCCTCCACCTCAAGCTCCAGTATATTTCCCAACACAGCACAACCTCTGCATTTATGAGCTGCATCTCACTTACGATGGGGCTTACCAGCAGTCGGCCGCAGACCTGGCTGCAGCCTCTGCACTCCACTGCTGCTCGCTCTCTCGGCCCCTGCCGTCAAAATAAGGTGGAGAAGCAGTCAGTGGTAGGGATGAGTAGAGAAGAGTGGAGGTGGTGTGTGAGTGTGTGTGTGTGTGTGTGTGTGAGAGAGAGAGAGAGAGAAGGAAAGACGGTAGGAGACATGAGGAACGAGAGAAATTTTTCCACCACTTTCGTCAAATTAAATTTCAGGTAAACACATCAGGGGTTGGCGAGAAATGAAATCGTGCCGTGGTGCCCGTGTTTAGGTTGGCTGTGACCGCGTCTTCGAGCAGCACACCAGGTCTTAGACTCGCCACTGTTTTGACGTGTCAGTAGTGATTAGCGTGTTTATCTCTCGGTCAAGAGGCAGATAAAATCAAGGGTACCGCGAAAAAGCCTTTCAAAAAGTGTCTGTATTAGAAAGAGAGAGAGAGAGAGTTATCTGCCAAAGGGACAATGTTGTAATACAGTTGCAATTAACCTCCGGTAAGCAGTCTTTTTGTCCCTGGAGTTGTGTTTAGCACCATGTTCATGGTGTACACTGAGGTCTACACACAGACATACACACACACACACACACACACCTGTTTTCCCACACTGGTGGGTGCCAATGTGACACCATTGACTGACTGGGATAATAGAGGGTGAGCAGCTTGTGCTGGCACTGTTGCAACTTAATGATAGGCCCTGTGAGCGGTAACATGCAGGGAATAAAAGTTGTGTGTGTGCAAGTGTGCTCATGTGTGTGTGTGATTCACCAGTGTATATATATATATATATATCACGTTTCGCGTCGCCAAAGGCAGTAATGAATCGTGGCGTGTGTTTAGGCTAGGAGTTGTGATGGCTTTAGGCTTCCAGCGTGGGTCAGAAGGGTGTCTGTGAGTCTGATGTGTTGTCTTGGCAAGTGCGTTCCTCTTGCAGGCCTCATTACTTTTATATACGGCCGTCATGCCTGACAGCTGGAGGAGGTAATAGACAAAGCCCAGGCCTCGTCTTCCTTTTTTTTTTCCTAACTTCTTTTTTTTAAGATTGTATCGACTCAGCTTTCAGCAGCCAGTCTGGGATCCTCTCCTCACTGCAACATACTCATTAAAATAGTTCACCCTAAGCCATACCACCTACAGCACACGCAAGACATCTATACCACACGCTCACTGACAACACACACACACACACACACACACACAACCCAAGAGAAGAGACACACATGCAGGCTCACACACACACACACATTCACAAATGTATATCACACATACACACATTTATAGAGACACACGTATACCTGCACCTATACACACGTTCATACCTGCACAGATACACTATTATTCCAATGCAATGCGTTTTTGGGAGTGGAACGGAGAGCGCATTACAAGATGAATTTCTTTGATTATCCTCCTCTTACGCCGGCCGAGGCATGAAAATGGACATCAGCTAAGACTCATGAATACCTAATGCCGCAGCAGCAGCAAACAGAGGCAGAGGGAATGTTAATGAAGGCTGCAGTCCTTGCCTCGTCCTCCGCCTAACGCAGACACAGATGTCACAGCACACCAGCAGAGCAGCAAACACCAGCAGACCTGCAGGCCTCCTGGAACTCGCACATATTTTTCACAAGATCAGGCAGGGCGGCACATGGATGAGCTGTGCATGCAGTGATGATTATGTCTTTGTATCACCTGCAAAATAGCACATCTGTCACGGGACTAGAGAGTAACGTTAAAAAATGTGCTTCTGTTTCTGAATGACACTTTTGGAGGGATATCAATGTTTTTTGCAATAAGATTTACCCGGCCACTTCCAAGCAACAGCACCCAATATAAAACACTGTTGTTTTTGAAGCCTAACACATAACAGATCATCAGACCTAAAAAGTGCCACCAAATGTCAGACAACAGCATAAAATATAAAATCAAACAACTACCGATAGACGAGACCTAATTTAAAGGCCGTCTCCAGGGACTCTCTAAAAAACAGAGCGACGTGGCTCTATGGTTTGTCCCTGCATACAAAAGTAAAACCATTTGCTACTGCTAGCGTACATGTAGATTTCTAGGCTAAGGTCAAATCTTCAATGGTTGAAATAAGTGATCTGGCTCTGTGAAGGTATACCTCTATCTCTACCTCAAACGCAATTTGACACAATCTCACACCACACGCCACACTTGACAATTCTCACGCTTATTTCCCCATTCAATATTTTCTCTTTTTTTTCATAATAAACTTTGGTCCTCGCCTTGCCGTAGTCCGAGTGACTCTGATTGACTAACCGAGATAACCAATCCCAGACCAATCAAGCGGTCCTTCTAACAACTACGTGAAGGCACCACGCAATGTAAACCAATCAGAAGCAACGTAAGGCAGACCTTGGCGTCTCCAACTTTCACCAATGGATGCGGCAGTTTGAGAAGGTGGAAGAGCCCGTGCCTATTAAAAATTCTCAGGTGCAAGCTCAACTAGGAACGTATACAGGCCAGTGTGTTGCGTCCAAACTTAAAATAGGGTTTCTTAATTGATTTCAGCCTATGCTTCTTCTGATATAATGCAGAGAGCTCTAGCTGAGCTGAGCTCATCACAGATACAGTAGGCTGTATTTGGTAGATTGTAGCTCTAACGTTAACGTTATCGTTAGATGTTAAAGACTTCTGAATGAATTGTAGGCATATTATGTAGCCTATTAAAGAACGGTTTGTGTTGTATTGTAAAAGAACGGCGCAAGTCATGTTAATACCGAGTTTATATATTGTCATACATCCAGAACGGAGTGGCGGAGTAAGAATTTCATTATAGCCTACAGGGAAACTTGTTTCTATCTGTGCACATGACAATAAAGCTTTGAACCCTTTCAAGACAAGTAGCAAAGTCGCACATTGTCATGTAAGCAGGATGAGCTACAGGAATGTCACAGCTAAGGACTTAATTTACGTTGTACACTCTCAACTATGTTAAGTAGGCTAAGTTAGAGTAGCAGTAGTTTTAACAGACTACTTTTTAGACTTTTGGTTAAGAACTCTGTCATGAAATTGGTTCAACGACTAGTTTGTAAAGATAATGTGTTAAATTATTTGAAATTTTATTCAGGTAGCCTGGTAGTAAAACCAGCCCCTGAAGTTCTAAAATATTTGTAATAATATCTAGCTCAGCTTTGACAACTCTTCCCCCTGTTCACTGAATGGGAGAAAATCAGCTTAATGGGATCATCCTGACTAGCATTGTAGGGAGATGAGTAGCCATGACGTAATGAAAGTGTTTTCTGTGAGAGGGTGTTTTCTGTGGTGGCCCTTAACAAAACTAAGACAAGAAACAACTTGGCCCTTAATGGCACTCTTTCTGCCAACATGACCTAAAGATGGCTCATTTGGAGCCATTCTACCAATGGGAGCCTTCACCAAAAATTAAGGTCGTCAAAAAGGCCACAGTCATGTAGGCTACAACAAACACCATATGCATATGCACACTTTGGACATTTTTTGTTCATTTTCTGTTTGTAAATGTTCTGTTCTGTGACTAAACTCAAATGCATCTATCAAAACGTGCCTACACAATGTAGGTTTTTTCAAAACTTGGCAGCCCTGCTACCAGATGCCAGCAAATATATGATATATGGACTGTGTGTGAGCCATACTTTTCTCTTTGATTTTGCCTAATCTACAGCCTTCTTCTTCTACTTGGATCAATGTTAATGGAGCGTGAATGCTAACGTCAGGCGCTGTTCCAAGGAGACTCGACCCCAAACTCTGGGATCTGTTTGGCTCAGTCCCCTGGCTCAGACCATCTGCTGAAGGGACGGGCGCTCCGCTTCACTGGAGACCCTTGTGACAGACGGTACCAGCCGAAGGAGCAGAGGAGAGGAGACAAGAAACCCTAGCAACCTTCACACTCACACACACATGCAACACACTCAAAGATGCATGCTATACATTATACATTCTCACACAGTGCCTCTATCACACACACACACACACACACACACACACACACACACACCTTGCTAGATAGAAGGTAGGTAGAAAGTCAGAGAGGTTAAAAAGAGAAGGAGAAGAAAACAGGACCAGAAGGGCTTTCTCTGTCAGCAAACATGTGCTGCTGTTAGATTAAGGACAAGCCTGTCATGTACTCCCATCTGGCCCTTCCAGTCTGTCTCCACAAATACATAAAAGAACACACACACACACACACAAACACACACACACACACACACACACACACACACAATACTACAGCATATAGCAATTCACTTTAGCATGTATTATGTCAAGAATAAAAATGACACAGACTAAATAGAAGCTCTGTAATTTCTTGCTCTCAAATGTGCACATGAACACTCACAGACGCAACACACACACACCACCACCACATAAAGACCATTTAGCACCAACACAGTGACGGCACATTAATATCACATTAATGCGACACATTAACACACATCCCGGAACTAATAGGCTTATTACACGGCTACGCTCATCGACTTCGAGGCACTGCTGTAGATCGTTGCGACGGCCCTATTACCCACTCACATTTATCTCCCCAAAACAATGCGGGGCTTATACCCCATTTAAGACGCGGCTCTTGGCCTACACTTCCAGCACCATTAGCCGTCGGCTGCATGTGCGAACACGCCTCGGCTCGCAAGGCTGCTTTACATAATCCCTTAATGAATAAACATTTCTCGGGCAGCCACTCCGAACATGTCTTATTCAGGTGCTGATAAATATTCATTCGTTCCTACAGCAGCCTCTTTCTTACTCTTTTGATTTTTTCTCATTTGCTCATTCATTCTTTCCCTCTCTCTCTCTCTTTCTGTCTCACTGTCTGCCATCTTCACTGCAGAGGAGGTCCATGGTAAAGCTAAATCTGTGGTGAATGGGAATGAGTTTGTGCCATTAGTGCAATGTAAACAATGGTTGTCTGGGGTCCGTTACATAAATGACTAAAGATCATGTGAATTGGTTCGAGTGCAAAATTACTTAAGGTGGTAGTCTCTTCGAAGACTTCGGCCAAAGGCCAAAGAGTCAATAGATGTGATGAATGTGTTAAAGGCTACGATTTATAACGTAGCAAAAACACAATTTAAAGAGTTTGTTTGCCTTAATTTACAGAGGCATTCTGAGCAACACTAACAAAGACAGAGTTGGCTGATTTGATGTATTGGCATTTATAATAGCTTGTAGCCTAAACTTGACATGAACATCCTCAAGCCGAACCTCCATGCTACCATGAGGTAATAATATGATAATAACACAGGTATTGGAAAAACAAACTCAACAAAAACAACACCGACTACAGTCATAATATATAAATAAAATTCTATTGATACCTGCACATGAGCTGTTGTGTAGTGAGGGGAGCATTGGAGGACAGGTGTGACTGTAATTAACGCCTCACTTTTCACAATGTAAATGAATGTGTGTGTGTGTGTGTGTGTGTGTGTGTGTGTGTTTGTCTGCTGTAATGGAGTGCCACAGATGGGGAGAAGACATAACTCTGCTAACGCCACACCTTCCACCTGATCCTTCTTTCTTTTTAAACTAGCGGCAGTGTATTCATAAGAAGGATACAAAAAACACAGGAGTATTTAAATGTGCAGGTGCACACACACACACATGCGTAAATGCATGTGGCACGAACAGATTTGGTGTTTTGTATGCGTATACAAATGTCAGTATGTGTGTACAAGCGTCTTTTGTGAAATCACACACAATTTCCCTACTCATGACTTAGTTGGCCTTGCTGTTAAGGTCTGACATTTTCCTTAGATATCATTCGAGGTCAATATATTGTATGTCAGTACCCACATCGGTTCTGAAAAAGAGGGGCTCAAATATTAGAGTGATTTGAAAGCCTGCTGTATTGTATTTTTTGCTCCGTCAAGTAGAAAACACATTAAAAGCTTTTTTCCCCTCCATCCTTTCCACTAAACTGTCAGCATCGTTTGAATTACCTTTGTGGGTTCTGTTTTCCCTTGCCGGGAAGAAACCGGCAGTGCGGCAATGTAAACTTGACATTAAAGGGCGAGTTCACCAGATAATAAGTGAGAGATCTTCATCTGTACATTGTGCACACTGAACCAAGACAGCAGCCGTTGCACTGTTAGCAGATACAACATGACAGCTCACTGTCATTCCTGCTATGTGTGTATGTGTGTGTGTGTGTGTGTGTGTGTGTGTGTGTGTGATCTGGAGAATGCCCGCTTGGACACGGTAGAGGAAGAGTGATAATGAGGTATGCTCGACAGAAATGTAGCTGTGATGCACATGGGGGTTAGTGATAGGTGACACAAGGCCTCGTCTTGTGTGATAGAGGGGCTTCTGGTTTGTCAAGCAGCAGATGATTCCAATGGACCGTGATAAACATGGCTCTAAGACCAGGATTGATTTCAGAGGTTCAGTTCTGAAAGAGGTCCACCCAGATCGTACCATTTTTGTCCTGCCCGTTATCCCTGCCCCCCCTCCAGGAGTGCTATGGGTGAGATTAGCATATGGATTCTCTTATAGATCCTATAGGATCCCTGCTGTTTCTTTTCATCTTCACAGCCTTCAAAGTCAGAAGCACATGCTTAATTAACTACAGTAGCAAGGATTGGAGCCTCTTTCAAGGAGAAATCCAGCGTAAATCAATCAGTATGCTCTGCTCTTTGAGGTCATAGACTGTCGTCTGTAAGAAAAAGGCACAGAAAATGTGATAAAATATATAGCCTGAAGAGTTACAAATAACGTTAACTAAATGGGGCAGGAGAATGAAACTGAAAGAGGATTTCAAGGATCTCGAACAATCAGATTGATTCAAACTGTGTTTCCTCTTCAACGTGCTGAAACCAAGATCATGAAACCAAGATCAAGATTTGCTTCCTTAAGACACAAGTTTGTCATAAAGTCGATGTGGAAGTACTGTATATCATAAAGTGAAAAGTGGAAGTATAAGTATATTCACATATAAGTATATTCTTCTGTGGTTTGACAAATATATTTCTATTGTGTTTAGGAGGACGACAAACAAACAAATAAAGCAGGCCTACTTTTGTTTGGAGCTGTGCCTTCAAAAACAACAATGGAACACTATCTACTCAGCCACACAGCTTTCCACAAAACTCATTGGATTTAGAATTGACAGCGGAGTCATTTATATACACATGACTATAATATGACCCTGGCATCATGACAACTATACTCTATAGCTCCATGCAAATAGTGTTGGCTTTAGGATTGTCTGATGCCAACTGCAGTGCCTCAGGTAAACAAAAAGCACACCTCACTTGACTGCAGCATAATCACCCATCCTATTATTTGGAATAAAATATGCGGTAACTGTGGTAACTGCAAATGTGGTGGTGTCTTGTCCCAGGACATGACATGCTCTTTGAGACGGCGTCTCAAACGGCCATTAACCTGTCAGAGAAAAGCAGCCTCAGCTCCCCAGGTAATTGTACGATCAGCCATTCGACGCCCCAACACTCAAACACACACACACACACACACACACAAACACACTTGTCTGTACTGCCTCAACAGGCTTGCAAGCTCAGCACTAACTGCAAGCACTTTAGTCAGGGCAGTAGACGTTTGAGAGACTTTAAGAAGGTGTATTTTTTGAAAAGGGTGTGTGTGTAGGATGTGGAACTGAGAGGAGGAGGAGTTGCTGGGCATTGAGTTAAGAGATGACAATCTGGCTCCCCGGTTAACATATTTTCAATCACCTTCAAGACTCACAACCCTACGTCGCTCCCAGACACCTACACCCACACACAAATACAGACACACACCTCAATATAATCTCATCCTTCATATCATTTTTCCAACACGCCTCTGTTTTATCTTGCTGTTCTTGACATAAAAATACGCCTAGGAGTGAACATCCAAGCCAGAACTTGTGTGCCAACATTCCTACTGAGATAAACACCACAGAAAAAAACAACTACCCCATGTGAGTCTTTAACATAATGGGTATCTGACATAATGGGTATCTGTTTTAATAAATTTGCTAATGTGGTAATGAGCCAGTATCACAAAATGCAGTCTAATTTCTTTTCTCTTTTTTGTAATAGAGCCTATTTTCTGCTTGAGAGATAGAGATGGTAAATAGAATGGAAGTAAAAGGGCGCTCAGCGCACAGTGAACGGGTTAGCGAGAGGGCAGTGCCAATTGACAACGGTCTGTGTGAAAAAGCCATTTGCTAGGGCCTGACAGAGGTCTCCGTTTGAGTGGAGCACCAAGCCACATCGTGCTGAGCCCCCGCGCTTCATACTTTTTCCAATTTGCCGATACTGCAGCCTGTTCCACCTTTAAGACTTTGCTGAGATGCTCCAGTCAGACGGCAGGCTGGCTAATCTCTTTCATGTGCCACAGCGAAACGTGAGGAGCAAAGTTATGAACCAACAGCAACAACTGCAGCAGCGGCGGCGGCAGGAGCATCTGCTAAGCAGAACAGCAGGGGTGATAGAGGCCATGGAGAACAGAGTACTGAATCCCACACACTTAATAGCTTTTTTTTTTTGTCCCCCAAAGTCATTCGCCTTCCATTGACTTTCAATCTTCTCCATTTCCCTTCTATGTTCCTTAAACGATGTGAAATCATTCCTGGTCTTTTTCGTCTCTCATTTGATCTTTTACCCCTTCATTCATCCTTCCGCTCTTTCTCTTACTCTCTCGTTCACTCACATCCAAGTATCAAGAAGACAGCAACACATGACAGAAATCCATGCTGGCTTTAATAATGCACCAACAAGCAGCCACATCAAACTCAATATGCCGCAACAGTTGTGCCGGAGATGAAGTGAGCGCGGCCTCCTCCTGACAGCTCGGGTTAAGCAAGATGCAAAACAACGACTCAAAGAGTGCCTTGCTCCCGCGCACAGTCGCACTTAGCACAGTCACACAGTCACACAGATCACATTAGCTTTGATTATCACAAGCATGCAGAGAGATGTGGAGCAGAGTGGGGCTGAGATTGTCATGAATCACCTTCTGACTCAGGGGACCTCCTGGGGAAACCTGATTTTTTTTTTTTTTTTTGGTTTGTTTGTCATTTTTTCTAAGGATAAGTGTAAGTGTCTTTTAAAAAACTGGCCAGAGGCAATCCGTCATAGTCAGGCCCCAACCCAAGACTTCTGGAGCACTATTTAAACTGAGGAATGTATGCACTCTTGTAGTCATGCTGACCAGGCACCAGACAGTGCTCAAGACTCAAGAAGGCTGCTCATAACACATGACTTCTTTCAGATAAGGCCCCCCTCCCCCACCACACACACACACACACACACACAACTCAACTCAACTCAAACCCGAACCATTCCCTGTTCGAGTTTTGCCTAAAGGGTCCTTTAAGCAGAGAGATAAAGATAGGGGTGGATCGGGGAAGACAATAGCACACAGCTGCATGGCTCTCCCGGGACACCCAGAGTGCTTGCTTTGGATAACAGTGGCAGATATATTCAAGGTATGCATCCACAGATTGCGCCTTAGATACAGTGGCTATAATTTTGGTTAATCCCTATAATCTTTGAGATACATTGACAAAGATGTATTGTTAACTTGGACGATGTTAACTGATGGTTTTAAGAATTATGGAAGAATTATGGAAGATGTTAAAACATTGAATTGGACAGAGTTAGAAGTTGAAAGTCTTGAATGACAGAGGTGGGAGAGAGTGTGACAGAGGTTACATGCTTGCCTAGCAATGTGCAGGATTTCTCTCTGGAAAACTCACTCAAATGTGAAATGGTGCCAATGTCATGGAGCAAAGCCTTTCTCTGGTGACCTTGTTTTGTTTGCAGAGATGCTAAAAATGACACTCTAGATCAGGATATTGTTTATATGAATAGCAACATAGCTTCGCCAATACAGTCATTCTAGCATTCTACCATACCTTTCAACCAGAAGAAATAGAGCAGATTGAAGCAACTCTATAGACATTAAAGACCATTTCTGACCATGTCATTACTATGCCTCAGATGGTGATTGAGGGAACATTTCTGTTCTAAGACGTACTGGGATAGGAAGGTTATAGAGGGAAAAACGGGAAAAAAATGAAGGAGGAATACTGTACACACTTGAATTGGAAAAGCATTCCATCCACTGTTCTGTCTCCACATCAAAGACCCAATGAGGTGAATCAAAGAGTGGATGACTCTCGCGTGGGCCAAAGCATCTACCAAAACGACTGTAAGCCACGTTCCATCAAAAGCAAACATTGTGTGTTTTTAGAGTAAGAAGAAGAACCAGAAGGGGTTTAGCCTTCCTCTGTGGAAGTGGCTGAATGGGAGCGACCATAAAGCCTCAAAAGGAGATTTGAGAGTAAAGTGAATCTAATGGATCCAACCTCAGGTTTGAGAGCTAGGGCTTGAGAACTAGCTGACTTTTGGCAGCAAGGCAAATAGGCAGCGAGATATAAATGATGACAAATGGCGTATGAGCTGCCAGCTCTTTTCTCCACTGTCGTAAGTAAGTAACGGTGTAGAAAAGCCCACTCGCTTGTTAGCTCACACTACTTAACTGGATTTCAAATTGATCGCTCACGTTACGTTCATGATACACTACACCTTTTGCCAATAATTAAGAGTATTTAACCTACCGAGTCAGACGAGGTTCCGTTTGGATCTGGGTATGGCCGTTGCTGTGTCGTCTGCAGTATTACTGATTAAATATCCATATATCCGTCTCTGAGCGAGCATCCTTGTATGCGTCTTCTAAACCACACACCTTGTATTGCCTAATTAAACTGAACTAACAGAAGGAAAATAAACGCCCGTCCGGGCTCAACAGATTCTTTAGCCTGTGTCCTCCTTCCAACTCCCCAACCATTTAACCGTGGTCCACCTGCTCTCCAGTCTCTTTCCTAACTGTCCCAGTGTCCTAAGCTAGGGTGGTACCCCCTACTTGTTCAATGGTCCTTCGAGCCGGAGGAGAGAGAATATGGCAGGTAATGGGTTGGAAACGGGTGCTACTGAGTGGCCAGAAGATGAGAGTGCAGGCACTCTGCACACAGATGCAACCAGGCAGGAATCACAGCCTTTGGACACCGCAGAGTGCACCTCGCGACCACAGCGTACGAGGAGACCGCCAGACCGCTACAGTGTCCCACTACCAAGCTCCACCCGCACCCCACGCACTCCCCGGGCGCTAGCCATCACCCTGATCCCCCCTCCTGCCCAAGAGGTCATAGAGGAACAGCTCTCAGATGACCGTCCAGCAGGCACAGGGCCAGCAGGGGAGAGGCGCGAGTTATCAGTTGAGAGAGGATCAAGCTACCGCTGTAGGGACAACCCCTCAGCTCCCTGTCATAAGCTCTGTTGATGTGGCAGGACAGAATGTCGGCGTGCCTAAGGCTTCTCCTGAAGAAAGCATAGAGATCCAGCCTGGTGATCCAGTTCCATCACATCTCAGGAGGAGGAGGAAGTCCAAGCAGAACAGTAAGACCTCTTATGCTTATACTCATGGAAGTAGAAGTAGATCCAGGACATCTAGCTCTGGCTCTCGAGTCTCACTGAGTAACTCCCAGACCGCTAAATTAGAAGAGAGGAGGAAGTTCCTAGCCCTGGAGGAGTTGGAACAACAGATGAGGGAGAATCGGGAGGTTGATGAGCAGTGCCAGCGGCTAGATGAGCAGACACGGGTTGCCCTGCGAGCAAGGGAGGAGCTCACTAAGCAGCTTATGGATGAGAGGAAGCTGCGTAAAGCAAGACGGGAGTTGGAGGAGGCCAGGCTAGTTGCATCACTCATTGAGGAGGACGAGCCCAGACCAGGTCCGTCACAGGCCACCCAGCATCAGCAGCCTGTTGGCTCAAGACTGACACGGGATTGTGATACACAATTAAGCCCCTTCCCTCCTACCGACCGGATGGACTCTACTCACACTCACCCGCCAATCTCCATCAATATATCACCTACTGAGAGCCAACCACTGACTCCATCACCTTTCCGCCCACTCCCCCAAACAGGAGCAAAGGCGAGGCATTTACTATAGGACAGAGGGCATGAAGGATCATATGTGCCGCCAATGAGTCCAGCCCTTCATGGGAATGGGAATGAACAGCTGTCACAGCCTGCATCACACAGGGGAGTTAAGCTGGACTGCCCGGTTACTCATCCGGAGGAGGAGCCGGAACATTTAGCACCACCCTGTGGAGAGGAGTTAGAAGGGTGCCACGGAGGTAGCAATAATCCACCACCTGTGCTTTCTACAGGCGCAGAGCTTGACCACTGGGAGTCTCAATCAGAGCCTCTAAGACAAGAGCCATCTCAGAAGCCCCAAAGGCAACAGGGGCCATTCAGCCAGGGAGACCCACCACCAGGGCCAAAAGGCGAAATGATGGAGTTGTTGGTAGCCTCAGCCTATGGCATACCCAAACCAAAACTTCCTTATTTTACTAGCGGGAAAGAGAGTGATTTTGTTCTTCTTGATATGGCTTTAGGAAATCTAGTTAGCGTTCATAGTCACCTGTCAGAACATTTCAAATTTCAAATTCTCCTAGACCATTTAAAGCTATCAAGTGCGTATAGATTGGCGAAATCATTTATGTATGTAAAAGAACCCTATATGTCCGCCCTGGGGGCCTTAAGGACAAGGTATGGACAACCTCGCCAGCTAATCCAGAGTGAGATCAGCAGCATTCTTAACATCCCGCCTATCAAGATGGGTGATAACGCTGCCTTCCAGGAGTTCACACTCTCCGTCACATCCCTTGTTGGACTATTGGAATCTGTAGAGGGCAAAGATGGCAGTGAACTGAAGTGTGGTTCTCATGTGGACAAGCTCTTGACCAAGTTGCCCCCTTCATATCGAGATGGATTTGTGGAGTATTGCTATAAGAACGGCTTCCTTGTGGATGGAACAGGGAGGACCTATAGTCTAGGACATCTGTCCACATGGCTACAAATGAAGGCAAGGGCCAGGATGGTAGCGTATCAGTCAACTTCCCACGGACAGTTGGACAGGAGAGAACCTGTCCGGAGAGATGCAAGGCCTAGGGAGGCTTCAGCGACTCCAACCCCTCTTTATCTCACCAAGGCACGTCCCGGGAAGTCTTTACTGCAGAACCTCAACAATCACATCTTATAGGTAGTAGCTCAGGACAAGGTGCCAGCAGATCTAATGCTAAAGACAAACCTAAGTTTCAACCATATTGTCCTTATCATGACAACCGTGAACATTTCCTTGGCTCATGCCCGGAGGTGAGGGCCTTCACCCTATCTCAATTGAAGGAGTGGATTATATCCAACAAGAGGTGTGTTAAATGTGGCCGCTGCCATGCGCCAGAGCGATGCACATTGAAAAGGTCCTGTAATTTGTGTAACCAACTGCATTTGACTCTGCTCCATGACCTTGCGCAAGAGACAACCCTACTTTTGACAGTACAGTCACTTGGTGACAATGGAATCTATGTTGACCTCCCTAATCGATCTCCGAGGGTTTTACTTAAGGTCCTAAGAATCATGCTGCATGCTGGGGGTCGTAGCTTGGACACATTTGCCCTTCTTGATGATGCATCAAGTCGGACAATAATCTTATTGGCCGCTTGTCAGCACCTCCATCTTCAAGGTGGGTCAGAGGTCCTCCATCTCCAAACTATCCGCCAACAAGTTGTCCCGGTACAGGGGGTGAAAGTGTCCTTCTTTATATCTCCAGCGGGACAACCAGAGAGGAGGTATCATATCCAGAACGCTTTCACTTCTCCATTGTTGAGTCTGGCTGAGCACTCCTACCCGGTCGAAGCTCTCAAAAAGCAATATCCTCACCTCACAGAATTGCCAATTGAATCATTTTTCAAAGCAAAACCTCTGGTCCTCATCGGTTCAGACTTCCCGGAGTTAATAGTGCCAGATGAGCCTGTCCGGATGGGTCCGAAAGGTGGGCCGGTAGCAGTTCACACTGCCCTTGGTTGGGCGGTTCAGGGGCCTGTTAGTGGGCCTTCACACCCAGACACGTCCACCCTCCAGTCTTGCCTGTTCACAACCTCGGCCACTACCTATACCCTGCCTTCTGCCTCTGCTGAGCTCCTGAGGAATGTGGAGATGCTCTGGAAGCTTGACACCTATCCACGCCATAGTCAGAAGGATGTAACCTGTTCCAAGCATGACAAGTACGCCTTAGAGCTCCTGCAGACTAATACAGGTACCGTATCAGTGGATGGTATCCGGCGTTACGCCACTCCCTTGTTACGTGCACCAAATCGCCCTTTACTCTCAGTTTCCATACAAGCAGTCATGCCATTGTTACGGGGAACAGAACGGCGCCTGGCAAAGGACCCTGAACTGGCCCGTGTTCATCACGACGAGATTCAGAAACTTAATGATGCAGGTTATGTGACCCTTGTATCCAATGCAGGAGATGGTTCTAATCAAGAATCATGGTATTTGCCTCATCATGTTATCAAACAGGCCAGTGGGAAACACAGGTTAGTTTTTAATTGCTCATTCACTTTTAAGGGCCAATGCCTGAATGACGACCTACTTCCAGGACCCATATTAGGACCATCACTTCTAGGGGTCCTGCTTCGTTTCAGACAACATGCCGTGGCCATTAGTGGTGACATCCGCGCCATGTTCCATCAGGTCCGTCTCCTACCTCGGGACCGGGCCCTCCTTCGCTTCATCTGGCGGGACTTGGAGAGAGAGAGAAAACCCAACACCTATGAATGGCAAGTGCTCCCTTTCGGTGCGACCTGCAGTCCATGCTGTGCGATCTATGCATTGCAATGCCAGGCCAGGGACGGTGAAGGCAGTGACCAAGATGTGGTGAACTCAGTAGAGAATGCGTTCTATGTAGATAACTGTCTCCAGAGCCTGCCCTCATCTACTACGGCCAAGGCCTTGTTGGAGAAACTGAGGAGGGTGTTGGCCAAGGGGGGGTTCGAAATCAGGCAGTGGGCAAGTAATGCAAAAGAGGTGGTACAGCATCTTCCTCCCGACGCTAGATCCGCCAGCACTGAACTATGGCTGACCCAGACAGGCGTAGGCCCACAGGAGCCAGCTCTAGGGCTGCGGCTTGTTTCCCAGACACCCTTGGATATAAGCACAGGGTAGAATCTACTGTGGGGTTACCCACCTTAAGGACAATTTATCGCACCTTAGCCAGCCAGTATGATCCCCTGGGATATATTCTGCCTTATACCACAAGGGCAAAGGTGATTGTCCAAGACCTGTGGAAGACCAAGCAGAATTGGGATGATCCTATCCGTCCAGCAGAGGTGATGGATCAGTGGCTCCAATGGAAAGGGGAACTGGAGGATCTTCAACAGGTACAAATGCCTCGGTGCTATGTGCCTTCCACAGCCGATTCTCTCACAACCAGATGGGAACTACATGTTTATTGTGATGCATCCGAGAGAGCATATGGTGCCGTGGGGTATCTCAGGGCTGAGGCAATGGATGATAGCATCCACGTGAGCTTTGTCTTGGCCAAATCGAGGGTTGCACCAAAAAAGCAGATTTCCATGCCCCGCCTAGAGCTTTGTGCTGCTCTCCTAGGTGCTCAGCTATCAGTTACCCTGCGATCTGAACTAACCTTACCCGTCCAGAATATTGTATATTGGAGCGATTCCACCACGGTACTTTCCTGGCTGAAGTCGGAGTCCTGCAGGTATAAGGTGTTCGTAGGGACCCGTATTGCGGAGATTCAAGATCTCACGGATGTCTGCAGCTGGAGGTATGTTGACGGGAAAAGCAATCCTGCAGACGACGTGACGAAGGGAAAGACCTTGCTTTGAGTTGGCGCAACCTCAAAGATGGCGTCAGGGACCATCTTTCTTGCACTACCCAGAGGAGCAATGGCCCATCTTTCCGCAAGCTTCTATGCCTCAGGATCCCAGTGAAGTAGAGGAACTACGAAAATCTGTTGCATGTTATCTGACTTGTGAATCATTCGCTTCCTTATTGCCCGACATAACCCAGTACAACAGGTTAGAAGATCTTATCGCTGCTACGGCTAAAATGGTCTCAGATGGGGCGGCTACCTCTTCCTCTCATCTCTCTGCTGAGACTCTGCTTATCCAAAGAGCCCAGGGTGAGAGCTTCCCAGAAGAACTTCAAGCTCTACGAAAAGGGAGAGATTTGCCAATGAATAGCCGACTCATCTCTCTTTCCCCTGAGCTTGACCCGGCATTAGATCTCATCCGAGTGGGAGGACGACTCCGCCGGGCAGAGCTTGAACCTGACGTCCTCCACCCAATTGTCCTTGATGGAGGTCACCCACTAACCAAACTTCTCATCAAGAGTTATGACGAGCAACTTCTCCACCCTGGGCCTGAATGTGTCCATGGTGAGATGCGACGGAAATATTGGCTACTGAGGGGAAGAAGCGCGATAAAGAGGCACCAAAACGCCTGCCAGGATTGCCGCAGATGGAGAGCCAAGCCTGATATCCCTAAAATGGCAGATTTACCAACCGCCCGCCTTCGTCCCTTCAAGCCACCCTTCTGGTCAACAGGAGTTGATTGTTTTGGACCTTTTCAGGTGAAAGTAGGTCGCCGATTGGAGAAACGTTGGGGTGTACTCTTTAAATGCCTCACGACCCGATGTCTTCATCTGGACCTCCTAGAGAATATGGATACAGAGGCCTTTCTCATGGCCCTCCGCCGCTTTAAATCCCGTAGGGGAAAGCCTTTCGAGATTTTGGCGGACAGGGGAACCAACTTCCGGGGAGGTGAGGCAGCCCTCCGTAACGCCTTCCAAATGATGGATCCAGTCCTGAAACACCAGCTTGCCAAACAGCAGATTAATTTCCGCTTCAATCCCCCCCAGGCTCCTCATTTTGGCGGCGTGTGGGAGAGGGAAGTCAAATCCATCAAGGCCTCCCTTCGGGTGGTTCTAGGCAGCCAGCCCGTCCCTGAAACAGTGCTTCGGACCGTGCTCATAGAGGTAGAGGGCATTCTGAATTCAAAACCGCTGGGTTATATATCAGCTGATGCGGCGGATCCAGACCCAATTACCCCAAACATGGTCCTCATGGGACGCCGTGACTCTTCGCTTCCTCAAGCCACATTCGCTTCCACCGGCTTTGTCGGGACACGTAGATGGCGCCACAGTCAACTCCTTGCCGACCACTTCTGGTCGCGGTTCATCCGGGATTACTTGCCCAGTCTGCAGCCACGAGGAAAGTGGAGGAGAGATACCAGTCAGATGGCTGTTGGCCAGACGGTTCTCATAATGGATCCCCAGTTCCCTCGTGCCCTTTGGCCGGTTGGACAGGTCACACAAGTTATCTCCGGGGTGGATGGGAGGGTCCGGACTGTGGAGGTAAAGGTTGGGGAGAAATGCTATATTAGACCTGTGGCCAGACTCATTCCTTTACCAGCGCTGAAGGAAGAGGAAGGAAAGGAGGAGGTGGATGATTGAGCTCGTGGTGCTTCATAGGGATAGAATTTGTTTCAAATTCCGGGGCGGCTGTAGAAAAGCCCACTCGCTTGTTAGCTCACACTACTTAACTGGATTTCAAATTGATCGCTCACGTTACGTTCATGATACACTACACCTGTTGCCAATAATTAAGAGTATTTAACCTACCGAGTCAGACGAGGTTCCGTTTGGATCTGGGTATGGCCGTTGCTGTGTCGTCTGCAGTATTACCGATTAAATATCCATATATCCGTCTCTGAGCGAGCATCCTTGTATGCGTCTTCTAAACCACACACCTTGTATTGCCTAATTAAACTGAACTAACAGAAGGAAAATAAACGCCCGTCCGGGCTCAACAGATTCTTTAGCCTGTGTCTTTAGCCTTCCAACTCCCCAACCATCTAACCGTGGTCCACCTGCTCTCCAGTCTCTTTCCTAACTGTCCCAGTGTTCTAAGCTAGGGTGGTACCCCCTACTTGTTCAAACGGCGTAAAGGAAAAAAAATTGAATTGCCTCATTTGCCTACAGGCGCTTGTGCCTCAGATGGACAGAGGAAGCACTTGGGAGAGGATGATAAAGAGAAACGAGAAAAGTTGAAAGAAGAGAGAGAGAGAAAGTTTAGGCCTTTTACGTGTGTAGTTTAAAAAACACTGCCGTTCAGCTCTTTGGCCTTGATTCCAAATAGGCTTCTGTCGAAAAATGGTGTGTGTTTTTTCAACAAACTGTTCGGCCCCATATGTGAGAGCAGATGACTCCCGCCAGCCCTCTGACATTCATCGTAATTGCTTTCTATCGATTCCCCAAGTGCCAGCCAGTCGCATTTCCACACGCTGCCTCTCCAGCTCTCCCTGCCCTGTTCCAAAAGAATAAACGACTTAAAAACCTGGCTCATGGATGGGGGATTTGTTTAGGGAGTGGGTCAAAGGTAGTGTGTGAATAAGTGTTGAGTGTATAAGTGTGTGTTTGTATGAGTGTGTGTGTGATTGGCTCACCCAATCTCCCCACCACCACCGGCTAATCAGAGCTGAAAGCTCACTACTGCCAGGAGGAAGGAGGGCGATTGAGCATGGGGTGCTGGAGGTTTTGTTTTCGTTTACTCTCAACGGGGGCGCCCACTCCAGCCTGGCCAGCTAATTGATTAGCGCACTTGATTATTGGTGTCAGGGAGAGCATGTTTAAGTGAATTTGGCCCCATGGCCCTGTTGACTTTGCTTATGTGCTGCCTGCTGATATCTGTGTGTGTGTTTGTGGGTGGGGGAAGGAGGGTGTAGATGAGGGAGAGATGGCAAAATAAAATAATTTGTTGCTGTCTGATATAACACAATAAATATGTTACTGTTTCTTTCATAGTTTCTATGGCATTGCATCTCTCTAACAGAGAAAAGAGGATACAGCTTAGGCACCGATCAAGTGCCTGTAAGGAGGAATTTTCTGTGTGTGTGTGTATGTGTGTGTGTGGGTCGGTGTGTGAGGGAGAGAGAGTAAGAGAGAGAAAAAGAGAGAATTGAGTGAAAATAAGAACACTCTGCCCTTTTCTCACTGTCCCCAACATCAAAAAATACAATTAGAGACACGCACGCCGTCAGAGTTGTATCAGTATTCGTGACATATCCTGCCATTTCTCCCCCCTTCTCCCCAGATGCATGGACCGCTCTTTCCCTCTTTGCTGTTGCTGCTGTGCTGATCAGCATGGCTGTTCATTATTCTGTGATATTTGCTTTAGAGTTAGGCTGCAGAGCTGGGCCAGGCTTTTGTCCCCGGTCCCATGCTGATCTGGGCCACCGCTGAGCCACAAGTTCGGCAAACAGCCGCCAAGACAAAAAAAAAGGAGCAGCAGCCCTGTCATCTGCAGCGTTTGTAAACAGACAAATAGTTCTCAAGCCTTGTATATAGATGGCCCCAAAGACTTGTTAACGGTGAGGACAGGGAGGGGAACTTAATTTCCTCGGTCATGAATTTAGAGTTGTTGAATTTGACTTGTGTCCATGTTCACACCAACTACACATGAGTTCTGAGAGGAGCTTTCAGAGTTGTTTATTGCTCTCTGCATACTATGTAATGTAAATCTGACTTTGATAGTAAGATAGGGGACCTTCTCAATTTTTGGTGGGTGTCGGGTAAAATGCAAGAAAACCCATATGTTCCCCATGTTTGTAGTTCAAATATTAATAATAACATCCCGATGTCTGAAGATAAATCTTTAACAATATTGATTGTAAATAAGGAATATCAATAACGTTCCCAGGTAACAGAAGTCAAGAAAAGACACAATTTTTAAGTTTGGTCATCTTATGTGATAATGATCTAAGCAGTGCATCAGGAACACGCGATGGCCAGATCCAGAGCCAGCAAAATCATGGCGAGGGCTATGATTGTCTTTCTATGCTATAGGAAAGGGTGGAAGAGGAGCGACAACCCCCAACCCCACCCTCCATGTATGTACGTGCCAAAACTCTCATCCTTTAATCAGTCAAATGATTGACTCATGTTGACATTTCAAAACATTTTAGTGGGTTGGTTTTACAGCGCAAACGCTCATTCTGTTTTGCCCACCAAGTCATTAGTAGTCAGGTCTGTGTGTGTGCATATGCACTGTGTGTGCGTTATGTGCAATGGATCACATGTATTTGGTAAATTAGGTAATTATACTAATTAAGCCGATGGGGAATTGCCTGATTGAGTTTAAGGAAATCTCTGAGACTTCTGCATGTTTATGTAACCAACTTAAAATGCATAACATACTTTCTGGAGTTTCAAAGGGGGCTGAATATACATTTGTTCCAGAATGATGCATAAAGCAGGATAGGGATGCACACGGTTCAATATGTGTCATGTTTTAAGGCCACGGTAAATCAAGTCAGATTTATTGTCAATTTAGCCATATTTACAAACATTTATGAAAATCTAAATTCAGTTTCTGTCTGACGCACAGCGAGAACTGTGGCATAAAAGATCACAATAAAAACAATAAATATGGAAAAAAGTTGGCTTGAGTTTATCCACAGCTTTGAGAGGATAGCAGCACCCTAATAGTGGCTAGTGACTTTAAATCTGATTAAATCTGGTAAATCTGATTACAAATGATCATCTGAGATGAATAATAAAATACTGGTGTGAACGAAATGTGGCTAACCACTTGTTATCAGATTTGCCCAGGACACATTCTAATGACTAACGTGAACAGGCTCAGAGTCACATACATGTGGTGCCAAAAATGTTGCCTGTTGCCACATTGTAACTGCCGACAATCATGTAAGCGCATGAAAGACAGACCAGACTATCGTGAAAGAAATAGCATGTGGCACCATATTTGAAAATGATGAGTGCTAACTGGCTGAAGTTAATCTGTGCACTCTTGACCCCCTGACTGCCACAGATACACAGATACTCCTCCCTGATGGCGAGTACCATTGCATCTCTAATACATGACCAGATTTTACAGGGTGGAGATTTGTTATTGTCTACATAAATGAAGGCATGTAAATATGGCTAAATATGACCATTATAAAAAAACATGTAAAGGGTAGATTGTTTGGCTACATAATCTAAATTGTATTTATATTACACCTATTAAATCATTGTTCAAATGTTATTGGGTTAAAATAAGCTGTTCTCTCTGCCTGGTTTATGCATATGAAAACTGTCTGCCTTCAAATAGACTTCTGGTGTTCTGGTCACTCTGATAACGGATAGGAACTGACCTGCTATCTGGCCCTGGGCTTTGACAGCACTCCAGCGCTGAGTACCACCCAGGGACCTTGTGACCGATCACTGTTGCTTCCTCTGCCCCAAACCTCTGCAGCGCGACAACTATTCTTAGCCTTTTGAGTGATGACCAGTGTTCTGCTCTATAACTGGGCTGAAAACTAGGCTAGCTTCAAGACAAACACTGTGCATCTCCTCTTTCTCTTCATCCTCCTTCTCCTCTTCCTCCTCTGACATACTGACGCATGCACCCCAGGAGACGCACAATGAAAGTTCAGTCTTGTGCTTGTCAGAAGGGGGCACTAACCTAAGATGACACAAACACAGAAAACTATTACATCAGCTCAGCTCAACTAGGTATGGGAGGACATTTTAGGCCAACTGTGTCAGCACCAAAGACTGACAATTAATGAGAGTTCAATTGCCGGGTTGTGTTGGTTTTGAAAATCAGTGAATGCAAATGATGTATTTCTTCTGTCAACTTGATGAAGAGAATATGGTGCGGTATGTGCTT
>JAGFZM010000037.1:63013-98380 GCA_017657215.1 Limnothrissa miodon | reverse complement strand
TGTGTGTGTGTGTGTGTGTGTGTGTGTGTGTGTGTACTTTCTTGTTGCTCTCTGGAAAAATCAAGAGTTTATTTTCCCAGCATGTTTGTATGGTAAGTAATTTGTTTATGCTAATGTGCAAAATCTATGGCTGGATCAGACTCTGCAAACCTGTCTCGCTAAAGAGAGAGAGTGAAAAAAGAGGAGGGGGAAAAGTGTCGGCACTGCTTATGTGTGGACAAACCCTGGTGCTGTGCTCCTCTCTGAGAGCATTTGTCTCTCTTACATGCACTGGCCAAAACGCTAGCAGCCACCAGACTTTAATACGCGCCCTGAATTATTCAACGGTCACGCTAAATTATTTATCAGTCTCTGTTATATTTGGATCGTTTGCAAAAAGCAGCCGTCTCCCCAAAAGAGGAACGTGGAGGACAAGCTGGCCCTCCAGGATACGGGATATTCTGGTATTTCATGACAGCGGACAAGCTTCTGATGGCCTTGTGTCTGAAATGCTGGTGATTTGTTCGGTGGATGGCAAGTGTAATGAAACACCTGCTGCCATGCCAAACACAGACATGAATGTACAGTTCCTGACATTATTTCCATTCAGAGCTTCAGATGTATATTATGAAATATCACTCTGACTATGAGATGTGTGCTATATGATTTTTATAATGCTTACACTTGAAGGCACAGAAATATCCACGCACATACATCATGGAGAGAACTGCACATAGAAATACACACAAACACACACACAGTTTTAAATATTCAGTGGCTGCTTTGCCTGAGTAAGTGCAGTTGCAGTGTCCATGCCCATTAAATCAGCCTGCTGGTTTGCGTGTTAGTCACCTACGTCAGAGTCAGAGCAGCACACACATGCAAACACACACCGTGTTTTATGGACGTTGACACAGTGGCCCTTTGTGGCTGGCAGAGGACTTCTCGGACCTCCGCAGCCCTCCATCAAGCTCAATAACTCAGCCTAACTGGCTCAGGAGCCAGGGCCTGCTTTGGCTCTGCTCTTCACAGGCCTGATAGGCGATGACCTGAGCAGGAAGGGGACAGACAGGCCTTGCAGCAGGTCTGAGGCACAGCCTCTAATCCAGCCCAAATGCCTGTCCTCTCTCACTCTCCCCAGGGGGCTCACCCTCAGACAGCACGGTCAAGGTCAACCAGACTCCTGGCCTGTCTTCACTCCATGGCCAATTACTCCCTCTAAATGTCATAGAGTGGAGATTGGTGCCTGTTTGTGTGTGTGTGTCTATGTGTGTGTGTGTGTGCTAAATGATTTCTACAGTGCACCGTGCACTCACCCAGACACTTTTACAGTGTTTATGCTCAAATATACGCACAAATACACTTATGAAGATTTGTTGTGGAGACATTTCATGTCTCGGGTGGTCTCACTAGGTTTGAGCGTGTAAAAAATCACATTTCAGGCAAGTCTGCATTTGACTACATGCATAAAGCAGAGGTTGGTTCTGTATATATATATCAGACAGACCTCCCTCTAGTCCTGGCCAGACATGCTTGTCTTAGTCATTTTAAATTGCATCAATACTGTCTGATGCAACAGTTGCGCTAGCACAACACCCACATTTGAACATCACTCGCTACACCAACAGCTTTTTTAGACGGAAGACCATGAATCATGGTAAACAACTGAAGCCACTGACAATAGACCTGATGGTTTAATTTTAGACACACACACACACACACACAAATACACAGATAGAGAGAGAGGGGGAGGAAAACAGACACACATAGCTATACAAAAAAATGCATTTCTGCAATTGCTGGCTGGCTGGTCTTGCTGTGATTTGCATCCTAAGTTACCCATGGTAATTCTTCACTTATCATTTAAAACACAGCTCCAGGCAACGACGGCTCTTTTCACACGCTCAACGGAAGAGAGAGAACAAATGCATGCCATTAACAAATTTGTGATTCTGCCTGAAAATTCATTTAGAAGCTCATTTGCCCACCACCTTGTGAGACTCCCAGGGTGCGATAACGAACAAGTATGAAGAAAGCTGCAACATTCTGCAGCACACAAACCAATTCTACATTTTATTCTCCATGCTGCTCAGATGCATAGGGTGAAATTGTCTTGAAGCTGTTTTAGTAGGATGTGTGTCATGTGTGTCCTTTACAACAGTTTGGGTGGAGATTTGTTTCAATGGAGGACAAAAAAAACGGTTTTCCATTCAATTTGGTGATGTGCCTTTAAGTAATGCAAATACAAAATCCTTGTTGGAAAGTCAGATCAGTCTCCAAAGGTGTGAATGAGACATAATGAGAATAAAGACAATGAAAACTGCTTAATTTTACCACTTTTCTGTCCATAAAAGTTGATCCCACAACTGGTCACAACACATTTGATTATTGCAAGGCTCATTTTTTATTTGCATTACACAGTTGATGGCAACACATGCAGATGTTTATATTCTTCAGGCAAATTTTTGTTTTGTCAAATAGGTTGAACCCAGCTAACGTCTCGGTAATCATTAATCATGCTATGACAATATAAAAGAAGGGAGTGATTCACACCAGTTTTTCATTATAGGAGGCATTATAGGGGTGAACATTAGTCCACCCCAATCTCAATATGTAGCCAATATTATTTTTCACATGGCTAGCCACCTAGATTATGCTCCAGCGTTCTTAAAAATGTTTGCATCTTGTGTGCCGTCAATAGACCACATGAGCAGTGATCCACGGAGGCAACTGTCCATACAGTTTCAAAAACCTCCAGTTTGCCATGCCTCATTTGTGGGAGCTTGGGAGAAAATTCTGGGGTTGTAAGTATTGGGGGTAAGTGTCGACTTCCAGCAGTGCTCAATGGAGTCCACATCTCTCTTCCTCTCTCACGCACGCACACACACACACACACACACACACTCCCTCTCTCTCTCATGGGCCCAGGGCCTTATCGGCAGATCGTAAACAGTTACAAGCTCAGGTGGAGGAGCGGCCAGTAAGAAACCACAGGAAAGACCTGGCGCCCGCCACAGGCAATCTGTTTAGGTGAGAGCTCCTTCACACTGGAGCTAGACTAGCTCGCTGTGAGTGCAAAAGTGAGTGTGTGTGTGTGTGTGTGTGTGTGTGTGTGTGTGTGTGTGTGTAACAGAGAGAATGTGAATCTGTGTATGTGTTTCTCTGTGGGTATGTGTAACCATATGCATGTGTATGCATGTGGTGGTTTCTTTAGAAAGAGATTGTCAGGCACCAAACTTAAACATGGCATTTGAAAGCCATGTAAAATAGCTATGTGAAGTTTGTTGGTGAAATCAGATTGAAGAATTTAAACAATGCCACAGCGCCATCTGCTGTCAGAAGCAGATACAACATAATTTCTATCTTTATCTGAGAGACTGCAGTCATAGTGTTGTGTGTATTGTCCATTCTGCTTAATTTTTTGACCCAAGTATATTAAATATTTTTATATATTAAATATAAAAAATGTATATTTATCCAATGCTATGGTATGGAATCTTTCTGATTAGTTTACAAATAACCCAACAAACATGTTTATGCGCTTTCCCATGACTGACATACAGATTTCATCATGCACAGTGTGTACCAACGCCATGTGTTTGCGCATGAGGGTGAGATGCAGCATGCTTGATTGCTTGTTCTTTTGATTGTGAAAGAGACAGCTGCTTAGACAGTTTAACAGCACCGGTCAGGCCTACACAGCAGCTGCACTCTATTAAACAACAAAATCAAAGGCTGTTATGGGTTCGCCAGACACAGCCATTCGTCTTTCATAACACAAGTTCCACTGCTGAGAATAAAAGTGAAAAAAAAAGGACACAACTTAACTGGCAAGCTCTTTGAAAATGATAAGAATTTTAGAACCACACCTATTGTTTACCTTGAATCAGATGATTGGGGATACTGTAGGTTTTTGACCAGTGAAAAGGTGACCTATGGTCAGGAAACCTATAACACAATGAGAGATGCTCAGCACATTTTAGTCAAAATGAAAAACTCTGACTCATTGGAAATCAAATCTCAAAACTCGCATCTGTGAAAACATGAGAGTGGTGAAGCAGCAAAGGAAATTTGGCTGACCGTTGTGACCAGGAGGGTGTGGATTGGATACTGGTGCAAGGGCTGCTGCTTGCTGCTGCCTCTCCAAGTAAACCTTTCCAGAGTTTGTGCTGGGCAAGAGTTTCTGTGGCCCTACGGACGCCTTTGCCAACAAAAAGCTCTTTGTGTACTACAAGTTGTTCTACACACATTATTTTAATAAGCACTTTCATGCTAGGCATTTGGTGAGGGCATAATGTGTCCCTGAGCTCTTGCATACACATGCTACAAACTTAGGAGAAAACCTCTAAAACAACACTCTGCTTCTCTCCAACTCTACCTCATTGACTACTTCTCCTGGCCTGGCATTTGATCAGTTGAGTCACCAGGCCCAGATACCCTCACAAGCAGTAGGTGGTCCAGCTGTAGGCTCCATAACCAGCCTTCTGTCCCTGGCAGTGTCTCTGGCACTGTCTCTCCCAAACATGACTGGCTCACCATCAAAGGATACGTCCACTTCATCTTACCCGCCTCCAGTCTGTCTGGTTGTCTTCTTCCACCTGCTCATGTTCTCATGGCATCCATACCCTCCACTGCCCTGGGCATCTGGTGCATTTCAGACACTGACACATTTTTTGACTATTGGTATCTCAGGTGGAAATGTAAAATCAGGTGGACACAGATCAAAATGCCTTTGCAAGCATTAGATATACCTACAAATAATCTGACCAATGAATGCATAGAAAAGAGAGTGTGTTAAACTTGGCTTCATTATGTTGGGGTGAAACGTTTTGATTGGTTTCCTATAATTTGAATCTTAGAACATTTACCTGTCTCAAAGACCTATTTCCCTCTTTCACATTTGCCTGCCCTCTTCTACTCTCCTCCACTATCCTATTCTCTCTCCACTTCCCTTTGACTCAAATGATTAAGTCTTGCATGTTAAAAGAACAATTAGGTAGGACTTTATTCAACTCTAGCCTGGCTCCAGTGACTATAAAGCTCATAGGAGCTTAGTCTGGCCAAGCTACCATACTACCCGACTTCTGGGAGGTGGGAATAACCTGCGTCCATCAGATGCCTCTGTATACTACTTGACAAATCTACAACCAATCAGACCACTCATTCCGATGACGTATACGTAAGCTCATTTCTCATTGGTTCCCACTTTTTTGGGAAACAAAAATGCTCTACAACGGCAGCTTGGCCTGACTTTGCTCGTGAAATTCAATGTAGTGCCACAGGAAGTATGGGCGAGCCCAGGCTAATTAAACTCCTCACATTAATAAAGAATCAATAATCTGTGCATCTGTGTCTGTTTCCATTAACTGTGTACTGCAAGTAATGTATGAACATTACTAGCCTAATCATGTGACATGCTCTAACCAACTGTGGGATTAAAATGTAGTGTCTGCAGGACGACTATGGATAGAAATGTGGTAAAATGTGAATGTGACAGAATTAAAGTCTTTCTGTTGACTTTAATCGCATTATGCCTTAGAGACTTAAAGCATTACAGTTAGGAGTTAATCCATTCCTCTCAAGGAAATCAAATTTATATTCACATTAGTGGCCTGATGCGACTTTGCTGGTGTTTCCAACAAATATTTCTAATTAGTTTGCATGAAAATGCAAAATGTTGTTATCCCTCTTCTTCTTCTTCTTCTTCTTTCCTAATGCAACTAATGCAGCCTGAACCGCTTAACCTAAAAACTTCCTGTTCCAACTTTGTAGCGTAGGTCTCGCTCATGTCACCTGTGCTATGACTTTTCTAAATTCTGACTTTTACTAAAAAACTATTACTAAAAAAATATAAAAAATTTGACTCCATTGACTTTAAATGGGGACTTTAGAGTGTAGAGAATTCTGACTGGGTGTCTATAGTCTTCTATCAGACTTGACTGAGATTCAACCGTTTAACCGAGAAAGTTCATTCAAACTTCCGGAGGGCTTGGTCATGCCTTGTACAATGTCTATTTTCAACCTTCTAAGTCTTATACTAATTAAAATATTGCAATTTTTCTATAAAACCTTTGTCTCCATTAACTAAAACTGTCTTTCCCAGAGTGTCGGTTGGAACGATGAGTCATAATGGGTCTTTAGAATGTTCGTTTGAATGGAGTGCACCTGCTCTTAACCGTCAACTGTCAGGTCTTAAGCCCCGTCCACACACGTTGCTACTCGCTGAGCGATAAAAGTCAATAGAATGTCATTGTGTTTCAGCGATGGAATGCCTGGACAGGCGAGGAAAGTACAAGCGATGCGATGTGGGCGGATTCCGAGATGAAATTATTTTAAGAGAGTATTTATGAGAGTAAGCGATTACCAATCAGAAATCGGGATGCAGATTACTGACAGGTGAAATTAACAAAGCGTCCTATGAGCACAGGCGTTCGAAAACCGTTAAAAAGTGTCTCTGCAAGAGGCAAATAAGCGAGTAGCGAGTAACTAGTAGCGATGTGTGTGGAAGGGGCTTTAAGCTTACAATCCGACTCTCTGAAAACTACTAGATTAGATTCTTCTTCTAAACTAGATTCTTCTTCTACTGTGTCCTCTACCTCCACCTGGCCTCTGTCTTCAACAGTTTCAAATTAAAAGTCCCCATTGCCATAATACACTATGGAATTGTTTTAACCTATAATATTAACATTCAATGCTACAATTCACTATTGTGACTATTACTACTACCACAGACCTTCTCTCTCTCTCTCCCCCCTTTTTCTTTCTTTCTTCTATTTCTCTCTCTCTCACTTCTCTTTCTCTGTTTCTCTCTTTCCCTCTCTCACTTTCTTTTTTCTTTCTTCTCTTTCTCTCTTTTTTTCTTTTTCTTTCCTCTCTTTCTTTCTTTCTTCTCTTTCTCTTTCTTCCTTTCTTTCTTCTCTCTTTCTTTCTTCTATTTCTCTCTCTCTTTCTTTTTCTTTCATCTCTTTCTCTTTCTTCTCTTTCTTTCTTCTTTTTCTTTCCACTCTTTATTTCTTCTCTTTCTCTTTCTTCATTTCTTTCTTCTCTTTCTTTCCTCTCTTTCTCTCTCTGTCTTTCTTTCTTCTCTTTTTCTTTCTTACTTTCTTCTCTTTCTTTCTTCTCTTTCTCCCTCTGTTTTCTTTCTCTCTTTCATTCATTACTTTCTCTTTCTTTCTTCTCTTTGTCTGTCTCTCTTTTTTCTTTTTTTCTTACTTTCTTCTCTTTCTCTTTGTTTCTTCTCTTTCTGTCTCTTTTTTCTTTCTTCTCTTTCTCTCTGTCTTTCTTCTCTCTCTTTCTTTCTTCTCTTGCGCTCTCTCTTTCTTCTATTTCTATCTCTCTTTCTTTCTTTTTTCTTTCTTTCTTCTCTTTCTCTCTTCCTTTCTTTCTTTCTTTCTTCTCTTTCTCTTTCTTAAATTAAATTCAACTATTTGATTATTTCGAACGTTCAACTATCCCACTATTAACTCTATAAACTGTTTACCTTATAAATTCCATGACATACAGTTAATTGCACTGCATGTTCATGCAAACGTAATTCCCTGGAATTACATTCTCTAGTTTGCATATTGTTAAAGGCACAGTATGATTTTACGTGGTTTGTAAAGTAATAACACTTTTATAACGTAAAGATAACATCTTTTCATGCCTCCCTAGCTCTTCATTCTCTTGTGTCACTGTATTCATTCAACTGAATCCTAGATTCAGCATTTCCTTGTTTTCTTTTTTCCGGCAAGTAATTAACACGATTTTGGTTTCAATCAGTTTTGCTTAGTCTAACATCAGGTGCTGTGTTCATATTACATACAAGCTACTCTAACAGTGCTATAAAGCGAAAGAGGGTCACACTGATTCAATGAGCCATTTAACCATTAAAGGAGCTATAAAATTGTTAAAATAAACAGCATTAAACGTTGCTTGCTGTGCACACTGTGCCATTGTTTCCACATGTTCACACACAGCTCATCTCTTCTCCCAGCAACCCATGGACGCCACTTCTATCAGTACTCCTCACCCGTCCCTTTTGTTGCCATCTCCTTAGGGGTTATCATATGATTGCAATTTATTTTGATTTACAATTTACATTTCAATTTTCCATCTTTCATTTAACAGAGCTTCAACACAGACATCCTCGCACTGTCAGGATCAAAAAATAAATCTAGTGTAGCATTAATAGAAACACCTTGTGATTGCATAAGTGATTAAGGTCTATGTTGCTACATCTGACTCTTCGCGTTTGGACCAAAGGGCTTTTTATGTGCCATTGATTGCTAACAAGAAATTCAGTGGAAGCTTTTTCATTAGCACACAAACATAAGCATGCAAACATGAATTGAACTTTGAGGGCCACGTGCAACATATTGTTTTTTTTAATCACTGCTTTGTCATTCTTACGGTCACAAACTCATAGCTCTAAGGCAAACATGAACAACAAGTACAACAAACAATACAAAGGCCCTGACTGGGAGCTGACTGGCCCGTCAATAAACAAATATAAACACACTGAAATAAACCATAATAAATAAGCACAATGCAGCACATGAAATCAATATCTAATATGTGCTGTGTGTGGAATGCCAATTACCCACAGAGGGAAGCACTGGAGATGAGTACTGTGTGCAGATGCTATTTCTTCATTTTTTTTCTTCAATTGACAGTGTAACATAACCCCCTGCTGATCTGTTTCACAGAAAGCAGACATTGTCTCCATTGATTTAGGTAGGATACAGGACACAGCCGAATAAATCACACCATCCTCTGTGCTTCAACCATCTCTACAGAAGAGCCTAAATACAGTTACTGAGATTATGTCAACATATTTACTGATAATACTGATTTTGATCATTTTTTAGGTCTGTCTTGTGAGGTAAACTTGCATCTCCTACTTGGTTTTGCTGTGAGATGCTGGACCTGACCCAAGGACATTCTATTTCGGATGGATAAGACATTGACAGGACACAAGGGATAACAAGAAACAGTCTTTAGAGATGGATAAAGGAGGACATTCATCCTTCTTGTCAATCCCCACTGAAAAGCCGTACACGGTAGAGAGAACCATGTTTTTTGTGTTCCTCTTCGGATCCAGATGTGTTCACCGCATACATAGATGGCAGTGGTGCTGCTACTGGATTTTAAAGAGACCTTAACTTGGAATTCCTAAAGTACTCCTGATGCTAGTGTTAGTGAAGACAGGTATAATTAGGGAGAAGGATGATTGAAAATGAAAATGGTCTGGGCACACAGAACATTTCAATGTCATCAATTAATTTTATCTCTTAAGGCCCAAAGATTCCTATTGGCATCCTTGCTTCCCACAACTCTCCCCGAGAGCTGTATGTGTTGGTCTCATCTCCTCATTCCTACCTTTCGTTGAATGCGATTGATGTGACACTCCTGTCCAACTCCTGTATACCCTCCTGCAACCCCCCCTGCTTATAGAGCCTAATGATTTAGCTGAGGGGTGGAAGTCAAAAGCAGAGTAGCAGGACCAGTGAAAGCACAGAAACTTTCAGACAGCTCAGATAAAATATTGGGCATGCTCTCTGTCTGGTTAAGACCCATCCACCGGCCGGGTGTCGCAAGCACGTATGCAGTAAAGTGTGTAAGGACGTGGGACACACCCAGTGTGGAGGGTGATGGAACGCAGGACTGTGGCTAGGCTAACAATTATCATGGTGGCACCTCAGCTTGTTGCCTTGGCTGGTGCTGCCTAGGTGGTGCACTCATTCCAGCTGCTCACTTGGAGGCCTTCTGAGCTTTCTGGGCCGACTTGGTCACCCGGCCCGAACCACCGACCTTCTTCTCTACGTTCTTGATGACGCCCACTGCAACTGTCTGGCGCATGTCTCTGACAGCGAAGCGTCCTGCAGTGTGACCGCACACAAGCCAGGCACGTACACATGCATGCATGCACACACACAGACAGAGAAACAGACAAACCTTATGCACACCCCAAAACATAAACATGTAATCTGAGGCATATGTTCAAGAAACACTCACACACACACACACACACGCACACACACACACACACACAAACACAGAATAGTCACAAGGGAGAAATCAAGGCGCTCGGCACGCTGTGAATTATAGCTAAAGCCATAAGTCCGTCATCGTGTGGAAGAGAGGTTGGAAATCACGGCCGAGCGCCCTTTACGAGGACATCAATACGGCCTGGAAAGAGAAAGACATGCCATCTTTTCCAGTGTTTGCACACAAAACTGCTGTCACTCAGCTTTTAATGGCCCTCTGGGACACTGAGTTACAGCCTCTCTCGGCACTCAGTGTGCGTTTTTGCTGCAAGAGTGTTTCACCAAACCAGGGATGACAGCGTGAGTTTAAAATGTCTGTGTTTGACATGAACCAGATTACAGAATCTCGAGGCACATGCCGAGTTATTGTTGAGTTTTAAAACAAAAAATCAAGCAAGAGGAAAACATTTTTAAAACACTGGGAGAACACGAACAAGATGTCCAACATGCCAGAGGTTAAAGAAGGGGTTTCTAAAGGGCAACAGCAGTGTGTGAAATCTGATTGGGCAGCTAAATTAGTGACATGTGCTTTGCAATTTCCAATACTGTAGCTCCAAAAACCAGGCACAGTTGGAACTGATAATAAAAGCTTATCTCACAGGCACATCTTTATAATGCAATGGTCTTCCAAATAGATACATATGTGTTTAATGGATAACCTATATATCATCTCATTGCTCAAGTAATTCCGAATCTATTTTTGTAATCCCTCAAAAATGACTGGCAATTATTTTGATTTATATTCAATATCATGTGTGCCCTGTAAGTGTTTTGACAACAGATAATAGCTTGAAAGCATGACAAGATTTTTTTATTGCCTTGCCTACAGGATAACAGAGAAAGCCCTCATTTGATTGGACTGACCTGTGTAACTAAAAGTGCATGTGTTCTTTGCTTAAACACTAAAGTCTCTGCAGCCCAGGCCAAACTCTGAACTTAATTGGAAGGGGATTAACCCAAAGCCTAACAAAAAGCAAAGAGCACAGAGCCCCACATGCTTTCACATACAGCACTTATCTTAGAAGTTTACATAAGGCATGAGGGAGCTTGAGAAGGCTCTGTGGAACACCATACTGATCTGTTAATGGGTGACATGTGGGCGATATGCTCTATTACATTGCTAAAGTATGTGTCCCAGAAGCATTATTGCTAAAAAAGTTAGCAAATTTAGCTGGTGGCAGTACAATTATGGTTTTAGGAAATGCATCCAGGGTCTGGTCTATATACTTTAGCCATGCAATAAGAGCATAGTGAACACATCGTCCATTAACAGATCAATGTGATGTTCGCAGCCTAGTCTTCACAGTCAGTCTCAAGATGGTCATCCGACTCGAGATGTTTGGACTGAGCGGCCCATCGGGGCTTATCTGTGTTCTGCATCCCCTCTCTCTTCCGCAAGTGACCATTTCACCTCTAGGTTCTGATCCCCACCAGGGTCAAAAATAATGCTTTTCCTCCTGGCAGAAATGCACAGGAGACCATTACATGTAAATGGGTCATTACATTAATGGGATGGTAAATTACAGGAAGAACACTCTCATGTCAGTCTCTCAGTAGAGTCCACAAACAACAAAGTGCACTTTTCCCATTAGATAATTTCGCTCAAAGCTCAGCCGGTACACAAGGCACTAGGCAACAAGTAAATAACAACGGATAATTAAAGATCTGTTGTATGCATCACATGCATTATCATTATCCTTATCAAATGGTCACAGCCTTTGTCGGGAGGATGTTGTCAAATGGCAGCTAACAATGCCTGAATGTTTGGACGCATAGAATAATTATCTACATTGCAGTTGTGCTTCCCGGGTCAACAGAGGCTTTCAGTTTTCATGGCAATAACCACAACACTAATAATTACTAATTCTAGTTTTGCCATTTACTCTTTCTGTGCTTCTATGCTGAGATTTGATGACCCCTATGATGACATTCAATACCACATTCATTCAGTTAAGTAAACAAACAAGAGTGCACACAAGGCTGAAACTCTCCAGCAACTCACCCAGAGGAGGGTACTGGGAGAAGCTCTCCACACACATGGGCTTGCCTGGGAGCATCTCCACGATGGCGGCGTCACCCGACTTCAGGGTCTTGGGGTTGTCCTCCAGCTTCTTCCCCGAGCGCCGGTCAATCTTCTCTCGGAGCTCGGCAAACTTGCAGGCGATGTGAGCCGTGTGGCAGTCGATGACCGGAGAGTAGCCAGCACTGATTTGGCCTGGGTGGTTTAGGATGATTACCTGTGGAGGGATGGTAAAGGACAGAGATAATAAACAGAGATACAGAAAGACAAGAAGAGAAGAAGAGAAGGTAAATTAATAAATATATACTTTAAGTGATCATGTAAAAACCAGTGGGTTAAGTGTGTGCGTGCGTGCGTGTGTGTGTGTGTGTGTGTGTGTGTGTGTGTGTGTGTACAGACCTGGGCAGTGAAGCCAGATGCCTCCTGAGGCGGGTCAGCTTTGCTGTCCCCACAAACGTTACCACGACGAATGTCCTTCACGGACACGTTTTTGACATTGAAACCCACATTGTCACCAGGTAACGCTTCGTTCAGAGACTCATGGTGCATCTCCACAGACTTGACCTCAGTGGTGATGTTCACAGGAGCAAAGGTCACCACCATGCCTGGCCTCAGGATTCCAGTCTCCACCCGGCCTACTGGCACAGTGCCAATTCCTAGACAGACAGACAGACAGACAGACAAGGAGCTAAACAAAGGAACCAGGACCAGGTGAACTGAGACAGGGTCTAATGAGACTAACAATGAAGAAAGACAGGTAGACACAGGTGAGGGGCAGAGCTGGGAGCACACAGCAGGGATAAACAAAGCCTGTAGAGCACTAGACGTAAACAAAGACAGTAAGTGACAAAGCAGAATACCAAAAGAAGCAGACAGATACGCAAGCAGATGGTTACACTATAAAATCTATAGCTGAACAGTACCCCCTATTTTGTAGACATCCTGCAAGGGCAGACGCAGGGGTTTGTCTGTGGGGCGAGTTGGGGGCATGATGGTGTCCAGTGCCTCCAGCAGGGTGACTCCACTGGCATGGTGCTCCTTCCGGTCCAGCTTCCAGCCTTTGAACCAGGGCATCTACATGAACACAGCATGAAATATAATAAACACCCTCTTTTAAAACCCCTCTAGCAATGACTACAAATAGAAAGTGGCATGAGATATCCACCAATTTAAAAGTATTTACCGGTATAAGAAATGTGACACAGTTCAAGTAATGCTCACATTAGAGGAAGGTTCAAGCATGTTGTCGCCATGCCAACCAGAAATGGGAACAAAGGGCACTCCGGCAGGGCTGTAGCCGATCTTTTTGATGTAGGCACTGACTTCCTTGACAATCTCCTCATAGCGCTTTTCACTGTAGGCCGGCTCGGTGGAGTCCATCTTGTTGACGGCCACAATCAGCTGCTTGACTCCTAGTGTGTAGGCCAGCAGGGCGTGTTCGCGGGTCTGGCCATTTTTGGAGATGCCCGCCTCAAACTCGCCCACACCTGCTGCCACTATAAGCACTGCACAGTCGGCCTGCTCAGGAGCAAACCATATAGTGTTAAAGAAGATGACCTTTTTTAAAGATGCTTCTCTGAAGAGTTTAATTATGCAGCTTACACTACTTTAAAAGACCAATTTTGACATTACATTCAGAACACATGCAATTTCCATGTTAACACAACTGTTTGTAAGGCAAGTCGTCATTTCAAGGCCTGGGTAGTGGGCACAGGAAAGATTCAAGGTTGAGAGTTGAACCCAGAGATCTATACAAAGCATTAAGTTCAGTCATTCAACACATACTGATAAAGCTTTATGGACATTATTTTCTGCTCTAGAATTTATCAACCTGGCCTTACCTGTGAGGTTCCAGTGATCATGTTCTTGATGAAATCTCTGTGTCCGGGGGCGTCAATGATGGTGATGTAGTACTTGTTTGTCTCAAACTTCCAGAGAGAGATATCGATGGTTATACCCCTCTCTCTCTCAGCCTTGAGCTTGTCCAGGACCCAGGCATACTTGAACGATCCCTTGCCCATCTAAACCAACACCATGCTGCAAATCAGCTAATCCACACATTGTATTACAGCTCCATCTTGTGTCCGAAACAAAACAGAACAGCTAAACAGATGTTTCACTCTTTGCTAACGATATTTAATGAATTCTTCAAAGATTGTATTAAGAGATCATATGCGTCTATAGCTGGGATAAACCTTAAAGCTTTTCTAGAGCTAAGGTTCTAGTAATAAGATATCAGATGATAATCATGATTTCCTTAATAAGCATTAATTATCTACCTGTAAATGCATTAAAGCTTTAAACCTTGGATAGGATATTGAATTTACATTGCATTGCAAGGCACCGTGGCTATTCTATTGACTCGTGTAACTTTGCATACAGTAGAAATACTCAGTACTCATATCAGTGGCATCTACTGACTAGTTTCATCCCTGCCTCTTCAAAATCTCTATGTTGTTCTAGTGTTTAGAGGGATAGTTGTTAGTAAACAGTGACTCTACTGCACTGGAATTGACAGCCCTCTTATTTTTTCCATCCAGTTAGTGTCAAACATACATGTGATGGTGTCCTTTTTGATGGTGTCATTTTCACTGCACACCTCCAAGGAATACATCAGTGTTACATTGTGATACTATTACTGGTGCATAAACATGATCTCAGAATGAGCAGAGTGTCATCGCCTACAAGAGCCTTTTCACCTCAGCTGCCTCCTTCTCAAATTTCTCGATTGTGCGCTTGTCGATGCCTCCACACTTGTAGATGAGATGGCCGGTGGTGGTGGACTTGCCAGAGTCCACATGGCCGATGACCACAATATTAATGTGAATCTTCTCCTTCCCCATGCTGGATCGTCACGGAGGGTGGGGGCCCTCACAAGGTGCACTACTCAGAGTAACAGGGTGGAGCAATAATCAAATTGACACTGTCATGACTGCTGCATCGGAATGCTGTTTCATTCCCAAACACATCATCTGTCACATTTAAAATAGCCAGTGAAGATGAACGCAGAATTTGCATTTCTAATACAAGGGAATGATCAAACAGTATTTATATGACAGAGAATGCTAGGCCATGATGCTGTAAGATGTAGCTGTGAATATAGCAACAAAGAACCAGAAACCACAATCTGAATGAGTACCATTTCCAAACATAGCCCAGAATAGAGACAATGGCATCCCTGTTAAATGTAAATGGTAAAGTGCACTGTTGACAATGTTTCTGGCTCAGTTTATGAAGCCCTATTAACACTGGCAGAGGTAGTGAGCATGTTTTCTGGCCACAGCAGTGATGGTTAAGTGACTGGGGTAAGCATTCTCCTTTAGCAAAGCCTAGGCCAGTGGTCCCCAATTATTTTTCCCCAAGGGCCAAATTTTGTAAAGCAAGGGTGGCTCTTCCCGAAATGTTTTCCCATCAAATAATCTGACGAACACAGATAGCGGTTCCAAATCGGTTCGGTCACAAGAGAAGTCTATTGCCAGTGACATGCCCTCTGCTTTAACCAGATCACTGTTTAGTTTTGATGAACAATCCTCAGCTAAAAATTCTATTCTTCTTGTTGTGGTATTGGTCAACAATGGCACCTGCTTTAGTTGCTCCACAATATTTTGCTTGCTTTTCTCATCGTGACTTAATACCTCTTCAACCATATCAATTGCACACTTTTTAACCAACACAGCATCAGTGAATGATTTTTTGGCCACCCCAAGATTCCAGGAAAAAGAGGCTGCACTAGCCCTTTGTTGTGCTGTGGACAATTTCTGCAGGGTAATAACGGAGCGCCTGAATGAAGATCGCATGTTGGCTATTTTTTGTCTTCGATTGTCTGAATTTTCAGGATAATTCGAATTAAAACTAGCATGCATGGTCGTAAAATGCCTCTTGATATTGTCAGCCTTGCGGACGGCTACTGTCTGCATGCAGATCAGGCATGTTGGCTAAGCATTTGGATGCTCAGGTAAAATAAAGCGAAACTGATCTGTCCAGTCTGGTTTAAATTGACGGTTTTCACAATCCACTTTACGTTTATTTTGCACTTGCAATGGTGGCGTCACAAGTGTCATGAGCCTAATGAGCCTAAATAAAGATTTCATTCACTGTGTTGTCTTGATGACTAGCAAACATGTCATCCACTGAAGTGGAGAGATTGCGAACATTTTTTTTTTTTCTGACGTGACGGGCCAAAAATTTGCCTTGCCTGGGCCGGATCTGGCCCGCGGGCCGCCATTTGGGGACCACTGGCCTAGGCAGTCACAGTACCCATCAAATTTAAAAATAAATCACTTCATCACTTTATAAACATTGATGTGACCCTAGACTTATTCAAAATAGTTATACATACCCTAGGAATCCATACAATCAAAGGCTTATAAAGCTCATAAATATAACTTAATTATATACATATAACTTAATTATAACATAATTTAACACTTTTACATGATTAAAACATGTTACACTTGCCTTTTTACTTCCTAGAGCTTTATGGCAACCCTGCTGAAGGTGCAGACATACCTCTTGCCTGAGATTATATATGTCTGCTAAAATGTTCATCAGAAGTGGTAAGTTTATCCCCTTACCTGCAGCTGTTACCTCGAGCAGCAAAGATTGCCGTCTCTGGCCCAGACTCCTCTGTGCACCTACGTGGGGGTAGCGGACTCAAATTCTGCCTGCGCAGTGAATACACCCCAAACACACACACACACACTCCCTCCCTTCTCTGAGACAGCAATGCGGTAGAGTTGTGGGAAGACACTGCAGTGAAACTCAACTGCATCAGAGCATCACCGACTGAAGGGGGAGATACGAGCATGGACTTAGATTGGACTGAAAATGAAAATGAGACATGACTCAGCAAACCTCTTTGCATTTGGGGCAAAGATCCAATCTTTAGGCTACCTGCTTGTCATTTCATCAGAGGGAGGAGTACATGCAGTAGAGGATTATGCCAAGGTCATCAACCTGCATCATCTGACACTTTTGTTTTACTGCTCTTGATGAGCCTTTTGCACCATCAGGATTTTGCACAGTGAATGGGCAAAATCTGGACAAAAATAAGACACTGTTATGTAGATCCGAGGTTGCTAGTTGACTTGTTAGCTGACTCTAAAAAGGGATATTGGCATTGATATTTTATTGTTATTTTAATGCAAATAAACCAATTGACAATTTGTTGTTGTGACAGATTAAGCTAAAGAGTCATGTGAGGCAATACCCAGAGCCATTCCAAAGTGACATTTAATAAAGGCATAAAGCTCACAATATGGACAGGCAAAATAAATTAAAAGGCAAATCATTCTTAAAGTGGTACGGTACCATTTGGGAAAATGTTCCACTCCCTGGAAATAAACTATTAAAAACACCTTTCTCTTCATCCAACCATTACAGTAGCACTTTTAGTTCCAACCAATTAAAATCATCAAATGAGAGCATTAGACATCAGACCACATTAGACCATCACGATCAAACCCATCAGCATCTTTCTGAAAAGAGATCTCTTTCCTCATTTTAAATTTGACTCTTCTGTGGTTGTGTGCCAAGTGTACCAAGACCAACAGAAAACGAAATGTGGGAATTTTTCAGGCTGACATGACAATCTGTAATCTCTCATTCCTGGATAATAATTGAAGAACTTGCATTACATGTTCAGATGTGGACGCACATTTCTTTGATTAGTACACCTGAATAACAGTCTAATATATGCCAATTTTCTGTTGGTCTTTGCACCTACAGAGTCAAGCCTTAATTAGGAAAAATACAAGAATTCAAAGTCCATTTTAAACAAGATGCTATTAAAAGAGATGCTAATGATCTAATCTGACTCAATTATCTATGCTAAACTGGAGCTAGAAGAGCTACCATCAGACTTGGTAGTTTAACTCAAGGAGAGGTGGAAAATGTGTCTCCAAATAGTGGATCATCCCTTAAAATCAAGGGAGCTGTAATAAAACAAATAAAAAAATACCACAATTCTATACTTTTACCATACTTCTATGCCCTATCTGACAAACGAAATGAATATGCAGACATCCTTGATAAACATTTAAAATCACTTCTTTCTACATCAAGCTGTGGTGGTAACACATACCTATCAATGCACTTAGGAATTAGGAAAGCAAAAAGAGTTCGAATGAATGTGATGAACAGAATGGTTCCCAGCAAACAGCACACAGAAATAATAATAGCAATAGTTATGTAAAAAACAAAAACAAAAAAATCATTGTACACAAACAGCACCACCCCACTTTATTCTGATTTAATGTATGTTTCAGGACTATATTCCTGTTGGATGCTACCAGCATGTGTAATGGGCCAAAGCTGAAATAACAACATTCAACATGCTTGATTTCATCTTGAGAGGCCACAGGTGTTTGCGTTTTTTTTTTTTTTTACCAGCATACATCATATAGGTTAAGGTCCAGTAGTCCTTCGGATCTACACTGTCTGAGGAAGAAGCTAGCCAAAATCTCACCACGCTTTCCTTCAAGTTGTTTACTAATAAAACAGCTCCCGTAATAATTTCCTGACAAGTAGACATAACAGAACACTATCTGATGTCCTAAATGAACCAACAGTTTGTTTTTTTGTATTCAAGGCAAAACACAAACTGGTGTGTTTGCAAAGATTAACACAGCAAAGTTCAATACCATGTTAGTCAATCTCAGTACATCTCCACAGGCTCCTTCGGTGTGCCATTCTCTGGGACCTATAAACGAGTTTGAGAACACCAATTCCTCACGAACTTCATGAGTGCAACGCATGTGTGCAGGCCACAAACTTTTCTACCCTCCAATTGTCCCAGGCTTTCTTCGCAGCCGACAGATCTTGTTGCTCCAGCAAGCCACCCCCCACCCTCCTGCTTCTCCCCTCATAGCCCCAAATAACTGCTTGGGACACCTGGCATTTGTCTCTGGCTTTGCTCCTTCGTCTACTTCCATCGCAGGGAGTGTTCCTTTCAGGAGGACTATGTCCGTCGCCGTTTGGCCCCACCAGGGCTGGAGGGGTTGCTGGAGCTAAGCACCTTCTCGGTGGCTCGGTTCCTCTTCCTCTTCTCCCCCACCACCTCCTTGGGCTGGGCAGCCTCACCCTGGGCCCTCTCGGACCGTTCCCGATCCCTCTCCTTGTCCCGCACGCTTGGCTTCTCTGTGGCCACTTTCACCGAGGAGTTGCTGCCTGTCAGACAGGAAATCAAGGGGAACGGAATGGAGGTAGGAAGGGATTGAGGGAGTGAGAGAGGGGGAGAGAACAAAAGGAGGACAGGAAGTGGCAGTTCAGAAAAGATGAAAGTCTGACAAAATTCTGTTCTTTAAAATTAGGTGGCTAGTCTGAGATTCAGAGTTTATTAACTGGGCAATTGCATTTGTAACTTTGCCATGTCAATTCCAAAACACAACCACAAGAAACAATTGGATTGACATGCCAATTTGAACATCTTATGAAATGCAGACATTTTACAAAACATGACCAACACACTATGTCAAGGAGTTTAAAAAGAATATTTGGTCAAATGTCAAAGAGCTGTACACAAAATTTCCAGTTGCAACTTGAAGAACTAACATTTAAAATTTTCTCCAAATTCTTGGCCCGAAACAAAAGGGAGTGACATACAACACTGTGCAGGTATTCATATTGTCCATGGGATTCCAAGTGCTTGTACTCCTCTTTGATGGGGGCTCAGAAAACAACTCCACCACCATGTCTAAATGCATGCAGGATAACTGCACTATAACTTCACATGCCTGTGAGTTTGAGTTTTGAGAGTTTGTCCTGCATAACATCAAAATACTCTTGTGGCCAATACTTAAAAAAAAAAAATCATGAGAGGACATCTTTTGCATGAGAGCACTCAATAATACAGACCCATGGTCATCTTGAACTCTATGGACTTACATTATGATGTAAAGAGGAAAATTCGATTTCAAATAACACCACTACTGTGGAAGTGTTAGCCATGGGAAGAAAGGTTAGAAAAGTTCCGCATCATTCAACTAACTTTCAATACACACTCCACCTCAACTAGCCACCACCATGAAACATGCCACGACACACCTTAGTCCCTTGTGCCTCATCCCTCTTAAGGACAAATACGAAACTTAGCTCATAAAAAATTAAGCATGCCATGCTTTTTTAAAGATGATAAAATGAACAAATGATAGGACATAATTGTTTTTTTTTTTTCAGTCAAACTGCAAGTACAGAAAATAGTGGTGAGAAAATAGAGAGAATGAGAGAGATAAAGAGGTTGAAAAGGCAGAAGATGGATAAATAGATAGATAGATAGATATAGAGGAGAGAGAGAGAGAGAGAGAGAGAGAGAGAGAGAGAGAGAGAGAGACATGGTGTGTGTGCTCTCTGGTGTTGCCCTACAGCGGTCTCTGGTCTTTAACAAGGTCAAGTTGGAGTTTTGGAATAGAGCAGAAGTGTTCTTCTGTCCATACCTCTCAATATCCTGGCCAGCCATACTGGGACCCAGACCTTTGAAAACGAGACACAAATGACCAGTGTGAGGGACGCCAACGTTGCGTGCCAAAAGGGGAGAACGTTCCAGAAAAAAAGAGATGCAACGACGCACGCGGGCTCAAGTTTTTTTTAAGTGTGCGCGTCAGAAGGAACGATAGAGAATAGGGCAGAAAAGAAAAAAAAAACATTAAGTGATCAATGCAAATGTGAATAAACAAGAAAAGAACCTTCTTCATGTGTTGCAGGAGGGTCACGTTCCTCTTTAAACTCCTCCTTCACATCATCTTCTGAACCCAGTTTACCTGTTCAAATGACAAGTGCAAGCTTGTTAGCAGCAAGCATCTTTCTGACAGACATTGGGGACAGTAAGTAATACTTAACCAGACAGTACTTCAACAGTAATGTAATGTAGATATAGTTCACCATGTTTACCTTCTTTCACCTCTTGAATGATATCTTCTGGTAGTACAAAAGTCTTTTCGGAGTTCGGGAAAGGCAATATTTCCGATTCATGCTGCAGTGAGCAAAATTAAACAGTCAAGAACGCTACTGAACACACTCCAAGGCTAAAACAAAACTACTGGAACACTCACCAAAGCCTGCATGTCATACATCGTACTGAGATGGTCCCAGATGACTTTCGATGACACCTGTCTGCCAATATTCTGACTGAACTTGTCCCGAATACATATCATGTGAAAGTGGCGGTTTACACCTGTTACAAACATGTTAAAAAATGTCATTAACTAAATGAAACCTGGTTGTAGTCATTATAACTTAGCAATACTAAGCAGCTAAGTAGCGATAGCGTTAGCATTGTCTTCTCAATCTATTTTATTCTAAATCTCATGCTGGGTATAAAATATCAGGGGATATCGAATCTAGATCTACATGTTCCATTCCTGAAGGTCCCACACATCAACACCATTGGTCAACACTGATAACTTAGCTTGCCTTGATATCAACATTGATGGCTACACAACGTCAGGTAACGCTATGTAGCGTTCACGTAAGGGATGGCTCTTCATTACGCTACACTACACAAGCTAATATTACAGGTGAGGTATGATTTACATTATAAAAACCTTCTGAGAATAGCTATTAATCATATCATATATCGCGAAGTAAGACAGGCCTACTTATATACTTACGTATATTTCTATCGGTCTCTTCTATTAGCCTGTTAGCAAATGCTAACTATGGCCTAGCTAACAACGATGGTATCTGACATTTTAAGTGACGAATCTTACCAACAGGTTTATGGCCCAGCATGGCGTGAAAGAGGCACACCTCCACCTCTTGACTCCAAATTACCGATTCATCTGCAGAACTTAGCCCCGAGTCGGCTTGTTTCTCGTCCGCAGGAATGGGCTCGGCTTCTCCCATGTTTCTGACACAAACCAAGCAGACGCCAACAATGGATCCCACACTTCAACCAGTGTTGACGATAGCGATATTACAGGGGACACAGCGCCCCCCCCCCGTGTTGTTCCGCTGTTAAGATTTGTGGCAGCTTACAAAGTGTACCCAGAGCCCGTTTACTTTTATTAAAAGTTCTACTACTTTAACTTGGATCTTTTGGCAACCAACGCATGTAGTTCCTTAAAAATCTAACAGTAGTAACAAAAGTAACAATAAACTTCGCCCATGTGGCACGCCATCCGGTCCACACGTTGTTCTTTTTGATCTCGTATGATATTGGATATTGAAAAGGCTGTAATTGTTATTTGTGATTTGCTGGTATTGCACTTTTGTGTAATGTTAATTTTATAAATGGTGACTGTGGTGACCTAAGCAAATAATGTCCTTGTGGTCATGCTTAACCAAGGCTTAAAGGTCCTCTAAGCGATATGTGACACGTTTTTAGGACTAAAACATGTGTTGTTACATACAGCAAACATCTCCTCACAATCTGCTAGCTGCCTGTCCCCTGAACACACTGTAAAAAAAAACGCGGTCTCTGTAGACAGCCCTGGCTCCACAAATGGCAACAAAACACAGTGGGCAAACCTAGCATAACAAACGAAAACGAAACATAACAGTGTTCCAGCCAATAAACGACAAGGTTCATGAGTCTTTCGGGAGGCATGGAAGGGAGGGGGAGGAGTGAGCTATAACTTATAACGCTTGAACCCTCTCTGGAGCTATCCTCCGTTTTGTTTGACAATACTTCGAACGTCAACAAGAAGTGACGTGAAACAGCATCGCTTAGAGCGCCTTTAAGACGTTGCTAAACTATAGCCTAATAGGCTAGAGACTTTAGCCAAGAGACCTTAAAAACCTTGACCTTTGTCTCCATCTAGTAACCTTTCCATCACAACATGTCTTTCACGCAACGCTATTCTGCAAATACACCCCTAATTTATGAATCTACATTGCCTGCATGTTTAGAATATTCTAATGAGGAGTTTGTCATTAAGCAAGGTTTAGCTGATTACATTCTAAATACATCCTTGGATCTGTAGAGCTCTGTGACCATGAATTTGCTATCTGAATCATACCGCTTGAAATTTTGGCATTGTGTATCTGCACCATACTGCTAGCAACTCGAGTAAATACATGATAAATAGCATAAGTGCTCGCGTGATGCGTAGCCTATTCACCGGCACAATCCAGAATGAAACACAATGGCTGCGCGGATCTTTCCACCTCATTCGACTAACAAAGGGATTAAATGCGGGCCATCGGTTTGCACATAGGCACAGTGGAATGTGCAATCGTGACAATATGCAAAGACTTCACGGGTAAAAAAGAAACCACAAGATGGCGACAGACGACAAAATATTAGCAAAGCAATGCATGCTTGTGCATCTTAGTGATAATCATGTCAGTTATAACAAAAATAGTAGGCCTACCCTCATCATTTTATCACGACATTGTTGCACATGAAATGTTTCTAATAGGCAACGTTTATTGCCACTTTTGTTTATATTAGCTACAGCCTAAGTGTGATTGTAAAAAAAATATATAGTATTATTTTCGTTGGTAAAAAGTTACTAATTCTACATTTTATAAACTGGTGGATAGGCCACGCAATAATTCATTCATGATCAGGGTGGAGGCTAATTAGGCCTAGTAGTAGACTATTAATTAAATACAGTCAAACCACTTTAATAAAAAAAAATCGCTCATCAAAGAAAGACTGAGGTGTCACATGGCATCGCAGCAGCGCGCTTTAAATTACGCCAAATCTTCTTCTCTGATGCAATGTTGTTCCAATTTCCTACAGTGCGATGCACACAGCTGCAGCCGCTGCCGCTCCGAGGGCGAGTCAGTGTGGGATTGTGTTTGTGTGATAGCATTGTGCCAAGGGCAGGGAAGGGCAGGCGGGCCCAGACTGAGCGGCGCCGCGGCACACCTGGGGAAGTTCAGGTTAAATAGCTCCACATTCCTCGGCGCACAGCTGATTGAAACATTAACAAACAGTAATCCGCGAGCCAAGCTGCAGATGGGCCGGGAGCGCAGCCAAGGAAAGAGGCTCACTGTGCGCTCTCTCTCTCTCTCTCTCTCTCTCTCTCACACACACACACACACACACCACTGCCACCCCCAAGTGAGTGTGTGTGTGCGCGCGCACTCGTTGAAGCGTTAAGGCGCACTGGTATACACAAAGTGTTGTTTTTTCTTTTACTTTTTAATTCCGCCATTGTTTTGCTTAAAGTTTACTTTTACAAATGCCAATAATATCGAAAATAGCGTGGAACTCTCGGGGGTTACTGAGATAGAGATAGTTTGTTGACTATATACACATATTGGGTAATAGGTGGTAATTGTTTCCAAAAATTTGGCAAGCTTCAGTGAGTTTAATTCGTGTGATTCTAGCTGATGAGTCATCTCTGGTGGGATGAAGGATTCTATGATGTCAGTTCTAGACATTTTAGCAGGAAACCTGATGTTATATTTTGTTTAATCCTTTTTTAGTGGATACAGTTATGTGTGCCAGTGTATTCTAGGTGTACATAAAATGATACATTTCTAAACCAAACGTTTTCCAAAATACTTTTTGTTTTAATATAAACATCATTTAGGTACATTGTAATAAAACAATATTGACAATTGACATAAAATGCATTGTAATATACAATACAGATATAGCTCAGCAATCTGAGAAGTTGGCATTTTTTACAAAATATAAAATTCTTCTCTAAGTGTAGGCCTACGTTCAAAATCCAAAAATACAAAATGAACAGGAACGATGGAATTGAAATAGTCTCTTGGAGAATTCCAAAAAGGCAACATTAAAAGTGTGATTGTTGTGATGCTATGTCGGCAACTGTCCATACAGCTATACCTAAGTCACATCAGGGACCTCCACTCCTGGTTGGCCCTTTCTGCCTACACCAGTCTCTCCTTGTGCTCGTCTACCTGGGGAGTACACTATCAACTCGGCACACCAAGAAAGCTGCGTAGTCACTTCTTGATGCAAGTTTTGGGGCGAGAAGAAACATCGCCGGTGACAGCATCCCGACTTCTGGATGATGCTACTGCTTCTGCTGCTACATCTGGTGTTTCGCTGAGAATTCAGCGACAGAGGATTCTGTCATCTGAGCAACCATTCTAGAAGAGAGAAGATAAACAGAGATTATAGTTTCATATGGTAGCCTATTTAAAAAAAAGAAATCACACACACTTTTGAATGACTAAACGCACGGCTGTCAGCGCAGCCATAGGTGACACCAACTACGTCTGAGACTTACAGTATTATAACAGTTTCAGCATTTCAACAATTTCTTACCTCAACAGAGATGCTGCTCAGCTCTGCGTTGAGTGTTGTCAGAGGCGTGCGAGATCCCGAAGGAGTTTGTTGACGGTTCATGCCTGGTGAGTCGAGCTCGACCTGGAGGTCCCAGATGTAATCAATGACATGCTGGAGGATCTCCATCTTGCTGGCCTTTTTGTTGGCTGGCAAAGTGGGCACAAGCTCCTTGAGCTTGCTGTAGCAACTGTTCATGTCCTGAAGGAACACACTCATCTGCTCGTCCAGCAAGGGGATCTTGCACTTCGAGATGGTCAAGCTCTGATCAGACAGGCAGCGAACCATGTCCTCGCTGCCAACCTTGCTCTTCAATGCGCAGGTAGATCCAACAACCTTCATCTTTACTTGCGAACTTGAAAAAAAGTTTTTAAGAGATTAAGAAGCTGATATTATGTCTTCGTGATGACAGCTTAGCGAGTTGGTGTGCTGCCAGTAATTTCCTTAGTCTTTATGCACAACACGTCGAGTACTTAGTGACAGTTGTGATTCTCGTACAAGCAGCCGCTCTACTTATGTTTCTTGAGGACTTGTGGGAGTGTCCCAAAATGGGGTAAGTTAGGGCATCCTGACCAATGACTGAATCCAGCTCTCAAGCGCGTCCATCCCTTTCGTTTGATTCCACCAATAGCGACCCCGAAGCAGTTATCAACCTGCACAATCTGTTAGAGGATGGTGTTACAAATGGAAACAAATGTGTTTTTTTTTTTCTACGAGTGCAATGTGGGAACCCAGCTGTCCGTCGCCCGGGGACTTTGCAGGTGTAGTGATCGCCTAGAGGCGTGGGTGGGAGTATATCATAAAGAATGCAGCAATTACTTCAGATGAATAGGCTTTTAATTGGTGCCTTAACCACAGCTGACATAGCCATACATGCCTCTCTTTGCCATTGCAATAATAGAAAAAATAGGCTACAGAGTGGACCATATAAGCCCTATACATAGTTAGCTGAAATTGGCAGAAGTAAATTCTGTTAAGCAGCAAATTAACGTGTAATTAACTTGCGGTGTAGGCCTAATTCATGAAATTTACCTTTTTGCATCTTTCCGAACAACATTTTAAAAAACTGTATAGGCAACCTGGCAAATGCATTTAAACTGTCTTTTCAGTTAATGAAAACCTAAAAAAAAAATCTAGGCTACAAGTATAAAAAGCAAAATAAAATGTAGGCTAGGAATGAAATGCAAAATCCAAGATGAAAGGCTAATGTAGCTTTAGCCTGTAACTTTTGCATCAGATTATTTTCCCCCCTGTACTTTCACATGTAGCACCAGCCTCTTTTGTTGACATTCCCAGAGAATACATTTACAAAGCCTTTCATATGTTCCCACTGAGTGTGCAGGCATGTATGTGTGTGAGTGTGTCCCTGTGTGTTGAAATAGCATTGCTCTGCTCTGAATCTTCCCCAGATTGTCCAAACAAGCCGAAGCAGACTGGCAGGCGCCAGTGTCGTGACGTCACCCATTCATCCAATCCCTGACGGCTGTCAGCCTGGCGCCGAGCAGGCGGTGGCCATGGAGACCGCAAACAACGGACTCGCACTCCCCCATTCACCTGCACAGTGCAAACTCTGAGAACAAACTAGCTGCCGGGGATCGTCATTCATTTATCACGTTAAACCAGTCTGTGAAGAGATTACCACCCTGCACACCTGCAAACTGCTATTGTTGCTAGCTTGCTCGATCAACTTCCAAAAGCGAGCGAGAGAAAATGAAAGGGGTCTTTGAATCACTGGGATAGTTCCTGGATGCCTTCAGATATAGGTTTTCAAACAAATTCCTTTAGTCATTCATTCCTTTGCACATATATTAACAAGAAATGGTTATTTGTTGTTGCCTAGTCTACAGTAGACCACTGTTTGCTTGTTGATTAATTGCAAAGAATATTGAAAATGCGGTTCATGCTGGGATGCAGGAAAATGTCTTTAGAAAGTATTTTAATTTATGATGGCTGAGACATTTTATCATAATTGTGCATAATATGTTGCATCATGCACATTATATTTCTTTTAATGCACTTTTTTCATAGTAAGCCTGATATAAATTATGTATTGTATAGGCTACTGCATAGCCTATTCTAGTTAATAGCCTAGAGACAAATCATTTGGGATTGGTTTTGAATTATTATAATTTCTAGTGTAACCAAGTGTACATGAAAGTAACTAACTAATATTTATGTTAATAAACTCCTTTCCTCAGTCTCCTCTCTCACTTTGGCCAGGATGCCTATTGCTTTTTTCCCCTTTTTGCAGGGAAATGATGCCTCTCACTCTTTCTCATTTTCTCTATCTCTCCATTTTTGTGACATCCTGTTGTCCTTTCAGTGTCACTGTCTCAGGTCATGGCAGTGAGAGGGCGGGTATGGAGGAGGAGGAGGGGGTACGCAGGGTGAGCCAGAGGGGCGCAGGACTGAAAACAATGGGAGCGCAGAGCAAGGATTGTGGGAGAAAATCTCGGCTGGAGCCACAGAGTCTGGAGCTCCCCTCTCCTCTCCCATCCAGCTTTTGTTCTGCTGCAGAGGCTATCAGCACTTCCTACCGACTGCAACAATAACTCCACACAGCTGGGTCCTTTAATCTTGTTTACAGCACATCAAGGAGAGAGAGGGGGGAGGGGCGGAGAGGGTGGTGTCAAAAAGAAAAGTGAAACATGTTAGCTCCTGATTTTAACTGACAGAAGGGGAGAGGACACCCCACTAACGCCCTGATAATACCCTGCCATGCATTTAATGGCATTTTTAAGAGGGGTGTTAGTGAGGTGCTAAATGTTTCTCTATGTGTGTGACAATTGTGCATAGTTCCACTGGGCCAAAAGTCACTGGAGGGATAAAAAAACTTGTGGTGTTTGTGTAGTTCCAGTGTTACTCTCCCAAGCACCAGTCTTGTGTGTGTGTGTGTGTGTGTGTGTGTGTGACTACTGTGCTGTACTTCCAAATGTACTGCTTTTTTAAGTCGCCTTTTTATGCACTTTCCTTTTCAGAAAGGGAAATGTACTGGTGGCAGAAACGCCCTTTATCACCATGGAAATGAACCTTGGAAGGCTGGACACAGGAAGTGGCTTGTGAGAGAAGTTGGGCAGTGAGCTGGCAACTTGACGATAAGGAGGAAAGACATTCCAGGAATATTTTGCCACCTTCTAACTACCACTGCTATTATATTTTAAGACAGTCACCATAAATTATACCATATATGACTTTGTCTGATGCAACAACAGGGATTATACTGTTTGGTGTCTGTTTCTATTATTTACTGTAAAGTACAAAATTACTGTTTGAGAAAATGTCACTGCTCATTGATTTATGTAGTTAGTTGCAGTTTCTCAATTTCATCTTAATTCAACCTCAAAGACTAATATATGTAAATCATGCAAAGCCCTGTTTTGTGGCATGCTTGCTTACATTACCATCTTGTTTGGTTGTTTGCAACAGGTGAGCATGGAAGTGAGGAGAAGGGGGGGGGATAAAGTGCAGGACAGAGCTGCATCCATGCAGAAACGTGGGAACCTAGAATCCTTGGCTGACTCTGCAAAGGTAAAATATTAACCCAGCCGTCAGAGCTATCAGTTCTAACACCCCACGTGAAGTGAAACAAGTGCCTCTCAACAAAGCTGGTTATATGATGTACAAGTGATTTCAGAGGTGTGCTCCTACTTTCCCACACATTGTCAGGATGCAGGTGTATATAAGAGGTAGCGAATAAAAAAAGCAACAGAAAAAAAGACAAAAGAATGGATGAGGATAGCACATTAAAGAAAATGGATAGATAAAAGTCCTTTGGGCTTGCACATAACTTGCATTTTTTTTTAAGTAAACTTGTTTATGGAAGAGAAAGACTTGTTGATGTAAAATTGTATGATTTTATGACATGTCATAAAATTGGGGTATGCACTGAATCTAATTACAAGTATTTAGAAAATAAGAAAGTTTTAACAACATGTACAGTTTGTAACAACAAGCAACAGTAAGACGTATGGGTGACAGTAAAAGCCAAAGAATTATAATGTTATTACTCATTAATATGTCATGCTCTAATTTTGGTTGATGAACTAATTTGGCTAGCTTTACTTTTTTTTTCTCATGTGATTGAAAATATAACATACTGAGTTACGTCTTACATTAAACATAAAAGTGTCTGTCATGACAAACAAAAGTCACTGATTGGAACTGCACAAATTGGTCTTGTGAAGTGAAGTGAAGGCATTTCCATCAGGTCAGCGGCTCTGAGTGAGTGACAGGCTGCTAATGAGCATCCCCCTGTGGCTCCGCGTTAACCCCCGCGACCTCCGCCACCGTCTCACTGACGTGTCATTAGTGGGTCATGCCTAGTTCAGATGCTGGCGGGCCAGGCCCTGTCTGATACAACACCACTGGGCTCTGTCCTGACGCAGCCTGGGTGTGTAGGGGCACTCAGATCAGAGAAAGAGCCAGGGTGGATTCCAATGGGATCAGAGGGGGTTGTTCAGTGTTGAGTGGCTTGGAGGGAGGGGGCATTCTGTGTGTGTGTGGGTTGGGATATTCTGTGGGCACTCAGGGATACTCTACTGGCACTCCACTGTGTGAAAGCATCTTGCCCCCCCACCCCCTTATTTGTATAAAGGGGGTCTTCCATGGTATTACTGCCAAAACTAGGCCATGAGAGTTCTCATTCACTATAAAGGACAGTAGAAGCAGCAAGTATTCCCAGCATGTCTCAGCATCTCACTCTCCATTCACACACACACACACATCCTCCTTTCCTCTTACATGTTCCCCCTTGTCCCTCACCCTCTCCAGCGCTGCCCTCCATTGCATTCTCTCACTCCACTGTCCAGGCTCCAGGGGGGCCCCGACTGCTCTGTCTCTCGCTCACCCAGCAGGGTGGAGTTTGGGTGGGCTTGCGGCTGCAGCGTGTCTGCCCCATTGAGGTGCTTGAGCACCAGAGGCCTGGGACTAGCCTGGTTCCCACACAGGCTCTCAAAGTGCTTAATGGCGTCTAATTAGCTCGCCATCTGCTAGTGACAGTGTTGCAATGGTATACAGAGATCTATTGAGAGCATAGACATTGTGCTGTGGGATACTTTCCACTTCAGTGGCAATTGCTTGGAGAAGCTAAGGACTTGGGTTGGGGGGGGTTAGGGTGGGGTGTATACGTGGCCAGAGGCTTCCTTTTTGGGGTGAAGGGGTTTTGTGGGCCTATGGAACACAATAGGAGACACTGTTAAAGCTTGTAGCAAATCTAATAATGCTGGAGGTCCTTTCTGTGAAGACTGCCCTCACATGCATTCTCTCTCTCTCTCTCTCGCACACACACACACACGTAAACTCACACACAGGCTTCTTGATCATTGTGTTGGAACCATGGCTCATTTTCGTCAGAGCCTCCTCTCTCTGGCTCTGCTTTCTTGTCGTCTTATGTCTGTGGAAAACTTTATTAATCAAAAACCCACACACTGGACGTGTGGCTTACTCGTCACATTCATTTTCATAAAAAAGTGACTAGATTTTGGGTTTTAGCCAAAGTTTTAGCCTTTAACTTTAACTTCCACAGCATCAGAGAGTATCAGATAAATGTAACCATAGAAATAATAAACCTGGTAATCTGATTATCATAAAAGAAGGAGGTGCGGGTGGGGAACAAAAAAATGAATGTGAGCCAAGCGAATGGAAGTGGCTCCAATTTGTATGTGCTGCCTACCATCTGTTATGGATGCCTTCACCAAAACAAGTGCTGCTACTACTTTGTTGTCTTGAAAAATGACCCGGGGTGTCCGGTGTGTAAAAAACACATTGACAAAAACTGCCTGTCATGGCATTACCATACGTCAGGGTAGATATTTCATCTCGGCAACAAGGAGGCAGATTTATTGTGTCCGAGCCTTTTGTGGCAACCCTTCGAGGTCAAGCTGAGCATCGGAATGTGCTGAAAAGGACCTGCCTCTACTTGTGTGTGTTTGTGTGTGTGTGTTTAAAGGAACAAGGCACAGTCATTCCATGCACGTCGCTTTGCCCACCAGCAGTGGCCATAGCTGGGGATGCCATCAGAAGAGTGACACCAATGAGGAGCAGGGGTGGGAAAGGTCTGATGGAGGGTTTTTAGTCTCCACAATCAAATGTGAATACCCATGCATGGATAAGGCACTATGAACTTTGCACTCTGCCATCCTACAGCCCACCCCCCCCCCCCCCCCCCCCAACACACTCTCACACACACACACACACACACACACTGAATCCTTTACAAAAATGCTTAATGCATCATCTTGAAAGAGCCTATTTGTCTGTTACTCAACAAATGGTTTAAAAATGCCATTCTTCAGCACTAAACGACTGAGACATATGGACTTAAGACCGTTCTTTTTAGCTGTTGTAATTTCAACTAATGAGATGATTAATCCGAATATTTCCTGACAATTCACGTTAAAGGGGGGAAAAAAACAAAAGGGGTCAGAGGTAAACACAAACAATTCTTTTCAGGGCTTCTCTAAGTTGAAGCACACAGGGCACCAATCAAAACAAAAGTGTGATTGCTCCCAAAGTGATAGGCCAACAGGTTTGTTTCTGCTAAGTGACTCAAGAGACATGTTAACTAATTTATGGGGAGACAATGACTCCGAGCCTAATGAGCCTTCTCTTTAACACCCTGTAAACCCCCCCACCAACACACACACACACACACTGCACCCCCAGATTAGTCACACACAATGAGTCTGTGTTCTTTCTTCTGCGTCTTTAGAAACTTCCGGGGGGTGTGGGCTGCGGGGTGGGGGTGAGATGCGGAGAGACACTTTGGAAAGAGCAGCTGGTCACAGCTGGGGAACGGCAGCAGGGCTTCTCCACTCGACAGCCCCAGTCAGGCAAGGATTTACTGCCACCCTCACCCAGCATCTGTTACAGACACCCCCACCTAAGACACACACACACACACACACACACACAATATAAGAAAAAGATCAATAGACAAATCAGTAGAAGCATAAATGAGATATGTACATACATACATTCTTACATTCATGTTTACAGTATATTGTTATACATAGCAAGCCTTCATAAACATAGATGTCTCATCTCATAGATACATAATTTATCTAAAAATAAATTATCTCAGTAATTAAAATTACTGAGGAATGTTTTCTCCTAAGTGCTCAGCTGCATGTTTCCTCATTCCCTTAAGCGACTGATGAGTCCGTCATACCTCTCGCTGCACAGAGATCATGAAACAGAACCACAACTATGCAAAATCCACAACCACATTGCCTACACCCCCCTCCACCTCCTCTTCAGTACACAGAAACACACAGAGACACACTTACACTCACACACACTCCACACTTTCAATCAGAGGCACCCATGCACACACACACACACACACACACTTGCACACAGAGGCACCCATACACACAATCAAACAAATTACACACATTCACATGCACATACGTATGCTCACATACTCCCACTCTCATGCTTTGAGCAAACACCTTTATCCAGTCTGACCTACATAGTTTACATATTTTACACATCATGCATTTGCACAGCTGGGCACAGGCTGGAGCAGGCATGGCGACCTTGTGCAACCTCCCAGCGGCATACTACAGCGCCGCGCCCAGCCCCAAGGACCTGGCGCAAAGCGTCGCTGTCTGCCCCGGGGTTCCAACACTGTGCCTAGTGACACTTTCCTCACGACACTCACATAATCACAACATCACAGCCTTACTAATTAGAAGCCAGAGGCTAAAGTTTACAAGAGCTTTTGTAAATTATTGTGTGGGTGTGAGAGAGAGTGTGTGTGAGAGAGGTTGCTTGGGGTAAAATTTGCACCTGGTGATCGATTGCATATTTGCATATTTAAGATTGCCTCGAGACACACACATAATCACAACGCACATGGAAAGCTTACCACTGGGTTATAATGGCAAACCAACAGACATTCTTTGAAGTTGTTGGATAAGCTAATAGATTTGTTCTTGTATGAGCCAATAGATTTGTTCTGTGTATCAATTCTGTTATGATCATGTTGATCAATAGAATTGCATTCCTCCAATCACTCATGACTTCAGCCCTCATTATTTAGACAACTCAAATCTGTGAGGTATATAAACGTCAACCCCTTGATAAGAAAGCACAATCAGTTAAACCAGAGAAGAGGGGCGCAAGATGCAACACCATGTTGGTGTGCTCTTAGAGCACTCCTGAAGAGGAGGTATGTGCACAACCATGCCTCTTTTTTCTCCCTCCACCTGTGCATTGATCGGCAAAGCAAAACACCTCCGGGCGATTACGCCGTGGCTTTCAAAGCCAAGACAGACAGCTGGCAGCACAGCACCACAGAGGGTGAGGTGGACCACCTTCATGACTCACCCCACCTCACCTCAACCCTCCACCCAACTGACACCACCCTCATTCTTCAGCTTAGTTCTCTCTCCACCTGCGGTGTCATATACAGTGGAATGTCAAAGATAAACACACAAGTCAAAAACGGCAGACAGAACCACAGTGTGTGTGCGTGTGTGTGTTTCTGTGGGAGGGTTTGTTAATGTGTCAAAATCAAGTAGTTGGTATTGATTTTTTTTTTTTTTGACTACACCCCAACTTGTCTCAGCTTCTGCAAACTTCCACTGTACCAGCCCCCCTTTGAGAGAATACAGAACAAACACCCTCACCAACACTTTGACACACCCGTATGAACACAAACACACCCTTTCTGTTGCACACACACACAACACACATACAAACACCTGTGTCTCCCTAGCAGTGCCAAAACACACTCAAAACACTCTTATTTACACTACTACACAAAAATGCATACAGCATCAATTACACACTCTCTCTCCCTCTCTCTCTCACACACACACACAAATTCATACACACACACAAACACACCCTCTCCCACACACACACCCCCGCAGGTAGGGCTCCAAAGCCCTGGCTGAGGCCGCAGGTGCAGGCACAGGTGTGAGAGGGCGGCACCCACAGCGTCGCCGTGACAATGGGCCCTCATTGTGCTTGTTTGTCACAGCCGCCCTCCTGTGCTGCCACTCTTGTTTTTTCTTTTGCTATTTTTTCTGTCCTCTTTTTTATTCTCTCTCTCTCTCTCTCTCTCTCTCTCTCTCTCTCTTTCTCTCACTCTATCTATCTCTCTCACACACAGAGACTCTCTATCTCTCTCTCCTTTCTCTACTTCTCTTTCTGTCTCTCTTTCTCTACATGACCTGAACATGGTGTTTGAAAAAAAAAAAAAAGTGGCATCGAAACAACAGGACAAACAAAGCGGCACATACGGCCACTGGCAGGCCCATAAAGAGGCCATGTGAATGAGAGGGAGTGCTTTTGTGGCACCGTGTACCGAACAGCCACCTGCCCCGCTCTCCGGCTCCGCTTTGCACTGTGGCCGGCTTTGTGAGGTGACTGGGCCAAAAAACAATGCCCACTGAGAGAAAGAGAGAGAAAGAGAGAGAGAAGAAAAAAGAAAACATTAAAATACCCCACCCTCAATACACAGCCTGGGAACAGTGAACAGGTGTTCAGTACTGGCCAGCAGCCTGTATAGGCACTCAACAGAACACAACAGGGGGAGAGTAAAAGAGAAATAAAGATTGAAAGGGAGAGAGAAAGAGAGAGAGAGAGAGAGAGTGAGGATGAGAGAGAGAAAGAGGAGGCATCTGGTGCATGTTATGCCAGATATGTGAGGGGAAGTAACAATGAAGTGTGAGAGAAAAGGCAAACAGATCATGACGTATTTGCACTGTCAAACAAGCAAAGTCCCAGAAGAACTTTCAAATAAATAACAAACACATTATAGTTTGCATTACCTACAATGCCTCTGACCCAACAAAAAAATATCCCCAGAGTCTGTGTCTGTTTTCCATGCTCACACTCACATTGAGTGGAATAATGGGCCTATGAATAGATATTACAGAGGCTCACATCACTGGATTCTCTCTGGATTACCTCACTGGCCTAATAATAGCCCCCACCAGGGTCCCATGTAAATAGCAGGACACACACATAGGCCCCCGGTGTCCTGTCAATGCACACTGACAACAAGAAAAGAGCCATCTGTTCCCATGTCCCTCCCTCCCTCAGTCACTCATAATGAAGGAATTACTACCCTTGGTCAATATACCCCCCCCCCCCCCCCCCCCCCCCCCCCCCCCCCCCCC
>JAGFZM010000037.1:41416-49692 GCA_017657215.1 Limnothrissa miodon | reverse complement strand
CACACACACACACACACACACACGTGCGTACATTCACCCCCGCTAAGCTGTCAGCACCCCCTGGGTCAAAGCGGTGAGTGACAGAAGGGACAAACAGACGTTTGGAAGGGCAGCAGATGGGTCCCCGAAATGGACGGCACTTCCTGTGCCACTGGGCTGCCCGGCCTGATGACAGGAAGTACCCGCATTCCAGCGGCAGCAGCAGGGCAGGAAGTCAACAAGCGACGACATGTTGGGAGTGTGTGTGTGTGTGTGTGTGTGTACTCTCCTCTTTTCTTTCTTTCCTCTCTCTCTCTCTCTTTCTTTGTCCTCTCTGATTCCCAGGATTTTATGATCACACGCTTGATTTGTCCCATATGAGGTGTTGAGGGGGTAGGCGTTGCTCGGGGTTAGCAGGTGAAGCCGATTTGGCGCCGCACCACCACGTTACGGGAAACAACACGCCATCATTGAGAGAACAGTCCCGTCATCCCAAAAAAAATAAGAAAACTGGCTCACTGCTCCATCCAAACAACCTGCTTCATTACAGGGATTGTACTGCTTTAGGGCTGGTCTTCTCATCCCTCTTCACTGCTACAACCATCTCCATCACCACCATCCCACCACTGTTCTATTATAGTTGGCTCTGCCGCACTTGCATAAAGGAGATCCATAAAGAGCAATTAACATGATGATGATGATGTCATGATTCTCCAGGGAACGCCACATTCCGCCTGCAGGGATGGAGTACACCCAAATAAGGAGTGAGAGAGACAGAGGAGAAGAAAGAAAGAGATGATTCAAGAGATGAAAAAATTGAATGAAATGAAATGAAAGTGGAAACGATAAATGAAGGGGAAAAACAATGGATGGGAAGAGATGGAATGGTCGGGCACATGGCTGATTTTAAGCAAAATGCCAAAGTTTAGTCACCAATGATGCCGTTGAAGAGAGAAGGGCCTGGAAAACTGGGAGTGCAGCTTTATGTATGTGAAGGCATGATGAAAAATGAATCAAATTGTCCTATGAAATTGACAATCTAATTTCAGTAGAACCGTTGTAATTGACTTAATAATTGTTTTTAAAAAATCCATGAAGAATTCTGTTGTGTGTTGAACGTGATTGGGTCACATTGAGAGACGCACGAAAGAACGTGGGAAATCATGTGACAGCTGTTGATGTTGGACGCATTCGCTATACACTTAGCAATATCAAAAACATACTTCCCAGAGTGAAAATGCAAGAAACCGTCACGAGTGAAATCTCAAGGAAAACATTCAAGGGGCTTCCAGAAGGATCAAAAACACACAACTGATGAGGGAATGCAGGAAAAAGTTTCATTAATCAAGCAAGAGATGAAACTTTGAGTGAGTGTGTATGTGTGTGTGTGAGTCTGTGTGAAACAGAGACAGAGACAGAGAGAGAGAGAGAGAGAGAGAGCAAAGAGCAGACCAGCACATCTTGCGTGAAAAAAAAAGAGAAAGAGGAAAAACGCTTATGGTCTCGAAATAGTTTAACCTCAGTCTCTCTGTTTTTTCCCTCCCTCTCTCTCCCCCTTTTTTCTCCCCCTCCCCTCATCTCTCTCTCTCTCTCTGGCTCTCTTTATCCGCTCTCTGGGAACATGCCTTGGCCAGCTGTGCGGCCCCACAGCCTCAGTGAGGCCAGGCTCGCGGCCCAGGCCACAGCTGGCCAGACTCTGTGGAGCCAGTCGTCAGGCGGCGTGAAGCCCTGGCCGCCCTCGCCTTCCTACGCAAACATGCCCAGGTGTGGGGGGCCCCCTCGCTCCCTCTCTCTTTCCCTCTCTCCCTCCCTCTTTTCCTCCCTCGCTCACTCTTTGCTGTCTCTCTGCGGTTGTCTCTCCCCCTCTCTCTCATTCTCCTGTCTCTATCTCTCTCTTTTTCTCTATTCAGTGTCCATCTGTTTTTATTCATCTTTTGTTCTTTTTGCACTCTTTGCTGGTGCTGTTTGAGTCACTTTTTTAGCATAGACCTTGTATTGCCATTTATTCTTCTCTCTCTCTCTCTCTCTCTCTCTCTCTCTCTCTCTCTCTCTCTCTCTCTCTCTCTCGCTCTCTCTCTCTCTCTCTGCCTCCGTCTTTCCTCTATCCTTTTTTCTTTCTCTCTTTACCGCCTCTTGTTGTCATCCTCTGATGTGCAGTCATCCTGAGGCATAAGAATGCTGCATATGCTTTTGTCTATATGTGTGTGTGTGTGTGTGTGTGTGTGTGTGTAACATTATCCGCATGTGCATGTCTTTAAGTGCTGGAGGCCCATGCATCCCTAGCAAGCATGAAAGTGATTGTGAGAGTGTGTGTGATGGGTGTACTGTATGGAAGCAATCGACCTGGCCAGGGCTGTGAGAGCCAGAGATATGTTATTGTCTCCATGGCTACATGGGTAACACAGAGGCAGCAGCAGATGGCCACTAGCTGCTCCCTCTAATGAAACTAATTAGCTGAGTTAATGATGGTTGTGTCATCTCAGCATCTCCTCTCTCCTCACACACGTGTGCAAAAACATACACAGACACACACACAGATGCACACACACACACACACACACACACACATATACACACAGAAAGACAGCCCTAATTATTTACTGTGAACAACAGTGTGGTCCAGTGTATGTAGATCTGTATGGAAAATCAGTGGTGCCACAAGATAATAGATAAGGAAATAGACACACACACACACACACACACACACACACATATATATATATATACAGTCTTGACTGACAAAATGGAGTCAGGAAAAGCTAGAAAGAGGAATAGAGAGAAAGAAAAAGAGAAAGAGAGAGAGAAACAGAAAGAGAGAGGCTTTTCAGTCTGTGTTTCTGTTTCTTCTCCAGAGAGCGAGAGGCATTATGTCTGGACTAAAAAGCCTCTAGAGAAGGTGGCTCTGTTGGGCTCAAATATTGACCATAGCAGGAGAGCACGACTGGGCAGGAACTGGAACTATTAGGGGAAGAGAGGACAAGATGGCAAATACACTCACCTGAGCACACACCCACACACATACACACACACAGATGTCACACATAATACACACACACGCACACCCAAAACAAACACACAAACACAGATGTTGCAAATACTACATACACACACACACACACACACACAAACACAGATGTCACTCACACTGTACACACATTAAGACTAATGCATACACCTTCAGACAAACATGCACATGTCAGTACAAACTCTAAACCACCCCCCCCCACACACACATAAATACCTAAACACATGCACACACACAGACACAGACACACACACACACACACACACACACACACACACACATGCTGCCCAATCCCTTTCACCACCCATCTCAGACACATTATCTCGGCATCTGCCTGACCATGTCCAAAGATTGCATCTACATACTGCATACTGCACACACACACACACACACACACACACACACACACACACACACACACACTCACTTTCTCTCTCTCACTCACACAAACTTACATTACACGTATTACCTACCACCACAGGCCGTAAGATTACATCTGAACATTTCTTTGTCAGCAGATAACACAAGCCTGAAGGGCCCAGCTGGACTGCACATAGATGAACCTGAATCGCTCACTCATAAATGCCTCCGTGATCAATATCTGCCATACAAAACACACACACACACACACACACACACATGCATGGCACACACATTCCGTCACAAGGTGGAATTATAGGAGGTCCTGGCCCCTAGCATCAGCTGATGAAGTGTTAACTAATTTACGGCTCTCAAGGGTTTAACAGGAGAGGTGGGCCGGGGTCGAGTCGATCTCCTGCTGATGGGCTCAGCACACAGTCAGAGGGTGACAAGGCCCGACACGACCTGAGAGGTCAGGCAGGGTCAAAGGAGAGGCCCAAAGGGTCAGACGCAGCCGCCAGCCAGTCTGCTTGCTGAGTGTGGACGGACAGCTCCCACCTTATATACACATACACAGGCACATGGTCTAAGAGTCACATGTAAACAAAGGTCACTAATTAATACACACACAGACTCACACACACACACCAGTTCTCTCCCCGCAGATAAACATATTTACATAAAGACATGCATATACTTTATATCTGTAAGTACACTTGCCTAAAAATACAATCAACATGCTCACACACTCACATATTCCATATTCACATGGAAAAGCACACCCAAACACACATTTATAAACACACTTAAATCCACATACATTTGGGCCAGGCCTGAGAAGGGTGGGGAGCGTGAGAACACTGCTCTCTCTCTCTCTCTCTCTCACACACACACACACAGACACACACACACACACACACACACACACAGACACACATACATAACACATTTTTCCTGGGCTCCAAGCTTCTGGAATTTAATCTGCTCTGTTCAGTTAAAGTCCCCTACTCCAATGCGCGCGCACACACACACACACACACACACACACACACACACACACACACACACACATACACACACACACAAAAACACAGACACAAATGCAAAGATGTCCAACATACTGCACACTAACATACACACACATGTCGTCTACTGTATGTCTACATGAGAGCCATGGAAGGACCCTGACAAATGCCATTGTTGCAACTGCTGCTTCTGCTACGGCTCGTGCTGTTGTTCAGTGGACTAAGCAAGCAGAGAGGGAGGGGAACTTTTCAGTCCACTCAGCAGATATTTCTGTGTGTGTGTGTGTGTGTGTGTGTGTGTGTGTGTGTGTGCGTGTGTCTGAAACGTCCTGATATCTCATCAAGACACTCAGTCACAAACACAGATGCTTCCACTGGTCCATCTCAGCATTTCAGCAGAGGAGGCCTGCATGGAAAAATAGTCACAGTCACACACACACACACAATAATTTGCGCCACACACACAGACACACTCAACCACCAGGGACTGGCCAGGAGGTAAGTAAGTGTGGCATGACAGACTCAGACCACATCCAAGGATAAGAGGGACTAGTCAAGATATGATGGCAGGAGTCTGTGACTGGTGTGTTTCTGTGTGTGTGTGTGTGTGAGAGAGAGAGAGAGAGAGAGAGAGAGAGAGAAAGACAGAGAGAGAGAAGGCGAGAAAGAAAAAGAGAGTGTATGCATATATTGTTATATTGACAAAACTCACATATACCGTACACCACCAATATAAGAAAATGCACATACTGTCTCTCTCACACACATACATATATGCACTCACACACACGCACTCATACACATGCATAATAACCCCCGCTCTCTTTCTCTCTCCCTCTGTCTCTCTCTCTCTCTCGCTCTCTCTCACAAACACACACACACACATACAGAAACACTTCAAAACCAAAGTCAAAAATTTAAACATAAACCCACATCTAGCTTAGACTAAGGCTTTCTCTCCATGCCAGATTAAGACATGTTGCACATGGTATGACTGACACACACACGCAGGCACACACATACACACGCACAAATGGACGCCAGGCACACACCACCCGGTCTCGGCACACACAGCCGGCCACAGGCATCCAACCACCACTGCAGGCCCTGCAGTCTCCCTGCAGCGCACAGGCCGCAGATCACACACGCAGTACACAACAACAATGCATGTACACGAAACACTCCCAGACCACACAAACACACTCATTCTCTCTTTTTTTCTTTGTCACACACACACACACACACACACACACTCTCCCTCTTTCTCTCTCTCTTTGTCACACACACACACACACACACACACACACACACACACACACACAATCTCTCTTTGTCACACACACGACCTTATACATCACAAGACAAAACCACACTATACAGATGTATACATGGACATATACACATTTGCACACATGAATTTGATTTGTGTGCATGCCCATTTAATAAATTCCACATAGTTACTGAAGCTTAAAACCTCACATATGTGCACTTATACAGATTCCCTATATCACACACACACACACACACATACACACACGTACACACACACACACACACACACACACACACGCACACTAACTCTAGAAAAGAACATGCTGAAATGGAATAGAAAGCATTTATACCAAAGAAGCCCAAGAAAAGACATGGAAAGAAGAAGGGGGGCAAGGGGGTGGTGGTGGAAAGAAACAGGGGAAAATAGTGATGCAGGAATTTAACGGCTCACACTAGGCCAGTTAAAGAGTTACAGAATCTCTCTCTCTCTCTCTCTCTCATTCCCTCCCTCTCTATTCTCTCTCTTTTTCTCTTCGTCTCCCTCTCTGTAATTTAAGTCATCAGCTCTCTTCTGCGTTGCGGACAGCCCGGCGTCCGACTGTCGACAGCCGGCGTGTTTCGCAGGCTCAAGTGGCGGATTTTTGTGGTCATCCTCCCCTCCCTCCATCACTTCTTCTCTGTTTCTTCCCTCGCTCTGCCTCCTCCTCTCTCCTCCCTCCAAATCCATCTATCTCTTTCTCTCTCTCTCTCTCTCTCTCTCTCTCTCTCTCTCTCTCCTCCTTCCCACGGGATCCTCCTGCTTGTAAGCCAGGGAGCGATGACATGTGCTTGCGCTGGCTGCATTTCCAAGCAGCTCAGAGCTCGGCCGTGCAGCTCACACAGCCCGGCGTGGCACACTGTGGCGCAGCTCAGGCGCGGACCCGGGCCCGGCTGGAGGGAGCCAGCGCCGCACATCTGGAGTCTAGACTCAGTGGCTCTACGGCAGGCCCACGCGCCTGCCAGCTCCGAGGGGCCTCTGCCTCCACCCCACTCCACCCCGCTCTGCCCGGCCCCAGCAGCGGCCCCGGCCGTCCACTGTTTGCATAGCTGCTTGTGTTTAATTGAAATTAAAGTGTCCCTCTCTGTAACCCTCCACACACAACCCCCCTCCCCACCACCACCTTCTTCTGCCTTCCAAACACCCTCCCTCTCTCTCAGTCACGTCAAGGAGCCTTCTCTCGCTCTCTCCTTCTCTCCTCCTCTCTCTCTCACTCTCTCTCACCCTGTCACTGAGGGACAGGCTCCCTGGAAAAAGAGGGGGGAGCCTAAGTCATAGAAAACATATGTCCGACGTTTAAGGGTAATTATTATTCCAAAAAGAGCCTGGCGCCAGTTTTAGTGTCCACAGTAGACAGTCAAATAATCTCCCAAGAATGGCTCTATATAAAGCCCTCTCCCCTCGGAGTGCTACAGGGGCCAGCCATGTTAAAAAAGCAATGTATGGTCTGTGTGTTAGTGTGTGTGTGTGTGTGTGTGTGTGTGTGTGTGTGTGTGTGTGTGCGTACACGCATATGATTATTATTTGAACACACACAAATGTGTACATTTAATCTGTAGTCTATATTGTTTATATTCACTATCCCGTTTAATTATAAAATAAGTGTTTTTGGTGTTAAACGTAAATACAAACAGTAGTGTAGTACAAAGAGAAACCTATTCACACTATTTTTTCCACAGAAATAAACGATGCACGTATGTAGCAAAACAGATTTAAACATGTAGCCCTAAGCAGACATACACAGAACATACTCGTTTACTTGTAAACACAATCAACCTGTACTACGCATGGCGGCCCAAAAAGCCATATATCCATTATTATTACAACATGGGGATGGAGCGTCTCTGAGGCCTTGTAAAAACAGCAGTGTGCATTAGTCTGCTACAGGCCACATGCAGCTAGATGGGACCTGATCCAGATTCACAAAACTCAACTACAGCTCCATCTGCACTGGTGAGGGGAAAGTTGCTGATATAAACGTACAGCCAAAATGCGGCCCTATGGACAACTATGTCCAAAAACAGACAGGCACACAGGCACACACACACACACACATACACACACACACACACACACACACGTACAGACACACATACATGCATACAGACACACACACACACACACAGAGACACAGCACACAGACACACAAATAAACATGTGTAGCCCTTTAGTGCTGCGGCTCCTGCTGAACTTTAAGCCAGTAAGCAGTGGGGCCTTTGCTATGGCTAGACGGCTCCAACACATCTTCACAGTTCCTTCATGACCTTGTCTGTGGCATAGGTGTGCAACCAATTAACGGGCGCAGTGCACACATGTGTGAGTGAGTGTGCGGCCAGGAGCGGCGGGCTCCAGCTGCTTTCCTTAATCTCCCAGCCCAGTGGCTGCTCATCCCGTCCTGGTGTTCCCACATCACACTAATTGCCTCCTTCTTCCCATCCTAGGGAGTTCCGGGGCCTGTCGGATGTGATTTCCAGAGCAGGCAGAGGGCGGCCGACCCTCGGCTGGGTCCGGAAAGCCGACGGGGCAGAGAGGGACACCAGGTTAGGCATGGAGGAGTGTGTGTGTGTGAGAGAGAGAG
>JAGFZM010000037.1:1416-36416 GCA_017657215.1 Limnothrissa miodon | reverse complement strand
TTGCCCCTATAAATCCTCACCCAAAGGAGGTTTCATAATCTATATTTCTCTCCCTCTCTCTCTCTCTTTCTCTCTCTATCTCTCTCTTTCCTTCCACTCACGCCCCTTTCTCTTGCTCTCTCAGTCTTATTTGCACCGCTCATTCTCTCGCTCGGTAAAAACTCAGTAGTGTGTCCAAAGCATTTCATCCTTCATCCTCTGTTTCATCTCCCCTTTGCGCTCAGTGTTTTTTTTTTCTTTTTTCTTTTTCTTCTTCTATTTCTTCTTCTCCCTCTGCCCCACTCCTCTCTTCTCCCAGCTGTGTCGGAGTAAATCCTATCTTTCAACGTCGAGCTCTCTTCTCTGGCCCATTTTGTGTTTCTTCTGAGAAATTAGCGTCAGAAAAAAATGACGGATGGTGATCACTGTTCCTCCTCTGTGGACTGGATGTACCGTTCAGGGATGATGTCTTGTTTTTTGAGACATTCTAGAGTATGGGCCTATGCAAATGAAGAAGATCTTGACAATATTGGTTAAAAAATGTGTGAAGTGACAAGTGAATTTTAAAAAGGCCTGATCCACACACACACACACACAGTCATACAGCTGAATACTCCTTTCAAAGACAGAGTAAGGCAGGGATACTGGTCACCTTTTCACCCGGTGGCTTTTGACGGATACCCCCCACATTCAGAGCCTTTCGGGCTACTATAGGCTAGTGTTGGTCAGCATGAGGACCGAGGGTCTTATTGTAGGGGGGTCAGGGAACACCCCCCCAAAAAACAGAGGTTACCAAGGGACATAGGCCAAGTCACCTAGCAACCGCGCTGGAACTGAGCTATTGCGGGGGTGCTTGTTTTTGGGGGCATGACATGACCGGGGGAGTGGGGAAGGGAGGAGAAGCAGGGGGGGTGGCAGAGGCTCCCAGCAGGCCTCCCCTAAAGCACACCTGCATGGGGGGAAGGGAGGGAGCACAGTTATCCACCGCGAAAGCTGGAGAGAAGAGGGAGAGCCAGAGAGATGGGAGGGAGGGAGGGAACAGGAACAAGAAAGAGAAAAGGGAGGGTGTGTGAGTGTGTGTGTGTGTGTGTGTATGTGTGTGTGTGTGTGGGGGGGGGGGGATTTGCAGATGTTCCAGCTTTGAAACCTGCCCCCCCCCCCCATTAACATCCCATCCCCCTTTCCTGCATCATTGCCCTTCCAATCACATATGCATACCCACATATGTACACACACGTGCAAGAAAACACACACACACACACAAAATATCACAAAAAGAGTACAGATTCCTGTATGCAGATGCACACATAAGCACAGTAGGTATATACAGAGAGGTGCCAAGACAGATGCCACTCGTATCTACAAAACACATTCACACACACACAAAAACCACTGAATCCTAAATCAATTCCTCTTGCCTGAGGTGGTGATATATGCTCACAACACAAGCCCACCAGTCCGGCTCATCAGCCACTCAAACTCCCTGATCCGAGACCCTCAGTCTCGGGTGGGTATGGGAAATGAATCTGGATTGCTCTCTCTCTCTCTCTCTACACACATGGTAAATGCTTCTGTTCGCAGCGCCAGGAAGTGTTTTTACGCTTCTGGCCTACTCTCGGCACTGGAACAGCCTGCAGCTTCCTGAGATGAGCAAGGATGAGGAAACTTGACACAGAGGACAGATCACTGTGCAGGTTTGACCGTCTGTGAGCATGAGTGAGTGAGGCCGCTCAGAATGTGAGCATGTGTGCTTGGGAAACTCCGCAAGGAAAGAGTGTGCAAATACTGGCAGAACGTGGCCGGTGGTTTGTTTGAGTGCATGCGCTTGTCTTTGCTTGTGTATACATATGGGTATGTAGTGGAACAGGTGTGTATAATGGGCGGTGGGTGGGTGGGGGGTGGGGTTTGGTGGTGCGTGCGTGTGTGTGTGTGTGTGTTTAACCTCTATCAGGTGGCTTCACGACTGACTCGCTGTCCCCTGGGAAACTACTTGACTGTTGTCACAGTGCTGTGAGCTGGAGCCTTCTCAATGCTGGGAACCAGAACCCGCAGTTGGCTGCATCCACACAAGGACACAGGCCGTGAGCTGAGCAAACACACACACACACATACACAAACACACCACAGCACACACAAGTAAGCTAACTAACAGCATACGGCTTACCCTTTGAATTCCATACTTACTCTTCACTCACCATTTACTGCTCCATAGTGATGCACACTCGTAACCGTCCTGGAACGTATCCCTTAGAACTACGCAAGAACCTCATATCTGAGTGCAAGTCCAAATCGTTCATTGTGTTGCACCCTAAGCACTTCCACCGGCGTTCACGGCAGATTTGGCCTCCTCTGTTGGCGCATAGGTAAGGAAAGTCAGAGGTAGTCGTCATGTTTTATTTGCAAACAGGCCTGTCTTCAAGAGGAAAGGGAAAGTTCCTCACTCATACCAGCACTCAGATTCCTGTCTGCACCTGGTCACAGTATCAGCATCTGTAATCTTCTTCATTTAGTCTTCATTATTTACACCTGTCGTAGAAGGTAGCTGATTTATGATGGCCTAACACTGTAATATTTTTCTGACATCTCCAGAAAGTACTGTAATAAATATATTTTTTATCATACAGCAGCAATAGTTTTCACTTTCTTCTCTTATACATATTTGGAACACAGTTTCCTTATGTTGTATGGTTTCTCTTAATTCCCTTGTGTGTTTGTTTAGATAACATGGGCTTCAGGTTTTACATAATCAAATGCCACAGTTTATCAATTTACATGGGTTATGCTCAATTTTGCTAAATAATCTTATCCTACCAACTGTACTCACTGTGCTGTACAACCCGACTGAACAGTTTAGCATGTGCTCGTTTCCTATCTCATGTGGTTTGGGTCAGTGATATCGGTGAATGCCAGAGAACACGGGAGAACACAGGCCAAGGAGTAATGGTCATCTAATCACAAGCTGTGGCACAGAGAGCAGAGACTGAGAGACTAAGAACATGAGGGGACTCAACCTGTTACTCGTGTTAGTGGCGCCACCTAGTGACAGCATGTTCTACACACCACACACTGCTTCAGTACCACAATTTTATTCTGAGGATTGTGGCATTATTATACTTGTTTAGGATCAACTTAAAAAGAGATTTGTGTCCAAAGTTAACTATTAAGCACTTAGTGTATACTTAGTATGACCATAAAACTACAGCATTAACCAGTGTGATTCCGAATGAAAGATCAGCAACCATAAAAAAGACTAGCCTAACCATTGCATAGATACAGAGACAGTTTTTTTATGCTTGTCTACAAGTGGTATATACACCACACTTTATTGCAAATAAAAAAGTGAGAGAAAAGAGATATCTGCTCCTCAACGAAGCTTAACCTTTCACTGATACAATAGGAGAAAATGAGAATAATCAGGAAGAGACCGCAAATAACAATGACACTTTTTGTCTTTTATCAAGAAGAGCATAATGGATCCTATGGACATGACATATCCTCTACAAGTACACAAAACAAAAACAATGCTCATGTGCACTGTTCCAAGAACAGTCGCTCCCAGTCTCAGGTTAAGTCCAGGTTGAATATCCTCCGCCTTCTAAAGACCAGAATTGTTTAAATAAAACACCAAAAAGGCTAAAAAGGGAAAAAAACAAGCACAAAAAGAAAACCCCAGAAGACTTGTATTTAATTTTGGTCCCACTTTGGTCTCCTCCTTTGAAAACAAAACACAAATATCAGATAATTGAGATTCAGATAAGTCTAATAGCACCTCCTCAGTATTCACGCAATGTTGAGTTTCCTCAAATCATTCTAGCGTCCCTTATTTAATACTCTGGTGTCGTTTCAAACAGGCTTTTACGAAACCAAACAAGCTAGCAAACACAAAAAGTACCATATTGCACAACATTGTCAGAAAACTTTTTTTGTTGTTGTTTTAAACCAAATGGTCTCTGTTACCATTTTAATCATGCTGGCAAAACTTCATTAAACAACAATTGTGTTTGTCTATTAATCTTCCAAACAAAAATAAGGTTAAAACTGGTCTTTACAAGAACAGAGGCCCAAATAAAAAAAACTGTGAGAAAGCAGAAGGCATGGCAAATAGATGCAAGTTGTAAAAAACTTAACTGAAACAGACAACACAAAACAAGGAATACGAATACATAGGCACCGTGTAAGCTGTTGTACTTTTTTTGTTTTCAGTTTTCTAAACCATTTACAGACTACAAAACATTCCATCATAAACAGTTACTGAGAATAACGGGCCATTTTCATGTACAACACGACACGTCAGCATCATGGCAGGGCTTTCCAGGTCAGAAAAAAAAAAACTAGGAAGTGAGCATGGCTCGTGAAATGTGAGGGTGGGGGTGGGGTTGAGATGGTGGATGGAGATTTTAATCAGGGTGGGAAGGATCATGGCAGAGGTGGTGGCAATGGGTCATGGAGTCGTCTCTGTTATTGGTCTTTCTTCTCAGTCTCTGTTGTCTCATCTTTGGCTGCACCCTCCGCCTCTGGGGGCGTTTCCTCATACCTATCGCGACAAGAAGGAGAATTCAAACAAGAACATCTGAGATTGGACAGCTTACTGCCATCTTCATATGACAGGATGGCACCATAAAGCACTAATTATTAGTCAGGATAGACACTCAATTTCAACCAAAGTCGACGACAAACAAACCAACCAAAACACAAAGGCCAATCAAACAATTTCAAACAACAAGATATCATGGGAAAAGGCAACTACCTTTGCCACCACAAAAAAGAAAGAGGGAAAGACAAAATAAAAAACAGCCAAACATAAATATGATGGCACAACATGAAGTGGCCCACCGTATGGTTGTTGGAGAAATACAACAAAGCCAAAAGTAAACAAACAAATAAAATGAAGAAACAAGAATCAATCTGAAGTGCAGGAGTTGTGGGGACCGGGGTGTGAGGAGGAACACAGCACAGCAAGCGTACAGCCACAGATCAGGGGTGTGGACTGGACTGGTCTGATGGGAGCAGGAATGACACCCTCACAGTCCTTGCACCTGCAGGCTCTTCAGAGATGGAGGAGGAAGAGGAGGAGGTAGAGGAAGAGTTTTGGTTCCAGCTTACACTGGCTGGCAGGAGTGAGGAAGAACCTCACTGCCAGCACAGGTTGAGAAGTAATGGCCAGTGCAAAAGATAGGTGAAGACAGTGTGTGTGAGTGTGAGTGTGTGAGAGTGAGTGTGTGAGTGTGAGAGTGAGACTGCATGGGGGGCATATTGGGAGCACAGAGGAAGAGCAAAGTGCTGTCACAGGGACACAGTGGTTGGCACGAGTAGGGGAGTACACTGTGGGTGGCATCGCTGAAACATGAGGACAGAGGGCACGTCAAATCATGATGAGGCACAACACAAGGACGGGCAAGCTGGTAGCTGGTGGATGGTGGGCAGAGGCAGAATGAACAGGTGGGTGACGGTGGGTAGGGGAGTGAAGATCAGGGTGGGGTTGTCAGGGGCATACCTGCCCTGGTGAGAGGCTTCCCCTTGAGGCGGGGGGAGGTGCCCGGAGGCCTACATGTTAGCGGGCGTGTGTCGACGGCGCCAGGGGGGAGAGGGGGGGCCTTGCATGGAGGCGGCTAGGCTGGCCGGGGAGCCCGAGACGGTGGGGAAGTGCGTGAGGCGCGGGGTGTGGGGCAGCACCTCGTCCGACGACTCATAGCTGAGCGCCAGCCAAGGAGGAGGAGAGAAGAGGAAGAAGAAGTAGAAGAAGAAAATGGGCGAGGAAGAAGGAGGAGAGAAAAAAGCAGGGAAAGAAAAGAGGAAAGATGTTAGAAAAGAGGAGAGGAGGAGAGAGGAGAGAAGAGAAGGGGGAGAAAAGGGAAAGTTGAGAAAGCAAGGTTTTAAAGATGACAGGCCAGGAGAGGAAACTGGGGGACAGCCATGAGCAAGTCAGGTCAGAGGAGGGGGCTTGGGGTGAAGCAGAGCCCCTCCACCAAATATTTCAGAAACAAAATAATTTACAATATACGTATGTATGTATGCCAGCCCATAGAATAAAAAAAATAGTCTACATTCTGTTGCGTTTTTCATATTTTAACCTAGAGATGGTCATTACAGTTAGGAGTAAAGAGTAAGGACTAGAAGGAGACTGATATTTATCTGGTATTTAACATTAACTACTTATAAGAGTAAACAGCATTGGGTACAAATATGGAGAGGGAGACCAGGTGTGGCACGAAGGTCACTGCTTGGCCGTTGCCCTGACAACTATCGCTGCGACCAGTGCCAGCTTCTGGTAGGCGCGTAGGGAATGTTCCTGTGCCCACATCACATGGCAATGCAGGTGCCAGGTGTCCCACCAGTGTTCTCTGCTGCCCTCCAGAGCTAGCCAACACACACACACACACACACACACACACACACACACACACACACACACACACACGGCTGCCTTCTTGGTGTTGTTATGACTACTAATGATGGCTTTAGGAAGTGAGTTTCCTAGTCAAATAATCACCATCGAGAATTAGATTATAACTCACTTTGTACTGCCCAACATCCTTCATTCCAAAGCAGAATAAATCGGCACATTTGATTGAAGGAGATGCCTGTCGACACTGCTTCTTCAAGTGTGATGAAACTTCTGTGTTTTAAATGTTTCCCTTTTTTCACTCAGAATGAACATTTATATGGTCATAATGTGCCCTGTAGCTGGTTGAAGTCGAGACTTAAAAGGCTTTAGAAATGCATGGAAACCTTGGTTCATTCGCATTAACACTATTTGAGGCAATAGGCGTGATAAGGAGGGAGATAAAAAAAAAAGACAAGAAGAAAAGAAAGCAGACGTAAATTAAAGCAAAATAGGAAAACATACCGATCCCAAATGTATTGCAACCCTTGACCAAATCACCACTTGGACACATGACAATACAACACAAATACAGTTATGGATGACTTATTCTAGCATACGCTACTATCTGAAGCCACAAGGACTCAAATGCTCACTCCATTTGTTTGTCAGACTGTGAGATCACCACTGTGAATCCTCATCAATGAACACAAAGCCCATAAAGACAACTCTGTTGATGGCCAGTGTCATAGCATTTAGTCAGGTCATCACCGTCAGGACTGAGAGCCATGCATATTATGGCTGAACATAGTGTCAGTCCTGGCTGGAAATGACCAACTACAAATATCTGCTAATTATTTTTGCATATCCTTATTTCAGGTGACGCGAATGCAACTGAAAAATGACCTACAAAATATAAACATGGAGAAAGGAAAAGGTCCCCAAATGTTGTAGAACCTTTTACTTTACACATGGTGGCAAACTCCAGGAAGGAGGTTTAAAACTGCTATTGACAGATTCAATTTTATGGTGTTACATACAGGAATACACAGACTTAATGACAGACAGACAGACAGAGACAAATTGTGATGGTTGTCTGTAAAATACCTGAACATATCTGTCAGCTCCCCTTTAAGCAAAGCCACCACCACTGGGAATCCCACACAGGCTGGCACCAGATACAAGAGGGCGGGCTGCATGATCACACACACAATTAGGAAAAGGATGAACAATAATGCACAATTATTGAAACATCGTCTACGTTTACCAACAATAGAGCTTATGTAACATTAATAAATTATTAATTCATTCATAAATAGCTGTGCATCTGGAGTGAGACATTTTGTCTCTCTCTTCCTCTTACCTGGGCATGTTTGTAAGTGTGCATGACAAAAATTGTGAGGCCCAGTCCAAAGATGTAAGCCAGGAAACTAGTATAGAAGTAGGTTCTGGAGTTCTTCTTCAAACTATGGGACAGACACACACACACGTGAGATAAAGTACATCCCTGTACTCTGGTATGTGATCAGCAGCAGACACCAATGCCACACACACATTCATGCGAACATTAATCTCACCTAACGTCAAAACGGAGCAACAGTGCAATGAAGATGCCTGAGAATGGAAAAAGTGGAAAATTTGATTCAGAAAGAATGAGTCACCACAAGAGTGCACTGACATTAGACATACTACAGCGCCCTCTAGTGAATAACTACTTTTACAGACAAGTGTGAATCAAGACAGGCTTACTTATTTCAACTCATTTCATCATGCTTGGTTTAACAACCAAATTAAACAAGTTTCCCCACATAAACCGACTTTTTTGAAAGAGATTTGCCAAGACGGCTGCTGTGAATTCACCTGGGATGACAATATCACCCAGACCAAGCATGGCGAAGTTACTGGCGTCCAGCCCCCTTTCCAGTAGGTCCTGAGGGAACACCACTAAAGGGACACAAAAGCACAGATAAGACCATCAAGACAGATGCTCTACCTAGTAGCTCACCTCATAATACACACCACATGGTGTGATGGCAGCACTCTCTTTTTGCAATCGATTTACAGGGTTTGTGATAGCAGCCACACTGATAGCATTCTGGTTTCATTAAAACAACTGGCCATAACAAAAGGCCCTTTTCCCCTGCTGTAAACCAATATTTGCCATTGCTGATTAGCAATTAGCATAGCTGAACAGGCGATTAGAGTTAAAGAAGCTAAGTACTCACACTTGATCGGTGCCTCAAAGGACTTGGCCACTGTAACCATGACATTAGTGCCAAAAACCTGTACAGAAAAAAATAAAAACACAAGAGAAAATTAAAGCTTGTGTTTACCCTGAGGAGTCAACAAAAGTTGCTCAAAGGCAGTTCAACAAACGTTGGATGACATCCGGGGTGAAGACAGACAGGCAACATCTATCAAAGGCCAGCTAAGGTGGAAAGTCCAGGTTTAGAGAAGAGGAAGGAAAAGTCCACAGGGTTTTGTGGTCAGCGGTTTGCATTCTCTCATCATTATATCAACTGCCAGACATGCGTTTGCCAGGTTTGTGCAAGCAGCTAAGTGAGATTAACTGGAAGAGGGAATGTTGAAACAGCAGTGAGGAAGCCTGTGCTCTGAGCTCTATCACCCTAACTTTTCACGTCACCAGTTATCCTTCTCGGTCTGCCTCTGTTCCACACACACACACACACACACACACTTACCCAAAAAACATCGTAGACGAAGAGGCCTCCCAACAGGATGCAGCCTGTGCTGACATTATTCAGGTGAAGCAGCTCCACACCGTTCAGAGCAAAGGCCAGTCCAAAGAGGTTATTGGCCACCCAGTGCTGTAGGGTACACAAACATCACAGTCACATAGAATTCATTCAAATGCTCATCCACTGCTCAAGCTGTAGTCATTATAATTCTGGAACGTCAAGGGCCACACTAATGTTCTAGTCACATAAACTGCCGATTAATTATGCTAACAACTCTCTTACAAGATATTTAACCTGTCTGGTGGTTTCCAATAATTAATTTTATAGCTCACAAAATAACTTGAGCAACTCTGGTGAATCAGTGTGAGATAAAATTTTCACCCTGGCTAAACAAACAATAGTCATTCTGTGCCATTTTTTTCATGGAGAATCCATCCTTGAAAAATGAATGAAATGCCCCAATCACTGCTTGGATCAATAATACTTAAGCTGGATTTATACTTCTGCGTCGCGTCGTCGCAGACACCTTCACCGACATTTTTTATTTATACTTCCGTGGTCGATTTATACCTCTGCGTCCGCGTAATTGCTATGTGTGGCAGTGCTAGGGGGTTATTGAGTTTAGAAAGGGTCCTTTGCGTGTGTGCTTTCCGGTCGTTGTGTTGCGAGTATTGGCTTCTGGTGCAAATCAACAGGCTGTAGCTAGCGGCAAGCTACAAGCTGGCCTCATCCACAGTGTCATCTATTGTGTTAGAGGTTTGCAAAGCGTTGTGGACAACACTGCAGCCCGAGTATTTGCCCGTCAACAAGTACTGTCCGTCAACTAACCAGTGGGAAACGATAGCCGGAGATTTCTGGAACTTCCCAAACTGTGTCGGTTGCGTTGATGGGAAGCTTTCTCTGGTTAATAAGTATAGTTATCAGGTCATTACTTTCTATGGTCAACTGTCTTTGTCAGGTGAATGGGTAGTTATAAGGCCATTTATGTAAGTTCAAAAATGCCGGTCTTGTACATACAAAGCACTGGAAAGGCGGAGAACTGGAATTGATGTAAAGCGGACCAATCACAATCCATTACGTCTGCGTACCGTGTCGGCGACACTTTGATGCGAAGTCAGGATTTCTTTCATGCGCACGAAAGGTGTATGCGTAGTGTCGGCGAAGGTCTGATTGGTGTCGGCGAAGGTCTGCGACGACGCAACGCAGAAGTATAAATCCAGCTTTAGGCCGACTTACATAGTTCAACTGTAAATTTAGTACACTGAGGTGTGACAAGTTAACTGCTTTTTGGGCATGTGTGACATTCTATCACTAAAACTCCTTTCAGTCACTTTAATGTTGATAAAACTTCACCAGATATTATAGATATTATTTTTATATCTGTATTACGGGTTATATACTTTTAGCTGTATATTAATGTGCTCATGCACCACCCAGTTTTATGAAATACATTCAACAGTAAAGCATTACAAGAACATAAAATGGCTATGTTACCTTTTTGAGGACGTACCAGACCCCAACGACTGTGCTGATAGCCAGACAGAAAAGATCCCTTGTGTCGAACTCATAGTTGACAATCTCTGTGGAGCCAATGGTAACACATGGTAATGGTAAACACATTGTTTACTTTCAGTAGTTATTTTTCTTCATATTGTTGCTAAAGGATTTGGTTAAACGGCTACCAAAGAACAGGAAAAACAGAAATAAGCAAAAAGATAGCCATAAAGATTCACCCCCACCCAGTGATTTGGTGGATATGATGACAGTAGAATAAATATACTGCCCGGATGCAAAATCCCCTACATGAGGGCTACAGTACGTGTGCTATTGTGCACTTCCCGTGTGTCATTCAGAAATTGGCTAGAACCACAATAAGGGGGAGAGAGAAAGGAAGAAAAGATAGCGAGCGAGCTAGAGATCTTCTCACCCTCTTTGCTCTCCCCTGTGCCCTGGGTGAAGAGGAGCTGATACTGCTTATTCGGCAGACTGGTCGGGATCACTCTGTTCATAAAGGGACTGACGAGAGAAGGGACAAAATGACGCATTCAAGTCGGAAAAATACCACATATTCAGAAGACATCATGAGGATCAAAACCAGCCCCACAAGGCCAAATATCCACACAGTACATTCAAACCAGCCCACCAAACAACAAGACTGAAGAAAAGAAAGAAAAGCCCAGGAAAAAAAACACCCTGAAGGTAGTCTTACCTCATGGTGTGGGAGAGAGCCAGGATCCCCAGCACAAAAAAGTACATCGATAGCAGCAAATTAATATACTCTTGTGAGAAAATCTATAACACAGAGAGAGAGAGAGAGAGAGAGAGAGAGAGAGAGAGAGAAAGTGTTGCATGGTGGTTTAGATAATATTTAGTTTATAATTGATAAATATATAACTTTGGATTATACTTATACTTCCAAATCAGCCCAGCACTTCAATTAAAAAGAATCCCATTACAAACAGCTTTTACAGTACCTTCAATAGCAGGATGGAATAACTCTGCCTAAACGTGTCTAACTACCCAATTTCATAATTGCCTCAATATTCTTGATTTATTTCATTATACATAAAAAATAAAACATAATTTGTTTTGATACACTTTTTTCTTTTCTTTTAGGCACTGAAACAAAATGTTTTCCATGTGACCAGGAACAGCTGTGCAGCTAGTTGAGTAGTGTAACACGTGTCACTTTCACATCATGGAACAAGATGGAAAGCAGGAAGTGTAAAAATGAATCGGTGTAACAACCCCCACCCCCTTTTTAAAACCGGAAATGATGGGTCAGTGTGTCTCTTGCAGTAGGCCATGTGCACATAGCTCTTTTGCCTCACCTTAAAAAAGAGATACAAGCCAAAGAGGGTGCAGCTGGCTATGATGGGAAAACGTGCAGCATCTCTGCTTGTGATGGTCTCTGGCATTTCTGACGAGTTCTAAGGGGAAGAGGCAAGAGGAAAAAAAAACAGAGGTTACAGGTTACATGCAGCAAGTTTTGTTAGATTAAAATAGAGGAACACCTTTCAGTGGAAAAGCCTTATATACAACCCAGTAACCAGAGCCCTACTTTGGAGAGAGGTGAACCCAACAGCTTTGGAAGAGGAAGAGTTGTTTAATTATTATAAAATAACAGTATTTCAATCTGAGTGACTGTGGGGCAGAGGCTATTGTGCTGGGGTGACATCTATAATTTATGGGTAGAATTAGCGAGGACCACAAAGGAATGTATTTATTCAGCGTTGCTTATTGAGAGCAAACATAGTCATATTTACGATATTCACTTCAAATGTGTAGTGCATTGTTACTGTACTGTTAGAACAAACGTTGTAAATTCGTACAACCTTTTCTCATTTCGTATATACATAATATTGACAAAATAAAAAAAGAATGTTGCCAAGTAGGCTATTTCAAACTCAATACTGCGTCGTCGTGACGTGTGATGCCACATCGGTAATACGGCTCACGCTTGAATGACAACGTGATGAATGAAGCTTGCATGAGGAAAAGTGTACGCTGTGCTATCTGTTTAAAAATACTCACTCGATACTCGTAACCATTTTCGGCGGCAACCTACGGATAAAATAAGTGCACAGAAACAATTTTAGACAAGCCCTGCATGAGGTGCTCAGGTACAACACTGGAGTTGAAAGTAACGTTGGCCACGAGAGAAACGGGATGCAAAGATCGAGGATGCCGTGAGTAACTCAAAAGCACTTCACGTGTTAGTTATGACGTTACCACATTCATCCCGGGGCAGTTCATCATTTCAAAAACAAGCCGTTATCAGCATTCACGATTAAACGTGAACCCCCCAAACCTGTATGGCCAGGCAAAAGAGGAAGCGAGTTACAACGTTAACTGCTCAAATCGCCCCTAAGACCTAAAGAATAACTCAGTGATCTGTGAATCGTCCTAGTAACGTTAACGTATTTAAAGTTAGTTCTGACGTGCATAGAAGTGAGCCGTCACTGTACCAAGAACTCCACACCTCCGTTATCCTCACAAGTGTGGTGTTATAAACAAATATTTTTACTCGAATCTATACTAAAATAAAGTCGTAGTTTCATTCGAACCACGCGTTTACAATGGTTAGGGCAATAACGTTACATTATACCTACACTTAATGGTTTACATGAAATGGCTAATGTGCGTTTTCATGTCCTATGAGGCCTAATCTAAAACTAGCAAGATGGGTTAGCTAACGTTTCAAACTAACGTTACATTTTAGGATAACACCTAAGAAATGATTAGCTGACAGGGCATCCAGCTGTTTAGCGAATGCCATTAGGCTTATCTAGCATCTACCAAGCTAACGTTAGCATCATCAAAACAAACGTTATCCAACGCGTATGTTTTGCTACCCAGCTGCGCATGAGCTAGGAGAGTGCTAATACGTCTAAATGTTAGCTTCACAGCTGTTATGGCATGCTTTAATGCAATTTCACATTAGCTAAAAGTCACATCATGAATCATTAACATAATGAGGTTAACCCTTAGTTAAAAGTAACTCAACACAACAAACATACGCTAGCCACTACTTACTTATCAGAAGCTAGCCTGCCACTTGTGTTAAACACTTTATTTACAAATATAGACAACGTAATTACCTTGGTTTTAGAGCAGCTGACTGAGCGCAGCGCACCAAAGAAGATTGGCAGCAGGGCCATAAATACAAGGCTGCCATATGCCAAGGCTGTACCCTCAGGTGTTGCAACGAACTTGGCCACTGTAGCATTTACTGCATCGGTTCCATTTGTGTCGGTTGCATTCAGGGTGTCCAGAGCCGGTGAAGTTTCAGTCGGTGCTGCTGATCCTTGGTCGACATCTGCCATTTCTGCTATAACGTCAGGCGTCAGAAAACTGTGAAAGCTAGTGTGCTCTCCCGAGCAACGTAGAGTGAGTCGATGAGTTCGCAAACACTACCTGTTTGACATCAATATTGGTTCTTTTTTCTGTTAAGGCCACGTTTCCTAACTCTCTCCGGGAACTGTCATCTTCTTCGCTACCCGACTAAAGAGACACAAAGCGAACCTAAAATATCAGTTTCAACAGCGCCATCTGTCGTTTTGGAGTGAGTCACTCAGAGCAGCAACTCAACCCAATACATCCTGATGTCTGGTCTTTAGGCTCTGCCTAAGCACAAACTATTACTATCTGATATGGGAATTTCATTTCAAATGTATAGTAATTTGTTTAAGACCCATAAATGATAATAAAATACCAGTAAGCCTTTCACATTTTTGTAAATCACAATAAAACTTTTTATTATGTAAAATACATTTTTTTATGTAGCTAGCAATTGAAGTTCAATGTAGTCTATAAAAAACAATTCCCATATTACCATTCTTCATTCACCAGGACATGGTGAAACAAAAATTCAATTTAATTTATTTTTCTAATTTTGCCTTCTTAGTCCACAAAAATTGCCAACTATACAACAATACATATGTACAATATACCTGGGCATGTCAGTTTGAATCAGTTAATACTGTTGAGTGCTGTGGATTCAGGCAGTAGGTACCAGTATGGTGACGAGAGGCAGAATGAGAAGAAATGGCTGTAAGGCCTGCCAGTGCCCTGATGACTTTAGTTCCACTTCAATTGGGTAGTGGTCACTAATCTTTAGTACCTGTCGAGGAACAGAGAGTTACCATAACATCATGTGATTAACTAATCATTAATTGCTAATCACAGAGATGCTTCCTTTGTAAACTAGACTATAGACTATGAGATACTAAAATCGGCTTCAAGACTGGTATCTAACAGGGTTGTAAAAATCATTCTAGTGAAATAAGTTAAATTAAGCCAGAGCTAGTTTGTCATTCATTCATTCTTTAAATTGCATTAAATTTAAAGATTCTGAATATGACACAAATGAATATGGCACAACAATCTGACCTGAGTGCAGAACCCTAAATTTCATATCAGACTAAGTCCCTGCAGCCACTGCAATGTTAATATGCCTACTGAGAGTAACCAGACTCTATGCAAATGGAAACAAAGTGAAATAAAGTAATAGTGAAAGGTGAAATTAAGTATAACTACAATTTGTATAAATTACTTTCAGGAGTAAAGTGAGAAACAATCCTCTCTGAAAATGACAAAAAAGAAAGAACTCTTACATCATTGAATGAGAGTTTAAACTCCTTTTTGAAGTTGAACACCTTCGCGGAAAAAGGTTTGATCGCTCTAAGGAATTCTGCTCCATGCACAACAAATCTGTGTGTAAATAATTAGATCTACTGAAGGCACTTGACACAGTCATCACGCACGCTTTCAATACATCGTTAAACCAAAGTGCAGTTCTATACATTAACACATAGGCTACATACATATGAAAATAGTCTAAGGCAACGTCAGGATTACATACTTCACAAAACACATACATATTCCCTAATCTGACTTCAAATCTTACCGATCATATGCACAGTCCGTGTTGTCTGTCACAGTGGTGTCTGCCTCATCTTTTATCAACCAGAAGAGGTCAAGAGATTGAAATAGTCTGTTGTCCATTCTGTTTTTCTTTGTCACATATCCACAGTCCGCATGGAAGTCTCCCAGTAACATTATATTCTGTACATGAAGACAGTTATTACTAAAACAAGATAACAATAAGTTAACTCTGGGCATTATAAAAATTGTATTAAAGGATTAAATAACATCACCAACATGCATACCTCCACATCCCATTTTTTCTTTATCTCTGTGAGGACATCATAAAGTGAATCTAGTTCTTTTAGAGCATTTTCTGGATCAGCGTGAAGTGGAATCAACACAAATTGCTTAATCTCTAAAAAAGGAAAAACAGTTGTGTAAAAAAAACTGTTTTATTTATGCATTTGGAGTTCTGATTTTGTACAAAGCTTTCAGAATTGTATTTCTACAGTATCAGTTATTCAATTCAGTAATATACTGTACAGTCATTGTGTTAATATACTGAACAGCAGTTTGCAGAAAACTTAACATGGACAGTAATTACTTGTCATCTAACTCTGAGTGAATCAATTGTCTAAATTGTTCACACAAAGACACAATTTAAATCATGAGTGAAGCAGTAAGTCTTAACCTAAGCCAGAATTCTGTAACTGGCATCAAATGGCCTGTAAAGTCAGCAGTAGAAAACCACTAACTTGTCCTTGATGCATTAAAATGTACTATGAAAGGTTCTCGAGTGAATACGTCCTCATTTCCGTTCTTTGTGTCAGGATACTGATATGTATTCACCAGTTTAGCTGTTTGGCTTCTGCAACAATTAGAAAACGCCCAAATACATTAATGTCATTCTCACACACAGGCTGGAAATGCAATATAGAATACTACACACCAGATCTGACAGTACATTTGTGAGTTTTGGGGAGGATGGGTTCTTACCTGTACACAAATACATACTGCTCCTTCAATTTGCCATGTCCTAGTGCTTTACTGGCCACATAGTCATAACTATAGTCATCATATCTGAGGAAAGGAATGTAAAAAGTTAATAAAAAAGGGAAAATTAAATCAAGATGGGTCAGTATATCTATAAGAACGGTTTTATTATTTATTTTTTTATACCTGTTAAGGGAGGATATGAGTTCACGCATAGCTTCCTGATCTGGGTCTCTCACCTCTTGTAGAAGGCATACATCACAGTCGGACACAATCTGAACAGCAGAGATTTAATACATGCATTCATCATTTTCAGTGACCTTTAGAGGCAGTTAAAGCATTTTTAACTTACAATACAATCAGTGTGTCAGTTAATGTAAGAGTGCAGTTATTTTCAAACCAGGCACAAATCCTACTGGGGCTTGTGCAATGAAATGAAACAGAGGCTGAAGAGGTGTTTTCAGAAATGACTGCTCACCCTTGTCAAAAGAGGCAGGAATCTTGGGTCTGATACTTTGGAGATATTGAAATTTTGCACATGGTATGAGCATATTTTAAATCCAGAACTTGTGAAAAACAAAACAAAGCAAGCTAGAACGACTAGTAAAATATGCCTCAGGTCTTGTCCCATTATACCTGTTTGGAGGTAATAATTGAAAGGTTAATAATTCAGTCTCTTGTAAATTTGTCTGAACAATACAGATCAGAACATTTGAAAAGAAAAAAATGACAGCTGATAGCTGAGTTTTCTATTTGTAAATTCAGATGACATAAATGACATTCAATATTGAGGGTACTGCATGAGTGCATTGCATAGGACACACAGAATCACAGAGCTTAACTATCTCACCAAACTGGTTTTCAGTGCAACATACCATTATGGTTTAGGCACTACTTTACCACTCAAGGCAAGCTCCGAGTGTCCGAAACCAATCTACATATCTTAAAGTTTATTCTAATATTGTTTCTATAAAATAACTTACTGTACATCTCAATCATAGGCTTAGTCCTATCCTGTATCAGAAGCTCCTCTTTTAAAAGTTGCTGTCATGGGGCAAGCTTGAAGGCCCGCCCATGAATGCTTACAAAACAGAACTGACAAACCCCAAAATGTCCTAAGCGTTAAACTAAAACCAGCATCAGGTTCCATAAACACATGCATTCAAACAGATGGTTTACAGTTACCTGTTAACTGAAGGGGTATTTGACCACAGGTCTGTTTCGTTTGGGTTCCCTTCTTTCTTCACGGTGTGAGAACGTTTACCTGTTCTCTGAGGTGGAGCCAATGCAAACCCCACCCAGTTTTTTTTTTTCCTGGAAAAAAAAAGTTTAGTTGAGTACAGCCTGGCACATTTGTTGACTGTGTCTAGGATGAATGAGAATCTTCAGACATTTGTTCCCAGATTTTCTTTCAATAAGCAGCATTCTCAAATTGATTCTGACAGATGCGTTTTGACAACCTGAGTAGTTGTGTTTGTCTAAGTTTTTTTTTTTTTTAGTTTACCAAGATGTACATATTTTAATAAGCGACAGCCCCCGTCCAAATGGAAGATATAGTTCCTGGGAATTCCATTGTCAAGTGTCCTAATGTGACCCCATAACCAGAAACAATACAGAAACTTTGGGTTTTACCTGAGGCATTGACATGTTTGGACATGAACACCTTGTCAGAAAACCTAGGTCAAATTAAAAAAAAAATACATTAACATATGGACTCTCGCCAAATGCATAGTTAATGAAAACAAGGTTTGGTTCAATCTTTTTTCTTTTTCCTAGAAGGGCTCTATCCATTCAAACTCAGGTCTACAGCTTTAAAACAAGTAGGAAGGAAGTAGAATTCTAACCAACGTTCCAGACAGCAAATGCTGAACATTTGAACAAATGCTGTGACTTGTGTACTAGTTCCTTGTGCATGTATGTGTGTCTGAGTGTGTGTGTGTGTGTGTGTTTGTGAGAGAGAGAATTGATTTCTAAATTATGAATATGTGGTGAAAATGAAGGAATAAAGTATCTAATGTCAACATTTTTTAATAGACTATTGGCATGAAATTGTCTAGAAATTGGTATTAACCCAAGAAATCCACACATAAAGAAATTCCAAAAGTAAACTGCCTCAAATAGCATCAAGTGTATTAATCTGCAATTACATAAGTATTTAAAAAGCAGGACACTAAAAATCTAAATTGCAAAACAGAGTTGAAGCACCCAGAAAAAAAGAAACACACAAAATGAAGCGTGTAATGTTTAAATAGAAATTTGTATTTACATGAATATTAACATTGAGGAACAAGAAAAAACGCAACAGTAATTTACATCCTCATAGTAGAAATATGTTTTCCACATATTTTTCTGCTCTTTTTCTTTCTCTTCAAATCAGCTGTAATGATCAACAATTTCAAACCATTCATAGTCATTGTTTTTTTTCCAAACTGCAGGGGACAACAAATCTACCTTCTTGAATATACAGTATTCACTTTGCAACAACAACAAAACATTTTGCATACTAAGCAGTCCTTTCAATGAAATAGCTCTGTAAAATCAAACCAGTTTTCTTTCAAATTACAATTCACCCAGCTTGTCCACAATAGTTAAAACCCTCTGACCAACACATAATATATAACCAATAGATAACCTAAAAGAGAAGTAGGGGAATTCCACATCTTAAAAGGTTTAATCTCATGTGTTCTAGACAGGAGCACATTATTTGAAGGAAAAGGGAAAATCTTAGAAAGTGAGAAAAAAAAGTATTCATGATATTTTTCCACACCAATCTCAGCATTAAGACATTCCAGAAACTACTTTTGCAGATGAAAATACTACAGAACAACCTCTTTGGATTTTGTTTATGTCTTTGAGTAGGTTTTTCAAAAACATTTTCAAACATGTATGAAGACGGCCCCAAAAAAAAATCATGAAAGAAGTTAAAGAAAAGAGAGATATTGCTGCCCTTATGCAAATATTCCAAAAAAAACTGAAACCTATCCATGGCTTCAAATATAAGGTATCAGAAAAAGAGAGAACAAAACCAAGTAACTGAGGAAAAGTTCAGAATATAATTCCTCACAATGTCGTGGGATATGGGGCCCTTCATGACATTTTATTTTGGATTTCCCTCAAACAAGCTGCACTGCCCTCCTCCAGCCTAATGGCCAAACTCAATACTAGAACTCACTGCACCACAGTATTTACTGTGACTCCATCAATCTGGAGAAATATGCATTTTGTATATATCATTTTGTGATTTTAAAAGGGATTCTTTATTCAAGGGTTACACTATACTGCAATTTATATTTCCAGAAACTGTTGGTGTGTAATGGAGGAGAAAATGGTGCATACTGAATATTGGAAATAAAAAGTGCCTTTTAAAGGAGAAAGAAATGTCTTTTTGAGTTGAGAGAAAAAAACGACTGATTTATAACTTCCATCTTCTCTAAGCTTAGACAAATGAATAATGAAAGCAGTATTGACCTACAACACAGAATGAATGAGCAACCAAAACAAAAACAAAAATAATATTAAATATCAAGACTTACAGTCTGTGCAAAAACAGTATGTGACCTACAAAAGCAGATATAGTACATTTTAAGCCTATTTACAATTTGTATTCACAGACAAAAGAGAAAAAAACTCCAATCTTGACGTCACATCTAATACTGCAGTACCTTTGAGTAAATGACGCTCAACATAAAGCTCTGTAGAAAACACAAGCCAAGGGGGGGGGAGATTATTGCTTACATCTGCCTAACTAGACAAACTCTGTGCTTTCTGTATCACCATCTTTTCTCATCCCCCTTTCCTTCCCTCCAATCCAAAACAGACTTCCTCATTACTGAAAAAAGGGGAAAACTAGACCCCTTTTGGAAAACAAACAAAAACTTTGATTCATTACCCAATAAGGCTAAAAATGACAGAGAAATATTGCAACAATCCTTTTTCACCATGAGCACCTACCCCCCACCCCTCCACACCCCCTGTAAAGTGCAATCACCGCCAAATTATTTTTTCTCTGTGTAGTACCTTCACCCAGCACAAAACAAAAACAGGGTCTTCATACGCAAAAACCCAAGCTGGTCAAACACACAGCAAAAAAAACATTGATACATTCTACAATGAGTGAGGAGACTACTTTCTCCTCAAGGTCATTCTGTCATATGGGGCTGCTCGGGTTAAACGCCTCCTGCTAATATTGTTTGGTCCAGCAGGAAAGGTGTCTCTGAGACTCCTCCATTCACTACAAAACATTTTTTAAAGACTGAAGACCCCACAACACTAGAGATAGCTCCTGAAAACTGATGGCAATATGTCTGTATATATGCATTTGTTTTTTATACACAGTTGGGTTTCAGTCTTTGCTCTGTTTACGTCACAGTGTCACCTATTTACAAATAGGTGTGTGTGTGTGTGTGTGTGTGTGTGTGTGTGTGGTATCTGGCCATAGTTTTCCAGGTGTGGGACCTGGTGAGTCGATAGTAGTAATGTAAGCAAGAACTGGAGTCTCTCCTATATTGGGGTTCAGTGTCTCCACTCCAGCACAGCAACTGTTAATGCACTGCATGTCTCAGCAATATTTCTGTGGAAGGAACAACAGACACACAAAGCAAAAAGTAGAGTGTAAGTCAGTCTGCAAGACCACTTAAACTAATACATTAAAAACATAGATCATGTTGGATGGAGTTCTCTTAACTGCACACTACGTGCCATTTTGGAACCACTTCAAATCACTGGCAGTACACTTACACAGTTAATAGCAACTTAAAGGAGAAATCTAGTGTGTATCAGTCAATAGCCATGTTGTTCAACATCACTAAATGTTCTCTGTAGGAAGAAGTACCAGGAGATTGTATGCAACACAGACCAAATAACAAACCAATAACTAATGTTAACTGAATGGGGTATGGCAGAAAAAACTCAAAGTAAGTTACCAGTGGCAGTAACACTTAGTTGCCAGTATACTATTTGATTTATGTTGTATTCATATTTTCTCTTTCTTTTTTCCTTTTTGATAGCACTCGCTTACCTTGAAAACATTGAAAATCACAGCTATAGATTGATTCACATCGAATTTCTCCTTTAAATGCTGAGGCTGTGCAGCCGTACTCCTTCCATTTTAGCACCAGTACTGCTGCTAGTGATGAGCAGCACCACATTGAATCCTCACCTGATCAGGTCCCATGGGCATCCGACTCATCATCATGGGATTCATGTTCATTTGGCCGGGCATCTGGCCCATGTGCCCGCCGCCACCATTAGCACCCATGCCCCCATTCATCATCATGCCACCGTACTGCCCCCCAGCGCCCTGCTGCCCAAACTGCTGCTGCCCGTATGACCTGGAGGGAAAGGGAGGTGGCAAAGGCTGCTTAGAGACAGACTGAAGCAGACATTATCATATAAACCCATGGTAATGTCAAGTACAAGCAATTATTAATACAACTTTTCTCACCACACACACACACACACACACACACACACACACACACGGATTATTTATTTGAACCCACCAATTATATTACTACAGACAGGATTCAATCAAATATTTTCAGAAGTGAAACACTTTAGCATTCAAGGGTACAGAAAACAACGCCTGCGCCACACAGCAAGGCTGCCTATCACTGCTGATACAGAACAGTATTTTGCAAGTTGTTTGGCTTTTCACACACACACACACACACACACACACACACACACACACCGTTAGCTATTAAAGAAGACCCTATTTAGAACCTTCAATCTAAAGTAAATCGGGAAGAACACTTTGATGCTGTGGGGGAGACATGAACTACAAAGCTCCAAGTGAACTTATGTGATACTTTATTGTTCTAACATTGCACGGGTTAATAATATTGGTTTTCAAATATAAATCATAAATTTGATCTGACACTACATTTTACTGGCATGTTAAGCTCTTGAAATTATGGCCTGAGGTATTATCTACAATACAGCCCATCCCTGATTTTCATTAGTTGCTACCAATCCAGACTGCATTGCTAACTCACCCATTCCGGGCCATGCCTCCCTGGGGCCAGCCCTTCATGTCCGGTGTCTGATACATGGGCCCTCCCTGTGGATGCTGCTGCATCATGGGATTCTGTGGAGGCCCCAGGCGGCCAGACATCATGGCATTGGGGGGGCTGGAACCAGATGGTGCAAACGAGGGGTCACCTTGCTGGCCCATGCCTGGAGGAGAGACAAAATTAATAATGGATGTTAAGATTTTAAGATCAATACAAAACTGACATGCTCTATTGTTTGTTGGTCCTTTTAATGGTTTTAAATGTTTGATGACGAAATAGTTCAATTAGTTTCACAAATTGTCACATTCCTTGCAATCCACTGCAAGTACATGTGCTCACCAGCAGGTGACAGCACCATTCCCTACAAGCTTTCTTGAAACTCAAACTCTCAAAAGGCCAGAGCACTAACTCTGAAATCTTGCGAGAAATGACATTTCTGAGTGCTGTGCTGTACATTGTGCTGGTTGAGCTTTAGTCCTTCCCTTCAAGGGTGCCCCGAGGAATCCCTAGCCTGAAGGCTACTCTGCTTCACTCATTTAACACACAAGCACTTATCCACTCGACTTAACATCCCATTTCATCATCCCCCTGCAAATATTTAAGGTCCTTGTGGCAGAAGCAGAGAGGGGTGCTGACCTTCCCCACACGCATGAGAATAACCAAAGCTATGTAGTTGTTACTTAAAGTATGTGAGGATGAAAATCAGTTTTGCAGAGTTTTACACAAGTTACTACCAGCCTTTCATTTGCACTTCTACAAGTGTGCGTGGTGAGGGGATGACCAAACTTACTTATGGCAGATATCGGTCACAGCTACAGTGCTGTATAACTCTGGGATGCAGTTTTGCAGAGTTTTACACAAGTTACTACCAGCTTTACATTTGTACTTCTACATGTGTGTTTGGTGAGGGGATGACCAAACTTACTTACTTACTTATATACAGCTACAGTGCTGTATAACTCTGGTATGCAAGTGCAAACAACTGGGTGACAGAAGAGCATGTCTTGATGTGGAATGCAACCACATAGACAAATCAAAAACTAGTAAGTACAGAGGAGAAGCAATGACCAATTACTAAGGCAAAGTAATGACTATAACTAGTACCAAGTACTGATGTGAAGCAAAGACTATAATGCCACTGTTACTTACCATAATTCCCTCCGTAACCAAACTGTTGTTGTCCAGCCTGGCCCATAGGGGGCCCACCCATGGGTGCGTCCATGCCTGTGGGGGCAGTGACGTTGGGTGGGGGGCTGAAGCCTCCGGCGGCGGCTGCCGCAGCAGCCTGCTGCTGCTGCTGCTGCTGCATAAGCATCATCATCCTCTGCCTGCGCATCTGCAGCGTCATCATCTCTCGGCTACGCTGGGCCAGCATCTGAGCGTTCAGGAAGCCCTACGGACACATGGGGGGAGGGGGGGGGGGGGAGGGGGAGTGAAGGATGCATGACGATGGGTAAAGGAGAAAAAGAGAAGAGAATGGTTGAGAGAAAGAAGAAGAGAAAGAGGGAGGAAAAAAAATTATGCCAAGGGTAGAAGGATGAAAGTGAGGGAAAGAGAGGGAGGGCAAAGAAGCAAGGGAGAGTGCAAGTGAAGGGCAACAATTAAGTTGGTGAACAAGAAAGACATATGTTCCTTATTCCTCAAAATGCCAACGGTCATGCTGATGATCATGAGGCAAACAATGATACATTTTCTCTTCACAGCTACTCTGAATCAGTTTCAGCGGTGACACCTGCAAATAACCTAGACACTACCCCCTATATGCTTAAGTAGGTCGAGAAGTGAAATGAAGTGGAAGGGCATACCTGTCCACCCATGCCAGGCTGCATGCCAGGCCTCATGCCCGGATTGCCACCGCCAGGGTTCTCCATCTTCATGCCCATGCCCTGTCGAGCCTGGTTCATGAACTGTGAGCACAGAACAGACAGAGCAAGTCAGATGTGTAATGGATTAGGCCTTCTCGGGAAGATCACAGCAGTATGTCTACAACTCTACCTGATGGAGACAGATTGGCATCACATCTGGCTCTGGCGTTTAAATTTAAAAGTAAAGTGGAAGTATAAAGTACATGAGGTATATTTTAATCCCCCTTTGGTAGAACCTTTGGAGATATACGTTTGGAGACATATGGAGTTTGCAGTTTGGGGTTTATAGTTTGTTTCACTTTAATTAAGTGCCATAATTTAATTTGCCCCGCCAGAGTCTAAATTTAAAACATGGACAAAACACATTCCAACTGCATCCTCCCACCCCCCAGCGTCATAGGCTCAGAAAGTTCTGTGGAAAACCCTGTTGATGACCCACTATATGCAGTACGTTGTGTGTATGTGTGTGTGTGTATGCATCACCTGCTGGCCCTGTAGCCTCTGCTGCAGCTGCAACCTCATGGGTTTGGTGGCACTCATCATACGTGGTCTCATCATGTTGGCACGGGGGTGCCCCATGCCCCCCCATGGGCCCCATGCCCGCCATGCCACCCCCCATGCCAGGGAAGCTGCCCTGCTGGCCCATTTGGTTCATCATGGGCCCATACCCGCCAGGTGGAGGCTGGCCCTGCATGGGGGTGCCACCGTACCCTGCGGGCATGCCACCCATAGAAGGGGGGCCTGGGTAGCCCTGGCCATACATGGGCTTCTGGTCCATCACCATAGAGGGATCCTGACCTGGGAAGGGCTCGGCTTGAGGCTCTGCTCCTTGAGTCTACGATATGTAAGAGAGACAAAGAGAGAAAGAAACAAAGTGGAAGACAGAGAAACGGGAATGATAAGCAATTCTTCTGACATGTCACTGTAAAGATATTCTATTGATTCACATCAGAACATGAGTTGGAAGGCATTTCTAACCGCAGACAATTAGTTAAAAGCCGTATGTCCTTCTAAAATGAGTCCCAGCTTTGTTATGTGTCCTCTGTGATTAGCTAGGCACGTAGGCTCTTTGGATCTCCGGCTCTGTTTTCACTCATCTCTCCAAGTGTTTATGAGTTCTGTCATTTAGTTCTCCAAAGAGGATTTAATTGGTAGGACTGTTTAATGTTACACTGGCACTCTGTCTGAGCCTGAGAGTGTGGGTTTGGCTGTGTCAGTCTATGTCTTCCACAAAGTTTACAGTGCATATTAGGTTTTCAATTTGCCTATGTGTTTCTATCTGCCTGCTTGTGTGTACTGTGACAGCATATTAGCTTATTATGTTCATGGCTATGGGACTTGTCAAAGTACTGTATGTATGCAGTCCTACAAATATTGTCAAAATAGTGACAATTTGCTTGGTGACATTTGCGCTATTTTGTAAAAAAATATTGCAGTCCCAAAAAATCTCCTGGTTGAGAGATAAAGGACAATTCATTTTACAGTGACTACAAAATCCAAGTGAAAAACATGGCAGTAACTGACAGTTACTCTGTGCAGTTACCGTACTTTGACAGCACTTTGGCTAGCACACCCACTAGCTAGTAATAACAGTTTGGATAGCTATTGGCTAGTTGCGAGTCACTAGCAATTTAGCCATCTTATCCAACACTAAAAACATTAGTCTACCTGCTCATTAACACATTTCTGATTTAGATCTTGAAAACAATCAAAATCAAATTCTGCAATAACTAAGTTTTGTTTAACACAATGAGTTCCATTAATTCAGCAAATACTGTAGTCGGCCACTCACAACAGCATTACACTGGTTTAAGGCAAAATCAAAGTGCTGTATCTGTATTTATGGTGAAATTTGGTGCCGTAGAACAGATAAATGATTGAAGTGACTCCAGTTCTTGCTTTGAAGTGAGATTGAATGAGTCAGTCATCTACCTATACACATTTAGCAGGACACTAAACATTGTATATTTCACAAAACACAAAATAATTCTTTTTGAGCATATTTATATGCTGGACTTAAAATTTGACTAATTCTCATGTGTGTATGTGTGTGTGTGTGTGTGTGTGTGTGTGTGTGAGTCTAACCTGGCTGATGAGGTCAGGGATGCCCAGGGCGCGGTCAATCTCCTCTAGCGCAATGACGTCGGTGTTGAGGAGCGAGTCCAGCTGGTCCAGCAGAGCACGCTCATCACTCTGACCCTCACTGGTAGACGGAGGGACCAGTAACTCATCCAGACTGTTCCCAAACTGACGTCTAAACCACGCACACACACACCATTAGCCATAGATGCACAAAAATACAATACGCACAATAAAGTAAAACCCCACCTAACCTTCCCTACCTCACACAAAGTAGAGAGAGTAGCAACACAGACTCACACAACTCACATACACACAAGCAGAGAGACAGACACACACACACACACACACACACACAGTGGAGAGGGTAGCAACACAGACTCACAGAACTCAGAGATTCAGACAGACAGACACACACACAGAGTTACCCAAATAGCCATGGCACATTTGCGCCACAATGTGAGAAAACACAGATGGCCACCATACTGCCAGCTAGATCAACATGTAGAGTGGAGAGCAGAAGCTATCAGCAGGGGGTGTGATTGAAGGATTACACACTCAATCAACACACACACACAAACATAGACTCAGACACACACAAAGGCCGCTTATTCTTCATCATCTTCTTCCTCCCCTGAGGACTTCTTACTTAATAAGGTGACCCAGTTCAGCACAGTGTTTGTGCAATTACCTGTTGTTGTCCATGCCCATTATATTGTCTGACCAGGAGGGCGATTGGTTGGGTGCACACTGCTGGTTGAACTGATTCATGCCCATATTCATTTCATTGGAACCTGTCAACAGACAGAGTAAAAAAAAATTTGATATAGCTCCTCTGACTATGAGCTACATAGTATTTCAACAAAAACAGTAATTGCTCCCACGTTTAGGACACCACATTTATATTGTGTATAAAGAAATTCCTTGCTGCACGCACACACGCATGCACGCACACACACACACACACACACACACACACAGAGTAGTACTCTCTTCCATAGTCATAACACCCATTTATAGCTCCAATACATCACAATTAGACAGCAATTAGCATTTAACACTGGATACAGTTCATCTTCAAGATTCCTTGAAATCACTAGCATAATCCCTCATGATCATGCAATCAATAGAGAATTAAGCACTCCTACTCCCCCGCTCCATCTCCAAAGCTACAAGATCACACGTCTGCACTCACACACATGCTACTTATATTTAAAAAAAATATCACAATCAATTTACGTCAATCTCATAATACGGGCTAAGGAAGTGGTAAAAACAATTAAGGATGTGTGCTTATTAGTCTATTAGCATTGGGAATGAATAATGGATGATCAATAATTTGTCATCAAGGATTTATTTAGAAATATAAGTCTTGTGCTTGATCTTGATTCATGTACAGGTGATGGGTGGGGGCAAAATCATGCCCGATGGACAAACGACGTCATGCTTTAGCAAGTAATCAATTAATTGTTATGAATATTAATGTTTATGAATGAATGCAATAATGTTATGAATAATTTTATGCATGTATATCAGTCTCAATCACTCATTCACACTCTCTCTCTCACTCTCTCTCTCACACACACGTTTCTTCACTAAATCGGCACTTACAAAAATGCTGCTCATCAAAAATTCTTCCTTTTTCAATCATAGCCTTTATCTTCTCTTGCATACAATCACACATACATACCCATATCCATGAGCTGTTGCTGTAGCATAGATCTGGTGCCTGGCACGCTGTTGGAGCGGCTGACCATGGGACCTCCCATCATGCCTTTGGAGTTGTAGTCCATGCCTGGGGGGCGTACCATGGAGGGGGGACCACCAGCCGAACCCACAGGACTGGCACCAGAGTGGGGCATCCAGTCCCCTGACCCTCCCATTGGAGAATTCTGTGGAACTGACATGGCACGGTTCATCATTCCTGGGGGGCAAAAAACACAAATGCGCACACATAGGTTACTTACTGAAGGAAACACCAGGACAAGAGATTATTTTTAAAATGAAGGAATTCGAATCATTAAAAGACGGAGACGAACTGAAAGGAGTTGAAGGTGAGAAAAAAGAAAAAAAAAACAGACTGCCAGTCTGCACAAGAACATGGGGAGAGTAAGTGAGAAGAAAGTGTGAAATAAACAAATAACTAAATCGGTTTACTTGTTCCAACTCCTCTCGGACACACACCCATGTTCCCAGGGAAGTTGTCACCGGGTGTCCCCATCATCCGCTGCCCGTCCAAACTCTCCTGCTTGATGGGCATGGGGCAGGGGGCACTGCGTCGGCCTGCCGCGCCCCCTGCACCCCCAAGCTTGCCATCTACAGACATGGCTCTCTGGAATGGAGCTCGGCCACTGGGCCCCAGGGATGGACTCCTAACACCTGACACATGAAACAAACCAGAGAGCAACATGAGCACATTTATAAACGAAAACTATAAGTGAGCAATAAATACTCATGTAAAGAGTATGCAGGTAAAGAGCATACTATATACACTACAGTATAAAATATTCTAATCAGACATCTACACCAGAAAGAAAAACAGTGGTGTGTGTGTGTGTGTGTGCGTGTATTAAGGACGGCAAGTTACCTTGGCCACCATCATCAGGAAATCCCTGTGGCTTGGTTCCTCCATCGCTACCCATGCCCTGATCTGGGTGAAACTCTCCTGAGTTCTTCAAACCCAGGAACGAATCCAGCTGGAACACACACACACACACAAAAATGAATACAAAGATTGAGCGGTGAAGCGTATGCATGCCTTACATCCTATTCTATGTATCAGTGCATGCAAATTCATCCTCTGGACAACTGCAAAATGTCCGTTTATCTTTTACAACAATTCCAAGAAAACAATTTGCAACTATATATAACCAAGTATAGACCAAAAGTATAGGCCATCCGTCAAGGAATCAATGCTCTCAGATTGCCCTCTTCAGAGCTGTGATTAGGAAGGATCATTTTGCATAGCTTGGGGGGGTGGTCTGGGCAGGGCAGCTGGAGTGCAGTCAGACCCCTTCAGGACTTTTCAAATGAGTCTGCAGCTGCTTTAATCAGTGCTCACCTACTGGGAGCTCAAGCCAGGTTGGGGCAAAGTAATTTCACACCGCCGTGCAAAAAAACGTGCCGTGCCTACCTGCGAGAGAACACTGGAGCCAGTTTCAGGTCTTAAATAGATATCATCAGCATCAGGCAACTAGCACCATGACGGGGTAACCATAGAAACCCGAGCCAGTGAAATGTTGCCAAATTGCACCATCATCGTGCCCAGAGGCCAAACCTGTGTAAGCTGATATGCCACTTCTCTTGCATGTGCTCGGCTCAGCGTTACAGTGCTGGACATGGACGCAGCCCCAGGGCAGACCTACCCACACAGACATCTCCACTAATACTTCCCTTACAGCTGATAAGTCTCATGGAGTAAACCACAAATTCATTAAGGCCAATTAATTTGCCCATTAATGAATCAAATTTAATTGACACAGGTATGATTAACCTTTGGTGGTTGATTTTAATGATTTTGGGCAGTGTTGCTGAGGCACGACACAACAGGCTCCAGGTGTTCATCCAATGATCATTACAATTCTAGACGTGCAGATGATTGCACATATGCAGATGATTAAAGTTCTTCATAAAAGGCCTATTATAAGTCAGAATGGGCCAGGACCACAGTCCATAGTAGCAAAATTGCTGAAAGAGTGTTAGTTGAGCCTAGTGGGCCAGAAACCTGACGACAGTTCCCCGAGATAGAACTGGTGCGAGGTACTACGTCTCAAAAGGTACTACAGCGGCCTACTAGCCTAGCAAATATTATGCATCATCCACTCATATGAATGTGTTTAATATGCATCCTCACCTCATCAGATGGTTCTGACTTGATTTTGCTCTCGATGTTCTCTGCCTTGGGGCCCAGGGCCCCAGGGCCTGATCCGGAGGGGCCTTTTCCATCCAGCTCCAGCTCCTCAGGCTTTGGCTTGATGTCAGCTGCCTCTTTGGCGTTGTCCTTGTTGAGGAGGTAGTGGAGCAGTGCATGAGTCTTCTCCTTCTTGGGGCTGTGCTGCTCCTGTTTGGACTCGGCGGCAGTGTTGCTGGCTCCTTGTCCCCCACCCCCACCAGTTGGCGCAGACGCTGACCCAGCCATGCCAGATGAAGCCACCCCACCTAAATCTCCTGCCGCTGCAGCAGCTGCGGCGGCTGCTGCTGCCATGGCAGCCTCGTGTGATGTGGGGATCTTGCCGGTGGCCTCGGCGGTGATCTTGGCCACCTCGTCCGGCGTGTTGCCGTTCTGCAGCAGCTTGTGCAGGATCTTGTGCTTCTCCTGCAGCGAGGCCGTGTAGTGGGAGGAGTTTAAGACCAATGAGCCCGGCCCACCGCCTCCAGGAGTGGCGCCTCCCGGTAGGTTGGAGCCCGGCATTGATGAGGAGACGCCCGTGGAAGTAGGACTGGTCACGCAGCCGCCTGCTTCCTTGCCCTCCATGCCAGCTGGGTTGCTGTTGCCACCAGGCACTAACGGGGGTCCTGGGGGCCCTGATGATCCGCTTCCCACCCCAAGACCGATCTCCTCCGTGGGGGAGGTGAGCAGCTGCAGCAGCTTCTTGTGGCCTTTACTGTCAGGCACCCTCCTGGCCGGCTCTGTGGACGAGGCCCCCGACTCGCCGCTGCCCTCCGGTCCCGGCTCTTTGTTATTCCCACCAGTAACTTGGCTGTCTGGCCTTTCAGACCCGTCACTCTCCATAGGATGCGGGTGCCCATGGTGGTGGTGCTGCAGGGGGTGATGGTGATCCCCTGGTCCCGACCCAAAGGCCGCTCCTGGGCTCTTGGAGTCACCGTGGCCCGGTCCTCCTGGGGGCTTGCAGGCCTGGCTGGACTGGGCAGCTGCAGCGGCAGCAGCGGCGGCGGCAGCAACAGCCGCAGAGGAAGAAGAGGAGGAAGAAGAAGAGTGGATGCTGGGGGAGCTGTCAGGTTTGTGAGCAGGCGAAGCTGCGGTCAGTGCTGAGGGGAGAGAGGGCAGAGAGGCACCAACACCCTCGCTGATGGCCTGCAGGGCGTTCAGAGAGCTGCTGGAGAAAGAAGTGGTTCCTCCACCTCCACCAATGCTGCCCGAACCCATTGGGGAGTGCATACCTAAGAGAAGACAGAGTCAGAATTTATCAAACTTCATCATCAGACAAATCAGACAATCTTGATCAATCTAATGAAATGCTTCAAAAAAAAAGTTAGCACCTTAGCTGTCAATGAGCAATTGCTAATTTAGTTCACAACTATGGTTACAGCAAAAGTGCACCTGGACCATGTCAAACTGGACATAACCTACTCATAAATCACAACAGTTTAAAGCTGTAGGCCACTAGTTGTACAAAATTCTTGTCTGTAGCAAGTTGTAGTAGGCCAATGTAGCTACATGTCTGACATACGTCTCTGGAAGCCAATCTGTCGGCAAATGGGAGCTGAAATATAGTTAGGGCACACCATCTCAGTCCTGGCCTTTTAGTTTCTATACCCTTTTCACCTTCATGCCAGACAAGGTCCCCTCGTCCCATTTCACTCACCTCCTGGGGAGAACTGGCTGGCACCCATTTTGGGGCTGCCTTTGTTTCGAGGTGACATGAGAAGACTCTGCTGGGGTCCGTTCATGCCGGGGCTGCCAGCAGGGCTGTTCATTCCAGCCAAGCCGTAGCCGCCGCTGGCCTGGAATGGAGGCTGTTGCTGGGCTTGCTGCTGGCCTTGCGGCATGCCATGGCCAGGGTGACCCATCTGACCTATCTGGTTCATGGGATTCATCTGGTTCATCTGATTCATCTGGTTCATTTGATTCATCTGATTCATCTGATTCATTTGGTTCATCTGATTCATCTGCATCATTCTGTTGCCCATGTTGCCCATGGCTCCTCCTGGGCCGGCGCCCCCATACCCGCCGCCAATCTGCCCCATTTGCCCCATGTGACCCATGTGGCCCTGCTCGTTCATCCCATAGCCTCTGTTCATGCCCATGCCACCCATGCCCATGCCCCCACCAGGCCCCATGTTCATTTGGGCATTGGGGTTGGCATTACCCATGCCCTGCTGCCTCATGCCCCCCTGCATCATACCACCAGGCTGGCCTGGGCGACAGCCCCCCTGCTCCCTGTAGAGAGAGAAGAGCAATGAAAGGGTCAATTGGGCTTGCACTTTAATTATGCCTCCAACATCCAACATTGGTGTTGGATTAACGATCATAACAGACCCCAACAACAGTAGGTAAACATCAAACTATATACAGATTCATTAGACCATTCCCTTGGGCAAAGTTTTTTTAACAAATCAGCTGGATCTAGCAAGTCTTCCTCTCATCCGACTTTAAACAGGTAAACATTCTGTGGGAATGCAGGAGTCACTATGGGCTCTCACATACCTCTGGAGGAGGTGTGTGGAGATGAAGCCTTGGGGCTCGTTGGTAATTGGGTGCCGGAACATTTTGCTTTTGGTCTGAGCCGTGACTGGCGTGCCGTCCGAGAGGGAGAAGCGGTACAGTGGGGTCTCGGCATGACCCTGAAGGTAAGCTGTAAATCAGAAGATGGGGATGGAATCAGTAGAAGGGAGTGTACGTGTATTGATTTACTAAAAACACACACTAGTGCATGTAGCTCATAAACTTGTATCGGTCAGTCCTGGTAACAAACAAACAAAATACAGCCTTATCACAAACTGTTTCTGTGACCCATTTTCTCAACTTCACTCCACAATTGTTTAGAGTTGAGGGAATGACAACCTGAACCCTGACCTACATTGACTACGCAACAAAGTTGCACCTACCCTCGTGATAGTGGCGCTTGTGGGACCAGGGCTGGCCGTCGCTGTGCTGGAGGAACATCTGAATGCATCGGCGCAGCAGGTCTTCCCAGCCTGGCCGCATGGTGGCCCGCAAAGAGCTCTGGTCGATCTGGATCAGTTTGCCTGGATTGTGGATGCAGAGAGACAGAGAATGACTAACAAGAACTACAAATTATAATTAATTTAGCAGATGGCTATGTTTCACAGGTTGTTCTTGCTCATGTTTTAAACCCCCATCCCTTCTCAAAGAAACATTGCTATGTGAGAATTTTTTTTTTTGAGTTTGGTGGTCTTGTACGCTTGTTGACTTGTGGAGTATTGCAGAGTTGTCAACTATGCTAGCAAGTGACTGATAAGGGGCTGATGTGTCCTCCAACATGCTGGGCTGTAAAAGGCTAATGCTCCAGTGCTGTGCTATAATTGGCTGATGCACGTCTCTCACCTGACAGCTCGTGCTTGGTGTTGAAGCTCTCGATCCTCTCCATGGCAGTCACGCGGCGGGCCACGCAGATCATGCAGGACTGCAGATCTGAAATGCAGACACATTTTCAGCGCGCAAACAAACAGACTGAGACGCATAGCTTGGTCAGGGAGTGAAACAACACAACAAACAAACTGTGATAAAAGAAAAAGAAGGTGTTATTGAAAGGCGCAGCCTCTGTGAATGTGTTTTCTTAGTGTCCCAAACAAATAGGAGGGCGGCCAAAGAAGCAGGCTGCCATGGCTAGGAGGAAGGTGCTGAAGGATGATTAAGATGCACACAGAGCAGAGTGGGGACATCAGGGCAGAGGAGAAGAGCTACCTGACAGCAACCTGTGAACTGGGTCGGTAAACTGGAAGGGACATGGTGCAAAGTTTGAAAGCAGCTGTGTGTCTGTGTGCGTGCGTGTTCTTGTGTGTGTGTCTGTGTATATGTTTGTGTCTGTAGAGATGAGGGGGTTCGTCTGGAGGTACTTCTTATTATTCCCCTCCTCATCATAGTGTTTGGGCAGTTGAAGTAGAAAACATTAGATTAGGGAGATAATAAAAATAGCATTGGATTATAGTGTTCTGTGTGTGTGTGTGTGTGTGTGTGTGTCTGTGTGTGTCTGTGTGTGTCTGTGTGTACACGTACCTTCTCCCTCCTCCATCATGGCCTTGGGCTGAGTGAGGGCGAAGCACTGCATGATCTCATAGCGTGGCGCTCCACCCGGGGTCTCCTCTGAGGGCCCGTGGCCATGAGGGTGGCCAAACTTGACCAGCATGCGACAGTTGAAGGTGTGGCTCTTCTGACGTGGAGCCTCGTCCCCCCACGTCATGCCATTGACTGCAGAACACAGAAAGCACACGTAAGAAAGCATGGCTATGAAACAGTAATAATAACCATGACCTATAAGCTGCAGAAAGTATGAAAAGAGAGGCTTGCTTGTGAAGAAATTCAAATTAGTTCAGTTCAAACAAAAAAAAACCCTTTCCCTTAATATATTATAAATTCTATTTAAATTAAATGAAGTCTTTATAAAAGGTCCAAAATGAGGTGGAAAAAGGAGTGAGAAAACACCCATCACTTCAACGTAAACAGTCTCTGTTCAAGTTCAGTGGAGGTGGAAAATATCCCAAACAAACAGAGCTCATACGTACAGCACTTAAATACACAAGCATACTGGAACATTGGGCCATTTACATAATCATATAAACATTCACCAGCAACCCCACACAACCATACACACCACACACACACACACACACACACACACACACACACACACAAACAAACACGTTCCTACATAAACACAAACACACAATAAATAATATAAAAAAACAACAACTACTGGCACACCTGCACACACCAGCAGTTCTGTAAACACACAACCCCCCCCCCCCCCCCCCCCCC
>JAGFZM010000036.1:853938-914162 GCA_017657215.1 Limnothrissa miodon | reverse complement strand
TTCTCGGGGGGGGGGAGGAACCCCTTCGGACCTTTTCCCCCCCAAACCAACCAAAAAACACCCCCCCCTCCCTCTTTCCCCCTCAAAACCCCCACACACCCCCCCCCCCCCCCCCCCCACCCCCAACTACTCGACTGCAAGCATGTTGATCTGAGATTCGTGCTAACGAAGAAACCCGTCTGGCGTACAAAGGGTTTAAGTTCCCGGTTTCTTACTTTCACACCTTCTGTGCCAATCTCCAGCTCGCAAATGAAGCCCCATTAACCATCAGACTTATCCATATGTTTGCCTCATGTCACTTGCCTGCACTGTTCACACTCCGTGGGAACTGTGAACATGAATATGTCGAGCCGTGTCTCCCCTCGTGTAAATACCATCTGAATGGAGGCATTAAGCACACGAGTATCAGATCCATAACTCACTTATTTGGACTCTCCCAGATGACGCACTCAGTTCTAGGACCTGCCAGAACCTATGTGGGGTCTAAACCGCATCAACAGACAGTAGAACAAGCAGATGCACAGTCAAAGGCGTGTGAGGTGCCCGATTATGTTGATTAACCTCAAGCTGATGTGTGCCGCCATCTAGTGGACTATTTGTGGCAGGACATATGTTTCATAAAGAATGCCATGGGGAAAAACATGGCTTATTCTAGAACTCTGACACCTTATCAACAGTTAAGATACACGTGTAAAGACACACTATTTATTTATGTGTTGTATATTTTTGTTCAGATCAACCGGCGTGTTAAGACGCAGATCTCCCAAAACCAAACCTCCTCTTTCAATTATCAAAAGAAACTCAACGGCAGCCCTTTCACCATGCCACTGTGTAAACCATAGCCATACACTCCTGATGCCAGGCTAATTCTCTACTAATGTTTGGATTGAGTGAGCAGGCCTAGCCATGGTTTGTTTTTATAGGGTCAGCTGTTCAATATTTCAGTCAATATGTGTTTGTCAGTTATTTATATGAATGAACTCGTGTGTGAATCAGTCCATAGCCCTGCTTTTCAAGGACCCTGAATGCTGTCTGTAGGAAGAAGAGAAAATTCTATGCAATATAAAACTAGGCAATAATTAATGTCAACTGACTGGAGCACAGAACAATGAAAGTGAAATCTAGTTGCTGTGTCCTGTTCCCTCAGTATTAGTTGCTGGTTCACTATCCAGTCTGTGTTGTATCAGGGCTATGGTTAGGGCTATCAGTTGAATGTACAATGACTGCAACTCTATCTATCTCTTTTCTTCCTCTCATCCTCCTCCTCCCTCACTCCCTGTTTTTCACCTTTTGCCTCACCCTTTCCATGCACACATACTTGTGTGTGTGTGTGTGTGTGTGTGTGTGTGTGTGTGTGTGTGTGTGCGCGCTTTGGTATGGGGCTTCTTATGTTCTCTTTCATCCTTCTCCTCCATCCTCTCCTCTGTTCCATTCTTCCTTTCCCTCCCTCTCCCCCTCTTTTTCTCTCTCTCTTTTTCTCCCTTGTCCAACCAGCTACGTCCGCCCAACGCGGCACTACACCGTCTTTCTTTCCGAGGACGACTCAGGCGATGAACTCCAGCATGACGACGACTCCATCACTGGCTTCCCCGAAAACTTTCTTTTCTCCACCCCCTTTGAATGGTCTCCCTTTTTCTCTTCTCTTCTTCTCCTCCAGACTCTTTTCTGCTTTGCATTTATTGATTCATTAATTGATTTGTTAATTAATTAATTAATTAATTAATTAATTAATTAATTGATTGATTGATTGATTGATTGACCGATGTCTATATGCATGACCACACCTGCATGGTCTCTCACACATACCAGACCAATCAATTTTCGCATCAATTGCATTTACTAGAGTTTTGTGGCTTGAGGGATGATTGGTTGGATGCCAGGTCATGTGACCTGTCTCGGTTGCTAGGTTGCAGACTAACACTAGACATTGGTTGCTTTAAGGAGCAAGCTTCAATTATGGCATGGCATTTCATACTAAAACAAATATTTCCATAAAAAAAGTTATTTTGAAGAAGACAAAGTAGTTTTCAGACTGTCTGTGGGAGTGTATGAGTTTGTGTGTGTGTGTGTGTGTGAGAGAGAGAGAGAGAGAGAGAGAGAGAAAATGTTTAAACATACTATTACTATATCTTCTGAAATTATGCAGAGAGTAATACTGACTCCAGCCCTTGTTTTTACCCATGGCCACCTGACCTTGCTTGTGGTTCCTCCCAGGCCACAGCCATACCGCTCTCTTAAGGAGTCCGACCTCATGGAGGGGGAGGAAGGCTTTGGTGAGGAACGTCCCCAGGGCCACACGGCTCCTCCCAGTCCAGTCAGGGAGAAGTACTCGGACATCAACCTCCTGGGCGACATCCTAAGCTACCAGGAGGGGGAGACGGAGAGCCAGCAGCTCAGCTTAGCCAAAAGCCTGGAGGACCTGAGGCTGAAGGACCCTGAAGAACAACAGGCCAAGTTCAGCTATCAGGTACAGCGGGTAGTCTCATAGTCTTTGCCTCAAGCTGCAGCGGTCACTGTCTCATATACAGAATAAGGTCTAGTCTGAAATAAAAGGAAATGACCTTAAGATTATGTTTAAAAAAAATATTTTGTTTTGAGAAGATCAGAGATTCTTCTGATAATGGTGCTTTAATAGTGTTTATAAAGTGTTTGCTGTGCTGCAGAAATGAAATGGTGTATGTATCTGTGCACGTATGTATTTTGTGTGTGTCAGCGGATGGACCTCAGCGGCGGTGAGCGGACACGAACACTACCTGGGCTCAAACACTCCAACCCCTACAACAAGCTGTGGAGCCAGGGGCTGGACGACATGGCCGTGCCCGGCCGCACCTCTCCCTCGTGGGAGAGGCCTCTCTCCGTGCCCCCTCTGGAGCCCCCAGAGCCACGGCCCTCCAGCGTGGAGAGCTGCGGCCCCAGCCAGGAGAAGCCGCTTCTGGATGGGGGCTGCATCCCCATCCCCCGGCCGCATGGAAGAAAGACTCCCGAGCCAGGCAAAGTGCTGGCGCCCCCAGTGCCCCTGCCGCGGGCATCCAAGCAGGCAGGCGGGGCCGCTGGAGAGACAAGGGACGGCGCGCTGAGCGCTGGCGGGCAGGAGTTCCGGCAGGCCCTCAACATGTCTCCCCTCTCCTCGTCCTCCTCCTTCTCCGCCATCCAGGACACAGACCTGCTGAAGCAGGAAGTAGACCTGCTCAGCCTGCTGGACCCGTTGAGTTCAGGCTCAGTGTCCACGTCCTCCGCTACCTCCAAAGCGGACGAGTCGGACAGCGCAGGGACGATGCCCGGGCAGCCGCCTCCAGCTCCGCCGCCGAGGCCATACCCCCAGAGCCTGCCCCCATTCCCCCACATGCCTCTCAACCCCTTCGCCCAGCCCGGCACGCCCTACGCCCCACCCAGAACCTACTCCCCAGTGGTGGGCACCAACCCCTTCAGCTCTGCCTACATGTCCCCCGGCCCAGGCGGCTACTTCCACACCCCGGCACACACGCCCCCCCACCCTCTCTCTGTGCCCCCCCCCGGCACAGCGTTCCGACAGCCCTCCCCGGCGGGGCCCAGTCTGCCCCCCCACGGGCTTGGGCCCCTGCGGCCCCCGGCGTTTACCCGCACGGGCCCCCCTCCGTCCTCCTGCAGCAGTGGAGCCCTCTCCAGCCTCCTGGACTCTGCCGCCTCGGCCTCCACGTTGCGCCCGCTGCCAAAGCCCCTCGTGGGCGGGGGAGAGGACGCCCCTGCAGAGCAGACTCCCCAGGACCCTTTCAGCGACCTGCTGGCCCTGGCCAAGCCAGCGGTCACTCCCACAGCCCCTCCGAAGAAGCGCGTGGAGGACCTGCGCAGACACTGGGAGACGTTTGACTAGCCCCGGCACTTTCCATCTCCCTTCCCCCTCCCATCTCCCCTCCCCTCGGCCGCCTCCTGCTGTCTGTCTGTCTATCAATCAATCACTCTGCTGCTGACCAATGACAGACTGGGCAGTGGCGGGGTTCTACATGAGTCAGATGACCAATAGAGAGCTCATGCTCAAGGGGTGTGTAAGTGTCTGTGTGTAACATTCGGACACTTCCCCGTAAAGCTGCCTGTTGGTGTATGTGCATACGTGCGTATATGTGACACGCGCTACACCCAGGTTTAGGATGCTACGTCTGCACACTTCTCCTCAGATATTTTGCCCTCCTCTGCAACGCGGCCACTTTCTGCTTCGTAATGACTCTGCTTACTTGTCAGTTTGCCATTTTTTTTTTCTCACGCTGAGACGTCCGTTGGGTAGGGTGGAAGATAAAACAAGAACTCGCCATTGACGAGGGACTGCAGCCCGTTAAGTATGGACGTGTCCCCTCAAAGGCACTCTGGCTAGTCTCTCTGCTCTTTACTGTGGCTTGCTTGGCCCCAACTGTGTGTCCTCTCCAGGCTCAGGGTGCAGATGAGGTGGAGTTCAGCAATCTACTGATCAAACCAAGACTAAGGAGTCCCTGATGACACATTCTGGACATTTCTGTGTTTTTAAGCTGCTCAGACGGATTTCAGCTGTAGTTGCCTTTTGGGAAAAAAAACTCCCAATGAATTAGACAGGCAAACTCAAAGTGTATGAGCTTTCTCTTGTAGTAGCACGTTATATGTCCAAAACACTGCAGTTGTCCAAGGGAGGCCTCCTCAGCAACATATGAGCTGATATGAGAGGAAACAATCGCATCAGCTGTGCACAGATATTGTTTGCCTCTGTTTCTTTGCCAATAATCATTGTTGTTGTTGTTTTGTTTTATTTTTTTGTTGTTTATTTTGTTGTGTTGTTTGGTTTGTTTGGCCTTCTGAGTCTTTGACTAGACTGTGTTACTGTATCTGCTGCTTTTAAAGTGCAATGTCACGCCCAGCCTATGATGATTTGTCACAATCTAAAGGGTTCGGTCACCCTTACCAATTAAGTTTTTTAATCAGCATAGTCAATTGAATGAGGCAAGAAATGTCTTCAGACTGGTCTAGGGTCAGCGTTAGCACACATACTTGAGTGAATCCTCACTGTCAATCTGAGCTGAGATTTAACATCTGGCAAATACTACTCTTGCTTAGTGTGCCTCTAGGTTTGGTAAGTATTATTGTATCAACAGCCTATCATCTATCATCCATCACTACATTTTACAGTCCTGAAAAGACCTTAATATTGTATTGGTATCATATAATCCTAGCCAGCGTTCCCATTGAAGTTATGAAGAGTCTTATAATGGTGCATTCAGAAGGCTGCTAGTCCCCCAACCAAATGAATGGGTTTTAGTTGTCACAGACACAGTTGTTTCAGACACCTGAAAGTGAATAGGGTTGGTGTTTTTTTAACCAGTTACTTAAAAGATGACAGTTTCATAGCTTTCTGAGTGCTCGTCACATGTAGTGTCAACTAAAGGGAAAAAGCGTGAGCTGCAAAGTTGTTACTGAAATGCTACGGTGGACGCTAATGGCTAATGAAACATGCAGTCGCTTTTTAATTGGCTGCTGTGGTGGAAAGGAAGGTGCTCTCTGCAAATTCTGGATTCATTGCAACAACACACATTACTGATTTTACAGGTTACTGAAAAGGGAATTGTTATTTTTCCTGTGCACAATACAGAAAGACCATGCTGTGGTGATCATTCTTAAGCAGTTCTTGGCCGTACTGGTTTTTGCTGATCACCATACCCTTCAGAGGGGTGCTGTTTTATTGATGTGACGTTACTTGGCAAACACACTAAATGCTAAAAGACTGTACTTTGTGTGATATATCACTTGATGTACATCATGTACAGTATATAAAGTATTATGAAATCTAATTAGAAAATTACTTACATTTTTAACCATGTTAAAAAAAGACAAGCCAACCATGTTAAAGTGGTCAACATCTCAGAACAAATGTTGTTAGTGCAGTGTTTGCCTGGAAACCCAGAGAAACCAAATAGTTCTCATCATGCATTTTCATGGACCTTGACTCCATTTGCTTCATTGTATCTCCCAGGAGTGAATGAGCTGGTAATAAACAACCATGAGCACTGGTCATTCCTCTCATGAGAACTTTGTAACTACAGTAGGTAGCTATCGTACTAGCAAAGAGATGCTTGTAGGGACAGTCTGTCTAGACTTTTAGCTGGATGTCAGTTCTATTTGATGCACATAATCTGGGTAAAGCACCCCCTCCCTCCCTCTCTCTCTCTCCCCCCCCCCCCCTCCCTCTCTCCCCCCCCCCCCCTCTCTCTCAGACGAAGCACTTGGGGATGTTAGCATAGCAGTCACAGAGTTACTGAACCCTTGTCTACAAATGTTGCCTTATAGCAAAAAAAGGAAACTCTGTATGTGTAGCTTCATTTTACAGAAATGTCTGTCAAGTATGATGTGTGTATGACTTAGCTTTTAAGAAAAGAAAACAACTGGCTGAGGCTATTAACGTCTGTCCTCAAGGATCGCTCATTTTAGCAGTTCTGTTCATTTCAGTCAGGTGGAAGTCGTGCCAGCGTTCAGCTCTAGCCCCCCACGCTTAAAGTGGCTAGTTTCAATTTAAAAGCCCCCACACAAGGGTGGTACTTGAGTGATCAGCTTTAATAACCTCAGGAATAACTTTTGTTTGGGTTTGTTTCTTTGCTTTGTTTTTTTTTCCTGTTCCTCTTTCCTATCCTCTTATTCTTCTTGAAGAATGTTTCCTATAGAAATGTGAACTTATGTCTTTTATACATACATGGAGCACTTTGCGTTTGTTTGCTTTTGTTTTATTTGGATGTTTTTGTTGAACTATCACACTATTAAAAGTGCACATATCCTCACAGCCTCAAACTGTCTGCATTTTATTCTTTGTTGTTCTGTGCATTTCAGCCATCATTGTTCTTAAACAGGTGTAGATGGATATGAAATGTATGCAAAATTCTCCATCAGTAAGATTAAAAAAACTAATCTTTCATGTCACTGCCAGTTGTGACTTTACATCTGTGCAAATATCCACAAACTGCTATTGGTACCAGCCATTTCTTTTTGTTGGTTAGTCTTCCAGAGGTTGGTTTACAACAGCAACACTCTAAGCCACAGATGTCACTTTATAAAAGGCTGTACAAGCACAGCATCATCTGACCATGTTCTAATTAGTGACAGTAGGCTACAATAATCAACTGCACCATCAATTCCAGACATACCAAAGTTTTTCATTTTATTACAAGAATCTCTTGATTGGAATATTTCACACATAGTTGACATTACAAACAGCTCTAGAACAGTCTATCCAAACATTGTTGTGAAATATCTCAATGCAGAATGTGTGTGTGACGCCATGATAACATTGCAGATGTGTAAGTAAACTCCATTATCAGTAGGCCAACATGGAATGATGCAAGTGCAAGATGTTTCCAACCAAGGGAGCACTGTTGAAAAAACTACTCTTAGAGGCTAAGACAGGTTTATTCAGTAGCTGTAAACACTTGCTGTCTATTTTACATAATGTCTGAAACAATCCGTGTCAACCCTTTGTGTACCACTGCAGTTTGGCAAGAGGTGTCAAACTGGGTTGTACATAAAAACTTGTCTTGGTGAGAAATCAAACATAAATGGGTGTATTGAGAGAAATACACACATTTGTTTATGCATTCAGAGCAATTCTCTTGTGCAAACTTTATAACTGTTTGCACAAATTGATCTGCCTTTGTTTAGTTTGAAGGTGTCCATTTTAGTGTATACATGTTAGTTTGAGTATGCATGTAGAAACACATTAATTGGGTGTTGTGGCTAATCAATAGAATAGTAGATTTTCAACTCTAGTGTTTGCGTGAGTGGGGTCTTCACAAGAGCTTAAGTCATCCAAAAATACTGAGGCGAGAGGACAAACATTTCTTTTCCAATGGCCTGAATTGCAGTCAAGCCTTCCTGCTGCATGTTTGGTTGCCGTACTGAAGTAGTTCACTGGATGCCAAGATTTTGTTCCACGTTTGGTTGAATGTACAATGAAATCAATAGTAATGTCATGAAAGCCTGCCCATGTACTTACTGACACCAGCTCAGAACCTGACTGAAAAGTAAGTGTAACTTTATTCCAGTATTGCTTCTTCTGAATGTTTTGTGGGTTAAGAAGATGTCATGTTCACTTATTGTCCTTTATCATCATTTAACTGATTTCCCATCTCACTGGAAGTGCATCTGAGGTACATGGGCCGTATGTGTTATTTTACATGAGACCTTTCAAGTGTTTGTCTCCGTAAATTACACATGCACATTTACATTTTATTTTCATTATTTCTACATATGTGAAATGTTTATAGCACTATTTTGACTGTGCCAACAAAATTTGAGGGTGTAAAGTGAATTACAAGCGTGGCACTAAAATATGGACGTTCTGGTGTGATCCAGATAAAAAGGGTTGTTGGACCAATTAATTCAAACATTCAATTCAATCGTGCTCTTTAAGAAGTCTGCAGTAGAAGATTACTTTGTCAAACAAAAAATTGATTCAGATTGTCTCACTTGATTGCTCAATGGCTCACTTGAATAGCCCACCTTGGGGATTTGCTCAGCAAATAAAGTTTTGTGTGGTCAGACTTGTTGCGTGGAAGCAGGATTATTTTTTCTCCTCTGTGTGTAAACATAAGTAAGCAACTTGTCCTTGTCTAAGAACCAGAAGGGTCCAGAGTCCAGTAGAAGCTCCCTTTTGTGTGAGTGAGTCTTTGTCATCTTCAGTCCAGAGTCTGGCAAGAATATACACAAAATATACAAACTATACAACGTCCACTTCCATAAGTTAGAAACCCCAATGACGTGATCCATCTGTGGCAATTTGGATTGAACACCAGGGATCATGCTGTGGTGCTTAGCTTTGGGGATTCCAGATGGATAGGGGCTCACCGCAGTGCATTCTGGGGTAGATTTTGGGTGAAGCTAATTTTAGTCACTGCAGCCATGAGGAAGAGCTGAGCTTTAACCAGAAAGCTCAGAAAATCAGATGTACAGTACTTTCTGGAATCACAATTTCCTGATCTTTCTCCACTCCTCCCTGTTCTCCAACGTTAATCTCTCCGGGAGGATGCCTCGCCACCCAGGTTCCACTGAAACAAGTGGGCTTCCATCACCAGTTTCCACTGAGGAGTTCCACACTGGGCCTCTTGAAACTCAAATCCATGGGATCTACTTTCCTTCTAGGGAGCTAGTGGGATTTCTCTCCTTTCCGACCATAGTCCACGTCCACTTTGGTAAGGAGAGGAATGTTTTTTGTTTGTTTGCTAGTTTGTTTTTCTTCTGTGAAAGTACAAACACGGGAGAGTGGGGTCATATAAGTCGTTCCTCCGGGGGTAGTTTGAGCATGCTGTCCATCTCCAGACGAGCCCCAGCCACCTCCTGCTGACTGGGGCTGTAGGCGCCCTCCGACTGGCGCTTGCGACGGGCAGTGAGCACCATGAAGGTCAGGCCAATGACCAGCAGGAGCACACAACAGCACACCAGGGGGATGATCACCACCAGCCATGGGAAACGCTCACGCTGGGACTGCTTCTGCACACGCAAACACATGCAACATGTTGCATTTAAATGATGCGTTGACATTGTCAAATCACTGCATGAGAAAATGTGCAACTAACTTCACTACATAATATGATCTGTGACTTAGTAATGTGTTATGTTTGCAGTGCTAAGTGTGTTTTAGACTTTGGCAGTGTGGGACCAAAAAGATAATGTCTATTAAGGCATCTTCATTTCAAAGGTAACACTTTTTTGATTTCTTCAATTTTTTCAACTGACTTTTTTGTCTCAGCAGAAGAAACTAATAAAACTTTAAAACAAAATAAAACTTGAGAATACCCTATTGAAGTCAGTTTGGAGACTGGACATATGCTGTATAGTGCAATTTAGGTAGACCTATGTATATGTGTGTGTGTATATATGTGTATATATATATATATTACACACACTGTTGATGTCACTAATAAGCCCTCCACATTGACAGTGAAGAGTGATACATACGCTGGTTTCACAGTGTGAGCCACTGAAGCCTGCGGGACACAGGCACTGGAACCTGTTCAGCCGGTCCATGCACGAGCCTCCATTCAGACAGGGGTTGGAGGCACATTCATCCACTTCTGTTTCACACCTGGGTTCAAGAAGCCAGCGCAGAGTCAGAGAGGACATTGACTTGAATTCAACTGACAGGATACAAAGATGCTGAGAGATTTTATTAAGGAAAATTATGTGTCTTGAGCTAAAACCAAATTAGTTTGTGAGAGATACTATAGATTTCTGAGAGGGGAAACACAGTCTATTCATGCTATTAGGTTTCTGTGAAGGACTTCACCTGTAGCCTGTGTAGGCGGAAGGACAGGTGCAGGTGCCTCCCCACACCTCATCATGGCACGTCCCACCGTTGGAACATTCCAGTTCATCGCATGAAACGGGAGGGTAATTCCATCTGTGAGAATGTAATTATAATAAGAAAATAATTATTCAGTACACTAGCAAATATTTATACACCTTTAAAACAAATATTGCAATTGTACAAGCATGTATTTGGTATAAAGGTTTATATTATAGGATGTAGTCTTTGTTTTTTGTAGGGTTATTCTGGAACATAGATGTAGAAATGTTTTATACAAAAACTATAAGCTTAGGTAAAAACATCAGCTTCGTAATTGTGGGCCTCATTCGCAAACCATTCTTAGAGAGAAATTTGTTCTTAACCCACTTACACAGTTTTCAAGAAAATGTGTATTCATTACTAGTGGATTTTAAATGGAACAAATAGAAGAAAATCCATAATTCAGATGTTGGTAAATTGAAGATGTTGAAGCGTAATTGAAAATGTGTCTGCAGTCCAGAAGAGGGTTGTACTCACTGGCATCGGTGGCCACTGTAGTCAGGTGGGCATGTGCAGGTGTACTGGTTCACCCCATCCACACAGGTTCCTCCGTTCTCGCATCCGCCCTCCTGGCACTCGTCCACATCCTCCTCACAGGTGGTGCCTGCGTACCCAGCGTGGCACACACACTCAAAGCCCCCTTGGTAGTCCCTGCAATCGCCGTGGCCACAGGGTCCTGAAGCGCACTCCTCCGTGTCCAGTTCACACTGGAGGCCCTCCCAGCCAGGTGCGCAAACACAGCCAAAGAGGTCGAAGAGGTCCTCACACGTGCCTCCGTTCCGGCAGGGGCTGGATTCACACACCGGGGCGCTCATGCACCCAATGTGGACGGCCTCGTCTCCCACCCTGTGGAAGCGCCCGGCCTGAGGGGGGCTGAGGTCGTCCACAAAGGGCAGGTAGACCCCCCCGACCCTCACTGCTCCTATGCACCCTCTGAAGCTCTCGGCCAGGTTCACCACCATGCCCTTCTCGTTCAGGAACTCCAAGCTGCCGGCCAGCACCGGGGCGCTGCTTCCATCCGTGATCCCGTCCACCAAGATCTCCCAGGGCGAGGCCTCCTGCTCGGAGTCAGTCATGTAGATCTGGATGCGGTGCCAGCGGCCGTCTGACAGACTCCGTTCCCCGGTGAACTCCAGCGCCTCCACGCTGTTTTCGCTGTGGATCTCCACCTTCAACGAGGTGTCTAGTATCCCCACCAGCAGCATCTCCGCTCCATTGGAGGCGCGCAGCAGAAGCCCATTCTCAGTGCGCGTCCGCACCTCCATGGTGACGCTGGTCACCGGCTCCGTCAGAGAGCTCTGGGAGGAGTACTGGAGAGGGCTGTTGTCAAAGGTGGCATTAGAGATGCCTGCAAAAGAAAAAAAAAACAGGCAGGGTTAATTCAATTAACAAGCTAAACACTCTGCCAGCTATACACGTCACAATATGAACTAATTTATACATAGATCATGAGTACTGGACACAAACAGAGTCACACAGATGACAACCTAATCAGTGGAGAACCAACAACAAGAAGAAAAACTAACAAAAGTGTCTGAAACTAGCTTGTCTAGCAAGTCAATGTAATAGGTTTGGAGTACGCAGTAGTGTTTGACTTACATTCGTAGCCATTAGGGAGGTCCACACAGTGTCCTCCATTGACACAAGGGTCACTAATACACCACACACGTGTCTCACAGTGTTTCCCAGTGAAGTTCAGTGGACAAGAGCAGACAAAGTCATTCCATGTGATGGTGCACTCTCCACCATTTAGACATGGCTCCTCCTTTAGGATCAAAACAATTTAAATGACATTAAACCAGCTGAAGACGTTCTGAAAACACAGTAAAAGTTAGTAAAACACAGTAAAACTTTCTGTTCGAAAAATACTGTTTCTGTTTGAAACTGATACATTTGATACATTTTCAAATGGATTAGATGTTAACAACCAAAGCCCCCCAGGGTTAATGTGTGTCACTATACAATACATGAGAGTAAGCCCTTTTTCATTCTGAAATCTGATGTTTCTGAGTTTCAATGCCTGCTACTATCGTAATTCATTTACCGGAGATATACTTTTTGTGTGTGATGGTCATACCTTGCAGGTGTCGTCACTCAAACAGTCACGCTCCACATTTCCCGAATCGTTGGGATAATACACATCGACTGAACTATTCCAGGCATCCAGATCCAGATGCACATTGTCCAGCCGGAAGTCTTGGAGGCAACCTTTGAAGTACCCGCCCCATTCTTCCAGCTCCCCCTCCGGCAACCCACCGACGTAAGCCAAATCCCCTGCATCCACCTCCACATCAGGGAACCCTCCAAGGATATAGTGCAGGCCTCCATGCTCAAAAGACACCAGCCCGCCATTTAGCTCCACCTCAACCAGCTGCTTCTCGCCATTGGTCAGGTACACTGGGGCGATGAGGGGCGAGGAGGTGGGGTGGGAGTGGACCATCAGCCGGCCCAGCTTCAGGAAGAGGCTGAGGTAGGGCTCGTCCTGGTCCGGGTGGGCAAGCTGGAGGATCAGACCATCTTGCTTCAGGGAGCGCAGGAAGAAAGACAATTTGAAGTTCATGCCGTGGCTGTCAGACACGTCGTACGACACGTAGCTCTGCGTGTCTTCATGGCTAAATGTCCAGGAAGGAAATTCTGTGCAGAGAGAGAGAGTATAAAAAAAGAGTAACAAAAAAACTCAGCAAGAAGATGATAAAAGAAGGGGGGTAAGCTCAAGAAAAAACATTAATGAAGCTTAATATGAAGTAAAATAATACAGGACTTGAATTATTTGGCTGGCTGGCTTAAAGAATAGTATTCTGGGAAGGCTTTTATTCTTAGCTAAATGTCTCCTTTTGCCCAAGAGAAAGCACCCCCCCCCACCCCCCCACCCAACCCCCTTTGGCCAGGCCAGTCTATTCAAACAAGCCCAAAAAGACCTATTGCAGAGCAGTGCCGTGTGCTCACCATCTAGGCAACTGTTGCCGTAGAAGGGTCGATGGCAGTCACACCGGTAGCTGGTCCACAGGTCCACACAGTCCCCACGCTGGGAGCAGGGATCCTCCTCGCACCACTCGCTTTTAGTGCAGCCGAGCTCCATGTCCTGGGTGGAGTCCTCTGGCAGGTTCTGGGGTAGAATAGGATTGGAGTCGATCAGCAGGTCCTCCATGCACCCCATGAAGGCTATGCCCTTCTCCAGGTGTTCATGGTACTCCTCCGGGGCTCCACCGATGTACACATGTGTGAAGGAGTCTGGGTGCTGGAAGAATGAAGCATCGTTTGGGTCAGCATCCTCAATCTTGCATCCGTTCTCATCACAGCCGGGACCCTTCAGGTCAAGACCTTTCAGCACCAGGGTTAGTCCCTGGCCCAGAACCACAGTCGCATCCCTCCAGACTCCATCAGTCACATGTCCAGCGAAGGCCGCCTGCAGTGATGTCTCGCCAGACATTGCCTTGGCTTTGAGCCCACCATCCACAATCTCCAGGGACAGGTAGCTTTCGCTGTCACCCCGGTAAAACAGCATCATATCAGGGAGGGTTGTGCGGAAGCGCACACTGACACTGGGCCCGCCGCCACTGACGTCCCGACGTTCTCGCTCAGGCAGCGGCACCTCCACTAGGATGAAGCCTGGCACAGAGAAGGAGAAGGTGGTCGGGGTGGCGCAGACGTCGCCATAGAAACCCGGCTGGCAGCGGCAGGTGTGGTGGTGCTCGTCTCCTTCCAGCCGGGGCACACAGGTGGCACCGTTCTGGCACTCGTGATCCACACAGCCCTGGAGCTGGACGTCACAGTGAGGCCCGCCCCAGGGTAGCTCGCCCTCCTCCAGATCTGGGCAGTGGCAGGTGTAGGAGGCCACGCCGTCCTCACACATGCCTCCATTCTGACATGGCTGGCTCTCACACTCATCAATGTTCACCTCACAAGATGCTCCTGATGGACAAGGAAAACATGAATTATTCTTGTTTCAAAATCAAAGTTGTGATCTTACGGTATTTTCTCTCTGTTCTTTTTGTTCTTTTTAGTAATATTGATCTAGTCATGTTGTCTAGTAATGTTGATCTAGTCATGTTGTTTTGTTGATTTGCTTCTTATCATCCTGTGTACACTGTATAGTATATGTTGTGTGTGATTTTGTTAAGCTGCTGGGACCTTGAATTTCCGCTTGGGGATCAATAAAGTATCTACTATCTATCTATCTATCTATCTATCTCTCTTTCTCTCTCTCTCTCTCTCTCTCTCTCTCTCTCTCTCTCTGAGAGAGAGAGAAAGAGAGATAGATAGATAGATAGATAGTAGATACTTTATTGAGAAAATAAGAGTACAACTATACTCTTATTTATAGAGAAAATAAGAGTACAACTTTGACATATATCTATATCATTATTACTATACGCTACATACATTAACTATATCCGTATATGCAATACCCCAAATGTATAAATAAACATACCTGTGAATCCCTCGGGGCAGACACACATATATGCATTGACTTGGTCCTCACATGTCCCTCCATTCTGACATGGCTCAGATCCACATTCATCAATGTTGACGGAGCAGTTCTCTCCTAAAAGGGTAAACAGGACTGTTAGCTCCACAAACATAGGCAGGACTGGGATAATTATTGGATCAGATTAATCATTGGATCAGATTATATTAGTGTGAAATCATGTTAACTTTGCAAAAATAATAGTTTGACATAGCCTACTGAAATAGAATATGACTACAGGCTAAAATATGGTAAATTGCAACTAACGTTGTGCTATTTCAGTGGGTTTTCAGTGTAAAGACCAACCTGTGAAGCCAGGCTGACACTGGCAGACGTATCCAGCGGCGTGTGCGTAGCTGAACTCCCAGCCCTCTTCCCAGTTAGCGGGGTCAGACCTCTGGAAGCACTCGCCATCATTCAGGCACGGGCCATCCGCACACTCATCGATGTCCACCTCACAGTTGTCCCCCTCGTAGCCTGAAAATAAGCATAATGTTAGCCAGCTCTCACAGACTGGCACTAATCTACTTAAACAATTGCATTTCACCTTTCCAACTTTCTATTCCTAGGGTTACATTCCAACGTAGCTGCTCATTCACCATGTGAGGATAGACTGCTTTACCAAAAAAATCATAGTATAGTATACTACCTACCTATACCTATTTTCATACATACATTATTGTCATGAAAACTATTCTGTGCAATTGAAAGTTTCTAAGATATCACAGTACTCATAACGCAACATCATGTTAAGATTACATAAACTGTTTTGAACCTAATGTACTAGTCATGAGACCTTTTAAATGCATTATGACTGTTTTTAAATGCTTTAAACTGGGTTCAAAGAAGGTGTTACCATAAATGACTTTCCAGGAGTTATCCTGGAGCTCCAGCCATGTAAATTAATGTAAATGGGCGTAATAACAGCCTACCTTCCCAGCAGGTGCAGTGGTACTCATTGGTGCCCTCTTCACACGTGCCTCCATGTTGGCACGGGAGTGAGGCACACTCAGGGATGTCCTCCTCACAGTGATCACCCATGAAGCCAGTGCCAGAGCAGTCACACTCATAACTGAAACACAGCAACACAATATTTATATTAGTGCAACTTAGTCCTCCACCAATGCTACACAAGCGCTACACGCTGGACATGTATACTGAACATGCAGTACACTTACTCATGCAATACATAGTGCTAGTCAGTTCTTGAATATGTACTACAGATCTAGTCAGGAGAAAGTGAATATTTGCAGCCTGAGCTGTTATCCAAACTGTTTTGTAAAGCTAAATGTGTCAGTCTACAGATAGGTAGTGTGTTACCATGTAATGGATTCTAATGTGAACCTTGGCACAATATATACCGAGATATGGGATTGAATGAGCCTATTTTCAGGGAAAACAAATATCCACTTCATGTGCAATGTGTTATCAATCAGCTCAGGTTATTTCTGGTTTGAGTAGTTACCTGTTCACCATGTCAATGCAAGCAGCTCCATTGAGGCAGGGGTCACTTTCACACTCGTCAATGTCAATCTCGCAGTCCAGCCCTTCAAACCCAGGCACACACTCGCAGGTGTATAGACCAATCAGGTCGTGACAGGTGGCCCCATTGTGACAAGGGCTTGAGGCACACTCATCGATCTCCACCTCACAATTGACTCCTGATTGAAACACATTGAGGAAGAGAATTACAACCACAGAACCACTAGGACCACCTACCAGATTCACAATGGTTACAAGAGTGGACACCATGTTTGATTACTCTGAGTTTGAACTTCTGTTTATTATGTTTATTAATATTTCTGGTGAAGGTTTTCGATCAAATGAGAGTGCACTACCAACTGGGCCATTCAGACCTTATACTTGAATTAAAAGTATATACAAAGCTTTTTCTGTCTCTTAACACTCTTTTTCCACTGCCAGAAATGGAATGTCCTATTCACTGTCCTATTTACTTTAATGGCTGATACATGACCTGAGGAATGCATTCCTGCGTTACTTTTCCTATGCGCCACAGATACCAGCCAGGCCTCCTGATATTTTGCAGGCCTCCTCACTTAAGAGGAGAGAGAAGAGGTGGTGTGTTTTCCTTCACTTTGTGGGAAGCTGCTATGAAAGCCTTACAATGCTGATAAGGGCCCCTGAAGGCTGGGCTGAACTACATCTTCCAGAATGCATCACTGTCTCACTTGAGACCAGCACATTCTCACAAAGGCCAGGTCAGACAGATTCAGACCTGTTGTTGATTACAAGTTAACTTATTTTACCATTAAAGCCACCAAGGAGTTTCCGCTTCCTCTACAGGTTGGAAGCTATAAAGCAAATCAACTGTAGCTTTTACTTGAACTACAGATCCACTACCAATTGGGCAAACTTGTTTCGTGCCATTATAGCCAATAAAGGGCCGCAGAGCAAATGCAGCAAGTATCGTTCACTGTGTTATGAGTTGACAGACCACTGAAACAATTTTGAAAACATTATTTTATATACTAGCGAGAGCAGCTAAATGCAGTACGCTTCAAGTACCCGGATGGTGCACTTCAAATGGACAAAATGTGGAGTGTGCAACGATGGACACTTCTCGCACTCCCTGGATGTCATTTTTACTATTTAGCGGAAGAGGAGGGCCACTTTTACACCACTTTTCAAAACTCAGAGAATGGCATTAGAAGAGTGTTGTGACAGATGTGGTAATCCAGTTCCACATGGATGAATGTTTTATGTATCGTGTATGTAGCCGATATTTTGGCAGGCAGTGTGATTATGTGAACTAATGTGATTTCTGGTAAGTCTGCTGAAGAGTATTCCATTTGGAACAACACTATTATGTTGAAAATCTGCACCCTATTCATGTAGTTCATGTAGTGCACATAGTTCATAGTATACTTTGCAAAGTGTGGCATTTGGAACAGGCTGATTGACTCAATTTGGTCAGACTAAAGGTTGGCAGCGGCAGTTTAAAACACAACCTATGATTCTGCCCCTTGGATTGCGCCTGGTCTATTGGTTGTAGCCAGACTATACATTTTGATGTAGATTTTGAAGTATTGAACTGATATCACTTGGATGTGGTAATAGCCTAAGTAGATTGGACATGACCTTACTTCAGCAGGCTGCCTTCTGGGTTGAAAACTCTTCAATATTCCCACTCCATTGGTTATATTTGGCGTTTTCAAACCCAGAATGCATTGCTTGATAAAGTCAGGTCATGTAGAATGCAGCAACTGTAAGGAAAGCGGTTCGCACCTGTGTATCCCAGCAGGCACTCACAGGTGTAGTGATCCTTCAGGTTAATGCAGGTGCCGTTATTTTCGCAGGGATGTGACGCACACTCATTGATGTCAATCTCGCAGTTGTAACCCTGGTAACCCGGCACACAGAAACAGTGGTACTCCGCCGCACCATCCATGCAGATGGCCCCGTTTTGGCACGGGTGCGAGAGACACTCGTCCACGTCCTCCTCACAGTTATCCCCGTCGAATCCCAAAGCACAGTGGCACTCGTAGCCGTCCGGCAGCCTGGAGCATGTCCCGTTGTTATGGCACGGCTCGTCGGCACAGTCCACCACTCGCTGGCTGCAGTCTTCACCCCCAAATCCTGTCGGACAGTAGCAAGAGTAGCTGTTGACCCCGTCCACGCACTCTGTCCGCACACCATCACAGGGGTTGCTCTCACATTCATCCACGTCTTCAGTGCAGTTTGTCCCAGTGAAACCATCGGGGCATATGCAAGTATATTCCGTTGTGCCTGGTGTGCTCTCACAGTCAGGGCACGGGGCAAACATACAGGCATTATACAATTCATCGCAATCCTTGCCCATGTACCGCACTTCTTCTTGCGTGGGACACAGGCACACATAATCCTCCATAGTGTCAACACAGGTGGCTCCATTTTGGCAGGGGGAGGAGATGCACATATCCGATGTGGCTGTGCAGAATATCCCTGAAAGAAAGAAAAAAAAACACATCTAAGTACTTGTATCCCTGATTAAGACAAAAACTAAATCTAATTAAGATATCCTGTATGGATGCAAAATGTGAACATGAATCATTTGAACAGGGTAATCACAGAATTGAATTTTCTAGACAGATGTTGGTTGTCTTGTAAGCCAAAACAGGGTGAGGGCCAAGGAAGGACCTGCTGTGGAACAGTTGGTGACAGGTTAAGCCAGATTATCTAAATGCAGAGACACAATGTTGTCTGAAGTGTTCATTTTGGCAAGAGTAATTGTTGAGAAACCACTATTGCAGTTCATTTGGCATTAGGAATATAAAGGACTCTCCCTGATTATCAACTTTCACTAAAGTTCACAGTTCATAAGCATTTGACTCTAATTGTCCTAAATGATTGCTACCTCTGTAAATCCTTACCGACCTGTGGTGTGTGTGTCTGTGTGTGTGTGTGTTTACCAAGACCACGCCTCCCAAATCCCCCCTGGCCTATACAGTAAGACTACTGCTCCAACTGTGCTGGGCAGACACCCAACGAATGTGTGGAGATTTGTGGACCTCTGTCACGGCACAGGCCCCCTGAGTGTGAGAGCCTCACCTAAAATATCTCACCCCACAAACCCGCTTTCCACTCGCTTTGTCTTAAGCGGCTGGAGCCGTGCTCATTGACGGCCTCTTAACAATAGGCATCTGGTGTGACTCAAAGCCTAATCTCTCCCTGTCACTTTGGGGAGGGAAACCTGGACCACCCTCTGGGTGATAAATCAACCAAACAACGCAACAAAAAAACAACAGTGAGAAAAGACGTGATCAGGAAGGCTAATCATCACCATGGAGGGAAAGCAAGCTAATGAATCACAAAGCGCTCGTTGCATCCAAACACTTCACTTTGTTTGATTAACACCTTTTTCTTCATTCGCAGTCGTTAATGATACAGTGCTTTTGTTTTTTTCCTCTCCACATTCAGGGACGGTTTGCAGGGGTAACCCTCGACAGCGGGCTCTGCAGGCTGGATTGTGTCTATCTGGCTTGAAAGGTGAAGGTTTACTGCCCTGCACTGGTTTACAGCCTGATGCCCAAATACCGGATCCGTCCTCTATCTCCAATTTAACACCCTGCTGCTCAGGTTTCCTCTGATGAATCTGGTTCACTTACAGGGCCCATTACATTCCTAATGATGCATAGACAGCAACAATGTAAGATGTTTTTTTGGCTCTCGTGCAGCTTGGGAGTTTGTTGTTTTGGTACATTACTTCCAATCTTTTTATCACTCTGTTGTATTTCATTTGGTACCCACTGAAAGTTTCACACCCAAACCACAGACTTGGCAGAGTTGCCCTATATAGATGACTTAGTAGTGAACTGTCTGACAACACTGGCATACACAATGTGTGTGTGAATGTCTGTGTGTGTGTGTGTGTGAGTAACACAATGCTGATATGTGTCGGACTGCTGTCTGGGCCTCCTCAGCTGGCCTGTCCATGTGAATGAGGCTGAGTGCATTTACGGGAGGCAAGAGGGGGATTTCTGGCAATCCGTTGTCTATATCAACCAGCCAATAGCGTGAATGCTTTGTTGAGTCATTGCGAATTCCACAGAATGGGCCAACCCCAACTCCCCACAACACCCCCCATCCTCCCCCGTGCCCCTGGCCTGGGCCCCAACCCCCGCACTTTGATCAGTGTTCTGCTTTCAAATTTTCATTCAAGTGGAAGATATTAACGACCAGAAGAGAAAGAGAGAGGAAGGGCTTTTGGAGTCAGGAATGTAGAACTACACTGACATATGTATGCGTATCCGTGTGTCTGTGTTTCTAGAGGACCTGCTGTGGGCAGAGTTCCAGCACTCTTTTCGAATAGCCTTGTGGGCAGCAAGAGCAGATTCACCTTGCGGCTCCAGCAACAGATGGCTTCATCCTTAATCTGCCCTTGGAACCAGTGCTGCCTTCTGACTGGGAGGTAAGTGAGACTTGAGTCGTAATTGAAGCAGATGGAGAGAGTTGTCTTCTCCTACTTAAGCACCCAACCGTTACTCTCCCCACTACACGACTACTCACCCCACTACACAACTCCGCTCCACCACCCGGAGATTGCATTGACTCCAGCACCATGTTTTATGTCACCTAAGGTAGCGCTTACACACTTCCATCCCCCTAAAAATATCAAAATGCTCTGGTCTCGTGACACTGATCTGGCTGCAGCTACCCGGTGCTGTAGGGGTGGGGGGTGGGGGGGCACTCGTGATTAAGGAGGGGACCAACCGACCAGCGTGAGGCGGGGAGAAGGCCAAGCCGTGCGCGCCATTAAGAACCGAATAAAAGAACGTTATTAGCTCTCGACTGGGGCCAAATCCAGGAGCCGTCCTTCCTATATAAACCAATTACACTCTGAATGCACCAGGGAGAGAGAGACATGTGACTGCTGGTAAGGGGACTTCAATCATGCCCCTCTTTGTTAAAGACTTATTGGCCCTAACAAAAGAGAAATATCACGAACATGGCCCTGACGGCAAAAAGCAAGAAACACTGACACAAGTTGTCCATTGTATATGAGGGATCATTTAGACACAGAATTTTAGGTTTTAACATAATCCATTTTTAATGAATACATTTTCTCTGTAGTAAAAAAATGAACATTTAATCAGCATCAAAGAGTTTGCATAAGTGTTCCAGAAATCTCTTTATCAGCTTGCTAGATTGCGAGCTGAACGTTTTGTCACAACACACAGAGCTTATGGAGTGATGTGACACAGACCAATAGAAGTAGATGTCACAGGAAAACTCAGCAATGCAAAGCCCATTTTCAGAGCTCCTCCCCAGGCAAACAAAGTTTTGTCACCAGGCTGAAAGGAAGAAAGAGCATCACAGAGCGTTCCCAGACTGCCTGTTTTTGTTTCTTTATAGGAGCTGCGCTGAGACATTTTCACCTGCTGAAGAGAAAGAGAGGGAGAAAGAGAAAGAGAGAGTAATGCTTTTCTCTTCAATTCTGGTCACTAACACCCAACCCCCGAGTCCGGGAAAGGGACCAGTGAACACATGACTCCAGTCGGAATTGTCCGGGCGGTGGGGGGTGGGGGTTGGGGGGGTCGGGGGGACAGAAGAAAAGAGCAGCGGTCGCCGCGGCAGCCGTGAAGTTATGCAGCTGGCTCAGTCAGGGCTGCTGACCCCTGGTGACCTCTGGGACCTTCCTCCATCTCAGTCGACTGGGGCCCGGGAGACGTAGGCTAGTTTTTAGCGGGGGGAGTTGGGCCGATGAAGAAGGCGGAAAAAAAAGGTGATAGAAGGTGATTGGGAGAAGAGGAAGAGGAGGAGGTGGTGGTGGTCAATAGTCGGGGGTGGGTGAAACAGTTGGAGATGGAGCCAAGCAGCTTGACCTCATGGAAACCCCTGGGCACCAATACTCTGAGCAAAAGCTGGCCTAAATTGGTCTGTCCCAGCTGGCAGTTTTTTTTTTTCCGTACTGCCTCTTATAAACACATACACCTCTTCCCAACCCCAGTAACTACCTATTCTGGATCTCGAAATACAACACATATGATATGGGTTAATGGGATAGCCCCTTGAGCCGTCGGAACTGCCCAAGGTTTCTTCTATTACAAGTAAAAACAAAAAACGCTGCTAGGGAGTTTTTCCTTGCCCCTGTTGCTCATTGGTGCTCTTTGTGTTAAGCGCTTTGTGAAAATATTTGTAAAAATGCACTATACAAATAAAATTGAATTGAATTGATAGAAATACAGGTGTGGTACCACAGGTAAGAGTATACAAGCATAATACAATCATAAATCAGCAGGTAAATGATGGATAACTGCGCCACACACTTTCTCTACCCAGCGTATATACTGTCTCCCATGCACTGATCGTTTTCTGGCTGGCTGCATGCATCTGGCCACTGATCTAGTCATCATGATAATATCTAGGAAAGAGTTGGCTCATTGTAGACATGGCAAATTATGAAGTTTCTGTCATCTCAGTGCCAACATTTTCTTAGCTGCAGTGAGGGCTGGCAGTCTTCATGGCAGGTTCACACATCGGCTGCCAGCGGCCCTTTAAGCTTGGCGGTTGGCACGACATCCAAGTGGAGGATTGATCGAGATGGATTGGTTTGCTTCTGTTATGTGGCAAAAAAACTACAGCACAACAAAAATCTCAACTTCAATAATCCTGTAATCAACTGATGAAGTCCACAAAGCACTGGCAAATGTCCTGACTTCATCTTAATGTGGGTTGACCAGCTGAGGACCTGAGATTTACTAAAATATTATGGACTGGACTCAATTCACAGGACTGGCCCACACACCCACATTTTCCCATTGGCAGTTAAGTCAGGACTTAAACAGCATATAATGCAATTATGCATTATGCATGTTAGGACACGGGTCATCTCTGCATATCCAGGGCACATACAACAAACTGTGCACTTAATTTTCTTTGACATTGAAGGAGTAATTAGCTACCAGGCCACTACTTAGAGATTAAGAGGTTCTGCACAATGTTAATGTCTGTATGATCGACCATAGCAATTTGTGTTGTAAACACCTGCGACTGATAGTCAGCTTTGTATTAACGTTTCATTTAGAGTTGATACAAGCTTGTGACCCACCCAGAACCAATCCACGCCCCACTTCTGAGTCCCGATCCACCCGTTAAAAAACACTGCTCTATGGTACACTTGAAAGCAGACCTCGTTTGGTGAGGACTGATCTAGACATTGCAGACTGAATAATTGTTGTTAACCCGGGTAACGATGGCAGTTAAAAATAAACAACATGTATTTATTATAAAGCGTATATAATTTTTGCACAGAAACACATTCTTTGAGTGTGACTAAATTCTGCCAAAATCAGCTCACCCAGATCTCAACAAACACTCAAAGCACTCATGTCCACTCACAGACATGGCCACCCGACATGTCCAAACAGATATATCCTCTCCATTCTTAAGGAAATGTGCTGCCCAGGCGTCTGGGAGGCACATCAGAGCTGGGCGTTTCTCCAGGTGCCACTTGGATAGGTGCCGTCCGGGTCAGGGCATAGACAGCACTGGCCCCATTGACCTCTGCTGGCTTTCTCCACCGTAATCAGCAGGGATCACCGGTCCAACACCACCACCACCCCCCTCTGGAGTGCCTCTAAGCTCCTGATAGCAGGATGCTTTCAGAGATTATAACAGATTATAAGTAGCCTCACACATGGATGTGCATACAGACACACAGAACACAAACACTCCAGCCGAATCTCAAACCCACAAACATGCACAAGTGTCACACGGTGTCTGTTCTCCTCCAGCTTGTATATTATGTGATGGTGAGCTGTGCTACCATAGTCTCCAAGAGCTGGATTAGTGTGAAATCTCACATGCCGTCATTGCAGACTGCAGAACAGGCGAGGATTTATTTCCCTTGTTGAAGCAGCCTTGACCTCTGATCCATGACTATGTAAGTCCAAATTAATTTGTGGAGGAAATGAATCATGATGTATGAGAAAACTTAGAAGCTCTTACTAGACACACACACACACTCACACACACACACACACACACACACACATGTGCCTCCCATGAATCATCCACATGCCTAGCACAGAATGGCACAAGCTGATCCCTAAGTAGAGGTTACGTGAGTGGGGAGGGGGCAGAGGCCCTGTTGGTGTTAGGGATAGAGGGGTAAGAATCTGGGGGCTGGTAGTAGCGTATGTGTGTGTGTGTGAGAGAGAGAGAGAGAGAGAGAGAGAAAAAAAAGAGGGAGGGAGAGAGGGAGGTCTATCTGTTGCTTGGCAGCAGCCGTCTCGCTCACCTGCCTTATCTCTGATCCCGGGCCGCTCTGACGGACAGCAGGAGCCCCGGCCCCGTCATCGCTTAGACATTTCCCCCATTGTGATGTCAGCACCCCCACCCTGTTGCTATGGACTGGGAGCTACGCTGGTATGCGACTTATCTACGAAGCACTGAAGAACAGCATGCCTTGCCACCCCGACTGTGGCGGAAAAGTGACACACTCGTGTTTGGGTTGCATATCTCTCACATGTTCGTTCTGTTGCAAGATTGCGGTTCTCAGAATGAGCCGTCACCGTTGACCGCACAAGGTACAGAAATATCTCAACATGATGTTATATGACATACAAAACCTAAGGAGTGTTGAGGAACCTGAGCAATTTTGCTATTCATATCATAGCTTGGTAGAATTGTGAAGTGTCCAGTATAATGTCAAAAAATGTATCATTACACACATCTTTACAACATACAACATAGATCAAATCGGACCTCTCAAGTTAACTGCCCAGAAAACTCTCCCATCCTTATTTACCCACCTCCCATAGGAAAACAAACCCTGTCCTCAATTAGATCAGCCTATTGAGATCGCTCTAGCAGAAAAAGAGGAGGCTAATTCCTTACAACTATGGCCACACAATATGAACCCAAGCGTGAAAACTCCTTATCCAAACTACTGCAAACTCCTGCAAACTGTGCAGCCTCTGCAAGGCAGGAATGGCATTGCCAAAGAAAACAACAAAAGCGTTGAGATGAGCGGTTTGGCAGGTGTCATTGCATTGCCCATTCCTTCTAATGGCATCTTATCCACCTGCTGGGAGGCTCCCTTGTGTGGCTAACTTGGTTGTGGATCATCCGAGTCTGTGATCCCAACACCAGTAAGACAGGCCTGGGGCCACCAGAGCCTTGTATGAGCGGAGCCCGTGGAGGTGAAGCCATGCGTGCTGGGCAGCGCAGTGCAGCCGACTGTAAGTTGATGCGCCAGAGGCTCCATTGTGGCGCCTAGGTGAACCACACTGAGAGGCTCTGTGCCTGTGGAGCTGCGCTGGTCATCTCATGGATGAACCCCTGAACCTTTTCACCCCCCCCCCCCCCCCCCAAACATTCTCAATCACCCCCTCTCTCTCTGATCTTGCTAGAGGAATGTATCTCTCCTCCATCGGTGTGTCTGCTTTTAGAGGGGAGGGGAGGCCAGGGAACCTCAAGACAGTGAGAGGTGGCCTTGGGCTATCTGATGACCTGTAGCCTGTTGTAATTGATCTGAACCAGTGGAGGGAGAGAGAGAGAGACGGAGAGAGAGGGAGAGACGGAGAGAGAGAGAGAAGAGTCCTGTCCTTGACACATGACAGGGGTCTCCAGGTCCTGTGCTCTGTCTATTTTCACAGTCCATCCCCTCCCCACCCCCTCAGGCTAGGATGAGGTGATAGGGGTGAAGGAGAGAAGGGAGAGGGAAGAAAGAGGCATAAATAAACTTTCACAATGACCTTTGCCCTCAAGCCAGTAAACACCAACACACAAACACACAAACATAACTCATCGCTGCGATTAAAAAGGTAATATACCCATGCTTATTGGTCGCACAACAGATTGTTTGTTTTACTGAGCACAGTGTAGAGGACCCAACTAATGATGATTAAAAAGGTCTCTTGGGGTGATAGAGGAGCTTAGGCCAGGGAAAACCTTGTAATGACCAGAAAAAAAACTTTTAGCTTAAGCAGACTCAGCAATGTAAAGGTTTGTAAGGACTTAGAACAAGACTGGTCTGACCACTGCTGTCTGTCTAGTCCGTTTGTTCTTCCAGGATCTCTGAGCCACTGTGGTAAATAGTGTGGTAGAGCATGTGTACAGAGCATCACTACTTGAGGCAGGAATGAATGACAAGCCATAGATGTCACATTTGACCTCCTGGTTAGCATGCACAACCACAGAAAATGATTGACTCCTAGGCAATCAGAAACAAATAGATCAGACACTGATCTTCCATCTTTCTGATAGCTCAGAGAAAACATAAATCCACTAAAATGAACCTTACAGAAAACAAAAATTGGATTTTGAGATATTTTCTTAATTTTAGTATTTCTTTGAAAGTTGGCTTACTTGCATGTTTCAGTATAAGGTCAATAGACACTGCTGTCGCAAATTGGACTATGTTTCATGAAGTTTGAGGTATCCCCAGTTATCCCCCCAAACAAGGGGTGTTGGTGGCCAAAGCAAACACCGTTCGTTAAAAGTGATTAGTCCAAAATTCCAGTCCTTCATAGGCACCCTGTAATGCCCTCGAAATTACTCAGAGCCTGTCTCTATGGCAACGGGCAACAATGGCAGTGGCCCACCCCCTTAGCTGTCTATTCCAGACTCTCTTATGGGGTGCAGGGGGTAGGGAGGGGGGGGGGAAATAGGCCAACAGAAGAAAAGAGACTCTGGGCTGCACCGCACACCCATCTGCACCACTCCAAACACGAGTGGGAGAAAAGGAGAGTGATGTGGTGGGGGGTGGCAGTCACTGTTTTCAAAGCATAGCAACAAGTGTCCCTAATACAACACACACTACACACTTGCTGAGACATTATGAAGTTTTGTTTTCAAAATTAATTTTTTAGGTATTTTTAAAAGTTGAACACACAAACTTAATGACAAAATCAATACAACTTTTTATCCAAACAACAAACAAGTGTTTTAGGGAGTGAGGTGATGTGGCTGCATGCATAATTTATAGATTTAGCATTTTTATACTTAAGTTACTTTTGAGTGTGTAGATGACTGAGAGAAAGCTACTTCGTCTCATATCTGACATACTACTAAAAGCAGACTTAGATATTTAAATATCTTAAATATCTAACTGTAAATATCTTAAACATCTTTAAAAATATAATCAGGTCTTGAGGTACTTGAATGAATCTTTTGTATTTAAATAGTTTTCAAAGAATGGTTGAGAGTTAACAAGTAAATATCATACAAATAAAACAAGTAAATATCATACCACACCACCACTCTACAACCTTCCAAAAGTTAATTCTAGTCTATATTCTATATTAAAGTCTACAGTTGACAAAGTTGGACTGGAAACTGTAACAGGCTACACAGGTTGCTACACTTTATTGGTCTGTTATCTTTTAGGTGGATGCAGAGTTAGTGAGAAACGACCCAACTCACCCCATTTGAACATCATCACGATTATGAAGAGGATTTTGTGGAAACTTGAATGTATTCTGCTCAACTCCATAACAAACTCAAGGGTATCAAGCCTTCTGGGAGAAAAAGGGAAAAAAAAGTTCACTTCAGCAGTTCCGATTGTGGCATCCTTGGAGTTAGATAGATAGTCCGTTTATCAGTGGTGTGTGTGCAGCGTGCAACAGGCACCCATGCTTGGTCACTAATGAGCCCCACGGTAGTGCTCGCCTGGCCAGGCAGAGCTTGGCTTGGGTAAGACTGTAATCACCCAGGAAAAGCGAGAGAGGCGGGCAAAACATGGAGTGGAGCCAACGGGGGCGGGGAGGGGGAGATGGAGATGGAGCGGGTGACTCCCATCAGCGCTGCTCCCGGCCAGAGCAGGTTCACAGAGCTGCTTTTGGCTGACCTCCCCCTAAAATGGCAATCCTGACCAACTGTTAATTCACAAAGAGGCATCCCATTGAAGAGAAATTACAAACAACATTCAGAGCAGTAAATGTGTCATAAAACAACACTGGTCAGTCCACACACGGAATTTGAGTCTAAACTGAACTGACCTAATGATGATTCATAAAGAGACATTCAATTCCAAATTTTTTAAACAACAAAAACTAACACAGTTAGTGTTCACAGAAAAATTCACACTGTGTCAGTTGACACTTGACAGTTAAACCCACCCACAGAATCAGGTGAAGCATGCACTCATTATGCTCTCTTGTTCATTTTTTGTTAAGTAGATTTGTGGTTCCGTGTGACAGGGAGAAGACTCCACTCCGGGCTTTCATGCTCCATTCATGGGAATGGCCAGCAGTCCAAGTGACATAGGCTACCACTATGAGTGAATGCTCGTCAGTGTAAGAGGGGAGGCTTAACTTCCTGCAGAACAACCAACATAGTACAACCTTGTTACAGACACACTTGCACTAAATCCAAGTCACTTATTCAATAGAAACCCAGCCTAGGGGTTGAGTCTTAAGCTCTTAGCAGCACCAGGGACAAGAGTACAGCACGCCCCTGAGACAGGGATCTCGTCAGCAGCCCCTCACACCCCATCACTCAAGAGAGGTGATAAGGAGCCCCCCTCCCCTCAATGGTCCTGCTGGACTAACAATAGTTGCTAATGCTAATCAGGTCTATGGATCTGCTTGTCTGACTTCCATCCAGAGTGAAAATTGATAAACTATGGAAAAACTGGTTACTTGAACAAGGATAGGAAGGGCGTGTTTAGTGTTTTGCTTTGCTGTGCTTAGGTAATGCTTTCTGAGCATAAAGGCGTTTAGTTAGTCATGGTACTGTGTGCGCTGTTATCTGTTGTTTGAAAATGTTTCGTACGACTTGTGACGATCTCTATGCGTAAGGAGAGCATGCAGTGTCCCTTGCTGAGAGTGTCTTTTCACCCAGAGGAAGTCATAGTGTACTGATGGTGAGATATACTGACATCACTCCTCAGTAAATGAGCATAGTGCAGGAAACTCTTTGTGGACTGTCCTTGAAAAGATGTGTTGGCATTACAAATAGATACAGATGTTATGTGCTCAGCAACAAGTGGTTTTCAAGGACCACCAGCAGCATGTTCTGGTAATTTCTTAACTGATGAAACAAGATCTTCAGGCCATCAGTATAAGATTTCTAGATGTATCACATTGATTTGTTAGTCTAAAGCTAAAATACTTTTTATCTCAACATGAATGTCTAGTAACACTCAGTATTTCGAGTAACTAGCCCAGAGACAGATCTTTGACTAGCCTATAGGCCTACTGGTAGGTCTAGACATAACTCAAACACAACTTCCCAACTTGACATAACTTCTCAAAAAGATAATTAGGAGGAACATGAGTCTACATGAAAGGAGCAAAAACAACAACAAATGACTTGAATCAGCAGGGAAACTTTCCAGTCTTCCTGCATGTTATTTCTTAGTGAACCCAAAATCTGATGAAATGGGCATAAAAAAACACACAAAATGACTTATCAGCTGTGCAGTACATAACTAATCCTGTACCCATAGGAGCCCATAGTACTGGCCTGGGTCCACACATTTGGGCAGTGGCCAGAGGCAGGACCACAGGCACTTTACGGGGTAATGAGCAGCTAATGCTGATTGCTGCTGCAGCGCAATAAACCCACTGGGCAGCGTCCATTCCATTGTTTACAGTGGCCAGTAAAAGCATGGAGGTCAGAGAACATGAGGATGGTCCACTCATACCCTCGTTTAGTGTCCATCTGTTCAATATTTGGGATGTTAGAGGGCATCACATTTAGCATTACAATAGTGTGTGTGTGTGTGTGTGTGTGTGTGTGTGTGTGTGTGTGTTTGTTGCAGGGTCGCTGTAGGCTACAGCTTGTTTGACACTTTGGACAGCGTATATAGGAGGTAAATATACACCCAAATATAATATAATATACTGTATAGCCTACCCCTTTGATGTTCTACGAACCCACTAGTGTTAATGCCTCAAATTGGATTAAAGCTTTGAGCCAGCTATAGAAAATGAGATTATATGTGAATTATGAGTGTACTTTAAAGCTATTATACACATGTGTTTCAAAATAAACACTCATAGAGAAGCTCATTAATGAGCTACTACACTACAGCAGTCAACACGAAATAGATCAACAACATTTACTAGGCCTGTGTATTAGATCAACATTTCTTATTTCTATTCCATCATTAACATTTAGCAGGAATACACTCTTGTTACAAGCTAATATCAAGTTCATTAAGTTATAAATATTTGGTAACAATAAGTTGGTAACAGATTCAGGCAAATATATTTTCAGGCTATATGTCTCATTTTCAGGCTATATTTTCAGGCTATATGTCTCTCACTTTTTTTTTTTTACACATGTATCAATCTAAACAATAACACTGTTAAAGTTAGAATGCATGTCTTCATGGATTCATTTATCACAAGCTAGCCCTTAACATCCTCAAGACTTGTATGCAGTCTCTTTGCTAAATTTAATTAAATGATTACAAAACCAACAGGCAACAGCCGTTTCCTAAGAAGGAGGAGGCCATACTCAAAGTCTTTTTACACAGAGCTGTTATCACTTTGGGGTGGGATCTATATTAAAATCAGTCACTTTACAATGCAGACAATTTTGAAGCGTGAAGTATCTTTTCCCTGAAAACGTTATGCAACCGTTTTCTTGAAAGGTTTATTGGATCTCCTCTAGTTCTGGATTTTTTCCCCACACATTGTTGCCCACCTTTTCAGATGGACCAAACAGACATGCGCAGGCAGCCCTGAAGTCCTGGGTTTACAGGATAACAAAGCATATGCGTAAACACCGTGGCATTGCGACTGTCAGGCTAAATTAAGGCAGGGGTGCAGGAGGTGTAGCCTCATTTGGAGCCATAAGGAGATTAAGTTGAATGGGATGAGTTGACAGTGCTAGCTAGGAAGAGTGTAAGCGCACTGAAAACCAATCCACTCAGACTTCAGATGTCCACCTGAGCTGCCTGCGAGTCTCTCAGGGGGTGGTATATTTGACATAGTGTACGCACAGGTCAAAGCTGACCACATGAGCTGTTAGGTTGTCCTCATGATTTAAGTAGATAAAGTTTAAACCAGCAAAACTATTGTTACCATCGCTATTAGTGTCAGTGGAATATGCAAATCGCATTTGAACGGCTATATGAGGTGAATCCATAGCACGTTACCCAACACAGTTGATGTACATTAATGCAGACATATGTCACACATGATCTCTAAGCTTAGAATGCTGAATCAGCAAGAGTTAAATATAGGCCTACATATAGGTTCCCACAGTTGAATGGGCCGACCCAGTTGTAAACTGGTCTCAATTGATTTCTCCTTTTTGATCTACATTAAACAGTACCTTGAAAACTGGGTGTAGGCATAAATATCCTAACTCAATTTCCTGGGAAACAAGAAATGAAGATTTTTTTAGAATGGAATGGTTCTTGATGACCTGTATGCAATGCTTTTGTTTCATCCCTGAAATATGAACATGATTTTAGAAAACTCACATTAACACTTTTGCTGTAGTTAATCCAACCCTTAATCTGCAGAATAAAATACAAAAACTCACCAAATCTGAAGCATGCAGTTAAGTGTGAACAGCTATTCTGCTTTTACTGTTCGGTAACTAAATGCCACCCAAGTGTGTTTCTCCCAAAAACATAGTTGCTTAATTAAACTTATGGGCTGCAATGCAATTCCCCATTGACTACCAAATGACTATCAAAAAGTAAACTGGTAACTGGTTAGCAACTATGATTTGTAATAACACCTTACATGTAGGTTGACATCAAGCCCACATCTTTAAGTAACATGATCTCAGTTCCCCATCATTTAAATATATAGGCCAAAAGAAAAGTATTAATGATAAATATTAGTGTGGGAGTGAGTGTGCTACTGGGCAAGAAAGAAGTCGTCTTTGACATGAAGGCCATTAAATATCTTATGACAGTCAGGCAGCACCCAACAGCGATTTTAAAAAGCCAACAGTGTGCATTGTAAATCTTGTACCTAGTCAATGCAACAAACGCCACAAAGTCCACAAGCAGGGAGCCGTATAGATAAAAGAGGTGAAGATTAGAAAGATCAGAATCGGAAAATATAAATGATTGCTAATCATGAAAAAAAAAAATATTGAAATGTGTGACATTTATGCACTGTACTGCATCATGATTCCATACTTATAGGAAAATCATGTGTATTCCAGTCCATGCAGAACTATTGTCTCATTATAGCACTTCTTTAATGCAAGTAATTGTTTTGTCATGGTACAGAATATGCATATTAAGTTATCAATATGTATAAATTGCTGTATTTGGTCCCATTAGTGCCATTTTGGGTCAAGCCTGTAGTAACGCACCTGCTGAAAACAAAAAACACATGGCCATTTGATTTGTGACTGGAGGTTTATTGCGTACTATACTCAGAAGTACCACATACACCAAGAAACAAACCCAGCACAACTCCGTAGTCTTCATTTTAAAAGCATTATAAAAATTAACACAAAAGCAACATCGACAAAATAAAAAAAATGAACAAGCAAGGTAAGGTTCAACTGGGCCATGATGGCCTGTTAGCATGGCTAGGTTAGTCCCATTAGGTTGCCATGGCAGCACTTGGCCACTGGATAGGTTTCACTTATTGTCTTCTGTGGAGTACATTCCAGCATCCTAGAGTTGAGGTCCAGCCTTCTTCCACTGGGCTCATCTCTACTCCTCACCATATGCAGAGATATGAATAAGATGATCACAGCAGACCTCTCTGTGTCTGTTAGGTCCTGGCTATTCCCCTACTGCACGTCTTTCACCCATAAACCAACCTGGGTTGAGTAGAATTCAAGGAGAGGAGGAGCATTTTAGGGCTTTTTTTGTCAGTTTTTAGCCTACAGTACAAACAACTGGAACACAGTAGTACTAGCAGTCAACCAATCAGAAGACACGATCAAACTCTGTCTGGCTCGTGGTTGTAGGGTTCCTGTTTTGATTGGCTGGTTGCTGAGGCATGTGGCTTCTTCTCCTGGGTGGAGCCAGGTACTCAAACATGGAGGTGTTGTGCGTGGAGAGCATGTTCTTGAGGTCAGAAGGCATGGGGTCGGACCAGAAGAAGTCGTGATTGAGAGCATCATCGCTGTCCACACGCTGATTGGGATCGAGGACCAGGAGCTTGTCGATTAAATCCAAGGCGTAGGGGTCTTTCACATAGAACTTCAGTCGGTCCTTCACCTTTCTCTTCTGTCCCTTGGGCAATTCCATCTTCTGATACAGTTCATATTTCTTATCCACGCCTGGCCAGACCTTTGAGATTGAGGAAAACAAGATTAGGTTACCCTGTAAAGACTGAGCCAACTTATCCTCTATACTAGACTTCCAGAGACAATCATGGGCAGTGCTAGAGTAGCCACTAATAAGAAGTATGAGCAATAGGGCTGTAACGATATGCGATATGAAACCAAAATCGCGAAACTCAGAACCACGAACATGTATCACGGTGTGAGAAGGCAAAACGCAACACACCCCTTCAAACTACTTTTCCTTCCCGTCCAGATCTAATGCCACCACATCTTTCAATTATTATTAGCATTATTTGAAGTTACAATTATAAAATGCGTAGACCCTCCAAAACTAGTTAAGAATAAATTATTTCACTTGACCCGTAAGCCTCCCCCAATTACACATCATGTGACACCTGTCTACAAAAGTTGCGCAAGTTAAAAGAACTTGAGGACACCAACCCAGAGATTGTAGACCCTCCTTATACATTTTAGTCAGTAGTATGGCATTTCGGCTACATATTGGAAAACAAGGACGGCATTCGTGTAGTCAACAAGACCCACTCAAATTGGTCAAAGTGTTTTAAGAAGCTTCCCCAAGTGACGGGCAAAACGAACAAACATGCAGATGCACATTCCACGGCACTATCCTGAAATTTAGCTTACAACCCAACTTATTTTAAGCAAAGTTTCCAGCCAAATCTGATCGAGCACAAAAATGACTAATTAGAATTATGGCAATGTATATGCACCCCTTTTTGATTGTTGAAAACGAGAGGTTCATATATTTACTTAGTGTGCTGTATGCATTTATCCTGGCTTGCGCGACAAAGCTCATGGGAGCTTAGTCTGGCCACCCTACATTACTAAACGTCTTCTGGGAGGTGGGCTTAACCTGCGTCGATCAGATGCCTCTGTATACTACTTGACAAATCTACAACCAATCAGACCACTCATTCCGATGACGTATGCGTAAGCTCGTTTCTCATTGGTGCCCACAGATTTGGGAAAAATAATTCCTCTAAAACGGCACGATGGCCCGACTGACTTGCTCGCAAAATTGAATGTAGCGTCACAGGAAGTATGGGCGGGCCCAGGCTAGTATGCATTACCAAGTCGGGCGCATTTCTCTCAAAATGTGCTACCACTGCTAAACTTCTTCTAACAACACTGCTAAACTTCTTCGAAACACGCAGTGTATGAGAGCCATACAAGCGACGATTTGTCTATAGGCTAGAATAGTTCATAATTTGCATAGTCAATATTTGTAGGTCTATTGTTTTTAGGTGTTCATTTGTGTTAATGTTATTTGTTCCATTTAATGTTTTATTAAAATGTTATTTAATATAAGTGTCTTATCTTTCTCTCATCATAGCCCCCCCCCCCCCCCCCCACATCATGATACGAACTGAGGCCCCGTTTACACGACAACGCTCCGTGGTGAAAAACGCAAAATATTATATTGTTTTGCCCTATCGTTTAGACGGAAACGTAGTTTTTGGAGCTCGAAAACGCAAAAAAATTAAAACCCCCTCCAGAGCGGAAAACTTGAAAACGCTCCACTCTTCCGTCATCGTGTAAATGATTGAAAACGCAAAAATTTGTTTCTCCTCGCATAGTGACATGCTTACCCAGTGCTAGAAAAGCAAAATAGCGATCCCTGCGATGGCCATTCAACTTGCTTTAGCTGCACTAGTTCCACTAGAAGAGTCGTTCCAGCAAGTTACAAGAATGATGCATGAGAGTAATACAGATTTGAGATTAATGGCAAACAATTTTTAATCACGCACTATAGTGGTGAACAGCAAGAGAAGTCAAAGACTTCATGCACAAGCTTGATCTTGCTGCTGTTGCCACCTACCATCTGGCGTGTATACTGCATCGAAAAATAGAAAATATCACATCATTTTGCGTTTCTGTCTGTATGCAAAACGCTCGTCTAAACGCGGAGTTAAAAGAGAGAACGAAACGGTACTTTTGCAGTTTTGGTGCAGATTGTTTCCGTGTAACTGGGGCCTGAATAGTGGGTCAAAAGTCGTGATATGAACCAAATCGTGGATTTGGTGTATCGTAACAGCCCTACTGAGCAAGGAACTTATCCCTGAATCCCCCATTTTGATTTATCTCAACCTCTCACCATGTAGAATCCTATCAGGCTACTACTATATTGCCCATGAATCTATGTCTTGACTGCACTGATGTGACTTGATTTTAGGCTGACTAATACATTACACATGACTTGTATAATGCACCATGTAAATCCAATTGGAATTAAACTGAAGGTGTGCCAGTGGGGATACCTCTGGCGTGATGGAGCCACACAGCTGACTGATGAGCGTGAGCTGATGCTGCTCAGTGTTGCCCTGCATGATGGGACTTCTGGTCCACATTTCCGCCATGATGCACCCTGCACCCCACAGGTCAATGGGGGGGCCGTAATCCCGCTCCCCTGCACACAGAAGCAAGTGGATGACACACACTCACACACCTTGTTTTTTATGTTTTTGTCATGTTTTCAGGTCATCAGTATTGGACCGTCAATATAAAGCCCTTTACCAAGAGTTTTAGACTTGGTAATAAGGGCTTATATCGATCAAGTCCTCATTTTATGTTCTGAGTAAGGTGTGGATAAGAACCAGGAGCAGGACCAGTATTGATCAAATCCAAACAATACCATCCTACTCAAAGACACCAATTCAGTTTCCTCCTGTCTGTGATAATGAGCAGACGCTTCAAATCCAAACAATACCATCCTACTCAAAGACACCAATTCAGTTTCCTCCTGTCTGTGATAATGAGCAGACGCTTCAAATCCTGCTTACCCAAAAGCAGCTCAGGCGGCCTGTACCACAGGGTGACCACTCGGTTGGTGTAGCGGTTGCCCTGGCTGTTCTTGGCTAAGCTGAAGGCCCTGGCCAAGCCAAAATCTGCCAGCTTAAGGACGCCGTCTCGTGTGATGAGCACATTGGCCGCCTTCATGTCCCGGTGCAAGATCTAAGAAAGAGGCCAATCACATTAGACTACACCACACCTCAAATAAAACACACACCTGACCAGCACTCTCATGGCAGCATTCCAAAACACTCAGTCATGGAATTGCACACCACTGGTTCAAGACAAGACAGTTATGAGACTAAGAATCAAGCTTTCTAATCAGTAAATTTTAATCTGAAAATCGTGACAGTAAGAGACACATAATGTATGACCTGCAGGCACAACCTTCATCTACCCTTTTATCAATAAATTCAGATAACGGCCCAGGGGCCAAATAGCGGCCCTGTTGCTCTTTTTTGTTTTTAGCAGAAAAACAAAATGGTTTTGTTTATTTTTATTACTGTTAATTGTGTTTGTGGATTTGTGGCATTCATATTTACTGTGTATCAATTAGCATGAGACAGTACCACCCTAGCCAGATTCCTATTAACTTGTTTCATGGATAGGCAAATAGAGCAAAGGCAATAGAATTAGCAGAACTGCCAAAATTGAGCATTTAAAAGCAGCAAGCAACAAGCAAAGTGATAATGGATTTTGAGCATAAGTGGAGTAAAATATGATGGACGTCCCAACTGCCAAGCAAGTTTTTCCTTGCCCGTTGCTCATTGGGCGTCTTTGTGTTAAGTGCTTTGAGACATGCCTTTTGTAAAAATGCGCTATATAAATGAAATTGAATTCAAACAAAAGGCTACAGAATATTTTACCTTATTTCTGTGGATGTAGTACAGTCCATTCAGCAACATCTGCATAACTTTCTTAATCTCAGCGAGGGTGAACTTCACATTAGCATTGCTCAGCAGGCCAGCAAGGTCATGCTCACAGAAGTCAAACACCAAGTAGATGCTGCCCTTGTATCGGTTGAACTGTGTGGCTACAGCAAGGGAGAGCAGTCAAAAATCTCCCCAACGAGCAAACACTTTGGCATTGTCAGAGATGTTGGCATCCAGCAGGTTAACATGTGAAGTGTTTTACCTTTTGTTCTACATATTTCAATTAAGTTCACCACATTCTCATGTTTAAGGAGCTGTAAGATCTTGATTTCTCTTAGAGCTGTAATAGGGAACTGCAAAAGAAAATGCAAATCAGATTACATCACAATCGTTATCAGATCTGCCTGTGTGTATCGTTTCAGCTAAACCAGATCGAATTTTAATTCCCATGTGTGCTGATGTTCAGCTGAGTCTCACCCCTTCTTTCTCGTTTTCCATGAGGACTTTTTTCAAGGCTACCTTTTTCCCAGTCTGCCTGTGTTTGGCTTTAAACACCTCCCTAGACAGAAATGAAGCAAAAATAGAATGCTATTAAACATGTTTGTTTGTAAATGTGCAACACACATTTTTAACGAGCTACCTTGTCGTGATTTATACGGTTTTATCACATTTCTTTAGATTAGATGTTTGTGTCTACAGCTGCTTTTCTTGCGTATACCAGATAGTACAGCCAACGATACCAGCGGTGCCCTCTACACAAAAACGGAACATCACTCATTTGTTAAGAAAGATCATAGCCTACTGCTGTTAAGGAAAATCCTTTCATTAACAACTTGCTTTTGTTCTAGGCTAAGGTTAGCCTGTCGTCTTTGTAAACACCTCAAGGCATCGTGACGCTACGCAGGCTAGGAGTTTTAAGCAAAACAAGTAAAATACTATGTGATGTGTTTATGAAACATGGGCATTTAGACGTACCCAAACGTTCCTTGACCGATCTTTGCGAGTTTTTCATATTTAGAAAACTCGTCACAGAATGGGAATTCGACCCCATCGTAGTATTTGGACATGATGGCGACATCTCGCTCAGGCCTACGGAGAGGAGTTGAGGGGAAAAACAAAAGGCGTCATTGTTAGCGAACAGATTTTCAATTTCTCTATAATATGTTGAACATAAGCAAAAGTGGTATACACACGTCATGAAAACAGATGTAAAAATTATTAATATATATAGTTTTTTACTTACTTATCGCCGCTGCCGCCGGAGTTTCCGGTTTTATCTCGTTGCATCTTGTTGCTCTTCTTCGTCCAGCACGACTGACTTCCGATCTTAGGATACTAAAACAAATTGCCGCCCCCTGCTGGTGATTAGTACATCTTCTTGCAGATGCAACGGTCCAACCAAAGTTGGTAGCCTACAAATAGCCAGGTGGCACTAGCGTTCTCCACAAGCAATCTTAATTCAATTTTATATATTTTACATATTCTTACTTATTCCAAGTTATCCCTTACTTAACTGTTCCCCATGCCGCATATCACAAATGGCAATGTTTAATAGCTTACGTTTTCCCTTTTCAGTTCAGCAGAAATTATGTGATTACAGGGATGAGAGCCCAGAATAACTGCCTTGTCTAAATATTTAGCGAAATCGGCATTTTTTTTATTTACGTGAAAACCATAAAAAATATGCGCAGCAATTTACAACACCCCACCCCACCCCCTACTTTTTTTTTTTGGAAAGAAGTGTGTGGCAATCTAGACATATCTAGTACCATATGTGCAGACACACTTCCTGGTGACTTATTTTCTTTAGAAAATGTGTGTGTACATAACAAATGTGTGGACAAGTGCATCTCTGCGTAGATCTATTACATTGTCAAAACAAGACCTGGACAAAGCTCTAAGTACATACATACTTTTATTTCTGTAAATCTCTTTGGGGGGGAATAAGACAAGTGATTTAATGCAGGTCTGATTCTGTGCAGGTAAAAATCACCCTTTAGAGTTAGGGGGAAAGTGTGTAACTAAGTGTACATTGTTCTTAATACTGTACTGGCACAGTAAATAGGGTGCCCGCTGTGAAATCATTACTAGTCAGTTAGACTAGCCCTTATATTTCAATATCACACAACATGATCCATCTGGATAATTACATAAAAAAATTCATTAAGTATAAACAGTTGGGAATCTCACTGCAACAATTTCTCCAGCTGGTTTTCAAGGGCAGTGGGTTTCCATTTTGAAAATCACAGCCTTAATCGTTGCACAAACAAACAAACAAACAAACATTCATACAACTCACTGCCATTTGGCACAGAGAAAAAAATGACAATGAACCAGTTTGTCCACTAGGAGGGAGTTGCACCTTCACCCAAAACCACAGAGATCCAGTGAAACACAAATGCACAAACCACTTTACTTAGGAGTCCAAAAGCTTTTCCCCAAAATGTCCCTGTAAACAGTTGGCTTCAAGTATGAAAGTTGGGTTTCGATATGTTATGGCGACACTGTAAGGCACCGTCAAAAGCATTTGGCTGATATCGAAATGTAGAAAAGGGGCACCTGAATAGAATGACATTTCGTTTATGTTATTTAGCGTTATACACTTCTTTTTCTCTGATGAGTGTTGCACCAAGTTATCTCACTATATACAGAACAGTCTGTTCGGTGGTGCATCTATACACCTAGTGCCAACACAAAAATGACACACACTAGATTCTGGGGTGCCTTTTCTTAAGAGGCTGACACAGGGTCCAAGTGCTTCAGGGCTCCCCCGACTAAATGTAGGCTACCGGAAATGAGAACATGGATCTCGGTGGCCTCGCGGAGCGCTGTGGCCTTGGCGGCGATGCTTGGCTTGACGGGGATCACGCGCTTGCTGGGGTCGGCCAGCACGGAGTCCCTGCCTTGCGTGATCCACTGGAGGGCGCTGAGGATGCAGGGGAAGACCAGTGTCTCGCTCCGGCGTGTGGCCACCAGGGGCAGCCCACCGGCCGAGATCAGGAGCTCGGCACCAGTCTGCTGATCACCCTGGTTCGTCAGCATCCTCCAGCTCTGCTGGTTGTCCAGGCAACGCGTCAGCATGTTCTCCACGGAGACGTTGAAGTTTTGCTGGTCTGCACCAAGAGTAGAAAGCAGTGCAAAGCTCACGCTCAAGACACTCTTCACAGGCAACATAATATTGAGCAACACATTCAAGTCATCATAATCAGACACATGTTAGACATCAGTCCCAAGTGTTTTACCTGCATTACATGTAGCGATTGTTTCTGTGATGTTGGGGCAGAAAACGGCAAAATCAAAGTGGTATGGCTACAACAGAGACAGACACAGATACAGTTTGTAACATTATTCACTGATGCTAATTATCTGTCCTGACCTGACACTCATTTCTTTCATTCTTCAGCTGCTTTCTATAGTTTAAAGGGGACATGTTACGCAGAAATGATGTATACATGTTTAAATAGGGCAATGTTTATTCAACTTGGACAAAAGAAAAGCTCATAAGCCTCAATATGTCTTCCCTTCTATGCTCCCCTTTAAGTGTTTGGATAACTCACCACCAGAAGCTTCAGCATGGCGGCACAGTCCCTCTCTCCTGTGGCGTTGAACACCAGCACCCGCACTGCTGGGCCTCTGGGGGGAGCAAGAGAGTCAAAATATGACCTTTTGGTTAATATCTAGGTTGAGTATGTTCACTCATTCGCTAAGAGCTTCAGAGAAGTTCTGCGAAAGCACTATTGGGTGAAGTTCCTGGCTAACTTGAAGATCACTGCATTTAAAGCAACACTCTGGGGTAAAGCAGAACAATTGCTTGGTTGTTCGAAATACCTTTTCGCTTTCAACGTTTTCCTGGTTCATCTAGGGGCATTGCATAGGATGGTTGGGCATCCGATGATTTCATTCCCTCAACCATAAACCATTAGCCATTGAATGGAACACCAATGATCTGGTATTTGCACTGGCTACGCTCTCTTTTGCACTTCACCTGCATTACTACGTATCCTTTGCACCTATTCCTGCATCACTATTTCTTGTACATAATGTTGATAGTTATTGTCTATTGTGTCTATTATGTGTCCGTAGTACTGCTTTCACTGTATGAATACTGATGGATGTCCTTGTCACTTGTCTACAGAGCAAAACACCTACCAAAGTTAAATACCTTGTCCTGTATATGATGTGAAATTCCAAGTCTACTTGGCCAATCAAACTGATTGTGGTTCTGGAAGAGAAATGAAATGAGCTTACCCAGCCACCCGCTCCCGCTGGGCAGCCGCCTCGTTGAACCAGCGGGCACAGGCCTGCATGCTGCCCACCGTGTGCGCGCCATCCAGGAAGTAGGTGATGGGTCCGCGCCTCAGCGTCTGCGTCCGCCCAGGCCATTCAGTGTCTGCTAGTCCTTGTTCAAACACACAAACACACCCAATGGTTAACTGCGTCTACCGCAACTAGTCTGTTACATAACATAATAAATGTGTCATTAGCGAATTACATCACCAGGGTGGATGGCTGTGTTATATTGAGGTCTACGGTGTTGGGTGGTGTAGTGAGTGTTATAAAAGTAAACACTGACCTTTTAGCATGATTGGACTGGGCTTGAACCCTTTGGCCTGGGTCACACCAGCATACACAGTCGCTGACGGGAGGCGTTTATCTGGAGGACAGGGGAACATGCTTTAGAATGTGGAGTGGAACTATGGCAATTCTGCGTTTGAATAGGGGTCTTGACACCACTACACCCAAGAGATTCCATTACGTACGTAGTTCAGAGGAAATGTTTTATTTATCTATCTATTTATCTATCTCTATGAACAAATATGACCTATAAAGGCAAGGCAAGGCTTGCGTTTATGTATCTGTCGACTTAGATATGCATGTGTGTGTGTTTTCATGCCCGTGCTTGTGTGTGTGTGTATACGCACCAGAGGCGCAGCGGTGCTGCAGCCAGCTGTGACTGAGCTGCAAGGCGAGACTGGCGTTGATGCACTGGTGCTGACCAGCCAGACCCAGTCGCAGAACGCCCTCATCTGCAGGGTACTCGGACAGCTCCGGACACACTGCCAGAGAGCACTAGTGGGAGAGAGGGAGTGAGCAAACGGCCACAGCTACTTCTGATAAGCACTAGAGGGAGATGTTAGATGGCTTCATCAAGAGGGAAATGTTACCATCCTGTTGTTATTTATATATTTCTTGTTTGTGTCATTGCTTTGGCAACACTGCTTCGAACAGTATTGCTAATAAAGCACCTTTTACATTTGAATTTAGAGGGAGAGGAGAAGTGAGCAAATGTTGACAGCTACTTCTGATAATTCAATTCAATTCAATTCAATTTTATTTATATAGCGCATTTTTACAAAAGGCATGTCACAAAGCACTTAACACAAGAGGCCCAATGAGCAACAGGGGCAAGGAAAAACTCCCTCGCAGCGTTTTTTGTTTTTACTTGTTATGGTAGAGGAAGAAACCTTGGGCAGTTCCGACGGCTCAAGGGGCTAACCCAACTGCCTAGGGCAGGTTTTCAGTCTCTCAGATGGCGGATAGTCCACTATTATTCCATTAGATACACATTACAAGAAAATTTTGGTAAATAAAGTAATATAGGAGTCCCATTAGAATCATCAAATTAGAATTTGATAACAGTTTTGTTTTATCATGAGAGAAACTGAGCTGAGTTTATGGGGTTTAACTGTTTGCGGCTTGCGTCTTACTCTCAGCTTACTTTAGTGATCTCACAGGCCGCTACTTAAACAAGGGTTAAAACTATGGCTTATGACACAACAGTGGACATCGTTTCAGTGATGAGCACCGAAGAGACTCTCACCCCGATTTCTTCTGCTCGCTCTTGGAGAACAGTCATGGGCCTTTCTTGCTGCTTCACTGTGAAAGCTGGAACTCCTGGCTGAGTGCCAGAACACACACACACACACACACACACACACACACACGATTTCACATGAAACACTGAGGTTAAAGGTTTAGTCAGACTAATAATAATAACAACAACAACAACAATAATAATAACAATAATAATAACAATAACAATAATAATTTCACCTTAAATATGCCTCCTTTCTGCCAAGCGATTTTTTCTATGGTGTCTCCCAGGATACTTGTGTGGTCTATTCCAAGGGAAGATATTCCACACACCCATGGTTTTCTAAAACAATGACAAGCGAATCATAATGACTAAAAATACTGACTAATCAAACATAACACCATTGAGCATGTCATAGTATTTCCCAGTAGCTTTTTACTGTTTAAAACCACCAGCATACTCATTCCACTGACCAGTAGTACTAGACTAGGAGTCTTTAGAATGTGTCTCCAACGTGGGATAAGGGCACTCTCGGTCTCTGTGAGGCCCCCCTCGGCCACCCCTGGGAAATGGCTGTAGTGTGTGTGTGTGTGTGTGTGTGTCTAGGGGATGAGGAGTAGGGGGGCCCACTACAGGCCAAAATGGAGGCTTTCTCAGAGTAGCTTGAGCGCATATAATGGCAGCATTAGGCACGCAGGGATGAGTGTCCTGGGATGGTGCCAGGAGAGAACCACTCAGGGGAAGGGGGATAGGGGGAGGAAGGCCTGCACATGACAGGCCAGGAGAGAGGGAGGGGGAATGAAAGGAAGAGAAAGAATGTAACACAAAGATAAACAGAAAAAGACAGGATAGATAAATAAAGAGTGAGAGACAGTGAGAGAGTGAAAGGCAGGAATCTGACAAAACATGCGAGTCTTTTCTACAGACTGATGTGTAACTCAGATCCATTAGTGTTTAATGCTTTATGCTTAATGCCATTATCAGTTCCTCTCTCACCTAATGATGTTTGTGCAGTCATATGCACCCCCTATCCCCACTTCAATAACCGCCAAATCCACCTGCAGCAGCAAACAAAACAAGCATTAGCCAGGAAGAAAAAAGCTAAACAAAATCACTTTTTGAACTCCTCATATGTGCATGAGAACACAGGGCTTCAATACTGTACCTTCTCTTGAAGAAAGATGTGGAAGGCCAGGATGGTGAGGAAGCGGAAGTAGGCCGGCATTGTTCCGCCATGGCAGTCCTGGGGAGACCAGTGAGGGTCAGACAGAAAGGGTCATTGTGAGTCCAGGGCCGCTCCACTGGGCCAATGGCATCAAATGACTACTTTGTGTGCAAGTGCTTATCTAGGCCACAGAAGTCAATGAGGAAAGTGTGCAGATGTCACATGAGAAAGCGCACAATCATCATTACAAAACGCACCGTCTCACATTTAGCCGCAAAATCTGATTTGCCACGTGGGCCATGAGGCTGGTGACACGACAAGACTCACGGAGTGCGTTTACATGGAAAGCGTTCCTCCAGCTACTGAATTTACTCCAACCATGATCCTACTACAATTAGGGGCTTTGCATGAGTTGGTCATAGAATAATCTTTTCATTTTCCTGTCAATATGCAACACTACACAGTCTGATTAGGAACAACTAGAACAAGCGGTTCAAAGGTCTGAAAAAAATCTTTTCAACCATTGCCAACTGGTAGCATCAGAACACGGCCACAGCTGGGGATCTATTCCTGGGTAATTAATCGAGTGTGTAGTGGAAGTGTGTGTCATACTACACCAGCTGTCAAATGAAACTCTCTTTTATGGTGGCTTTTTGCCTTTATTCTAATAGGTTTATAAAGAGTGACCAGAATAAAGAATAAAGACAGATATGGGGAATGATCGGGAAAGGACTCAAACCCAGGTCCTAAGGATTCATGGTATGAGGCCTCTTTGCGTTCACTCCAGTGTGTCACATCAAACTGATTGCTGCTATGAGAACTGTTGCTGAGGACGGGCTCCCCATCGGCAACACCTACCTTAGTCTCGTCTAGTCGGCCATAGACCTGCCAGAAGTACTTGGTGAAGAGCTCCTTGCTAATAGGTTGCCCATTTATTCGGATTCTCTCCCTTACTTGTACTAAGTGTGGTGAACTGAAAAGAAATGAAGTTTATTGAAACAGAATGTAGATCAGTTTGTGTGTATGTGAAAACAGCAAGTTCCTTTAGTCAGTGAAAACCGCTGAAGATGAAGACTGAAGATGACTTGGGCCGAAATATTTGTCTTGTTGGTCATGCTTCCTAATAAACCTGCTTCAGAATTGTGTTTTGAGAGTGCGGTTTTCACTGACTAAATGGAATAACCCTCTTTCCACACACCCTAAGCCTTCATTTAGACATTGTCGTTGAGCGTCCTTTCCTCTAAAATCCAGCAGGTTTGCAATCTGTTTCGGACACACAAAAAGTCCAAGAGTGCCTAGAAGTCATCTCAGTTCATTTCCAAACAATTGCTAGAACGATACATGTATATTATGAAATCTAAGATATCTAATTTATCTACTTGGTAGAAACTACCAAAACAAACTTGGTAACTAACAAAAAATAACCTTTTATCCTAGCCATTCACTCCATTCCACACTAAGGTGAACCTCAATATTAAAATTGATTATATTATCTTTTGGGCTTTGTTGTTTCCCTCCAAGAGAACTACTCAAAGCTGGCGACTAGCCAAGTGAAAGAGTGCAAGAGCAAGGTCCAGGCCACCTCTGGCTCTCACTCAAACATGTGCTGTTATGCAACCCTGACTAAACATGTTCCATACGCTGGCCTCAAACAACCCCAAACCTGCAGACACACCCACCCCCCTATAGTAGCCTGTAAGACACACGCACTTAGCCTATGACTAGGGTTAGCTTACGGCACACAGCAAAGCACTCATCCTCAATAGTGGACATGTTCCAAAAATAAAACAAGTTTGAATGTGTGTGTGATACCTGTAAAATCCTGTGCTAAACCCATAACTTCTCAGAATCTGCTCAGTGAAAGCACATGTTGATCCCTGATGAGAAGAATAGGGTGCATCAATATAAAGGGGTTGCAGGTAAGTACTGCCTTTGTTTGTCAGTGTTATCAGTACTCTCATGACAAGATAACAAGAAAAACACTTCAAAGTAAACTCACACAGATCACATGGAGCCACAAACACAACTCACCTTTCCTTTTGTTCCAGTAACATGGATAATATTCAGATAGTCCAATTCCTCCACCTATGTGTTCAAAAACAAACCCCACATCAACACAATACAATTACGGCAGGTGTAGACTACACCGCATCTTGTAGACATGCATGTGAGTGCTTGCCAATATTTTATAGTTCTTGATTAATTTTGGATCCTCAATGACGTGAAATGATGTGTGGCACACCAACATGAGATACTGTAACAGTATAAACAATTACACATGGTTTGAAATCAGTTCAAGGCCCAGCCCACTGGATAAACAACAGCCTACTGTTTCATATGCCCTGGGTCAGACGTCTAAAGAGGACAGGGAGCCGGGTGGACTTACCGTGAGGCCTGCACGTTGCAGAAAGCCCTTCATGGCCTGCAGTTGGTTCTGAGGAGGGCCCCGTTCCCGTCGCACCTGGTCCAGGACGCTGGCATTTGTCTGCAACGTGTTGAGTGTGCATATCGCATCCTGGAAGAGAAGATCCACAGTCAAATTGTCACTCCACTGAACTTGTCGGGCAAACCACTTATATGCCCTAGAGTTAAGGAGGACCCGGACAGACCCATAGAGCATTCTCTCGATAGGGCAACCTTCAATTCATTTTCACATACACAACTCTCATGTGTCAGAGCAAAGCAATATCTCTCAGGTTCAATCTCCAAGTACCAATTAAATCAAACACTATATTCCTACACCCTGATAATGTCTATTTACATGCCCACGACAGGTCTAAACTCGTTTCAACAAGACACTGCAAAAACGGGTCTGTCCTTTCACAATGTTTAGGCTAGTTAATGTTTAATGACCTTCGCACAAGACTAGTCCAGTTTGACAGAACGTCACTTGTTTGAGCTAGTAGGTTGACCCTACTACTATTTCACTATCATCAGTGAAAGCCATGCAAATTTGGCCTTGGAGACAGACTCACACGTGTCAGTATCATACTGTGCGTGACAACTGTACAGAAGTAGGGTATCAACTTTTCGCACTCGGCACACTTGCAATGGTAGTCCATAATGAGCTATGTTTGGCTGCAACCAATAACCTATTCTGTCATTCTGCACACCCTATAACTCGGACAACTGCCTTTGCCGAGAACCAACCACAGAATTCAATGTCATCTTTTGAAATTATGATAGCTGTGTACGTTAGGTTAGATAGCAGTGGCCGCAACGTGAGCTCACACCACTGCTGCGTTGAGTCTAAACCCCTTCTGTAAGCGAACATTACACGCTTAAAACACAGACACTAGCAGATGGCTGATGCAACCCCATCCAGTATTAACTTATCAGTGAGATGGCTCCCAAACACCACTTCGGTTGATGTGAGTTAGCAGGTGTGTTAGTTAGCTAACAAACCTAGCCTTCTCCATCCCAAAAGCGTGTTGAGTGTTTGCAAACTTTGCTATCAGAAGTGGACCATTTCAATATTATGTTAGTAAAACGTAGCTCAAAGAGAAGGCAACTCTGATCTTACCTGATACTCCATTCTTTTAAAACGAGGAGCCGTTTTCGTGCTAGAGTTTCTTATAGATCCTTGAATGAGGTTCAGCCAGCTTCTCTGTAGTTGTATGGCGGTAAAAACAGAGTAGTGTCTCCACACGCGGGACAAGCGTACCATGGTGCAAGTGACAGCGTAGGAAGCTGCGGCCAAATTAGGAGTCGATTCCTGTTGAGGACGCCGTTACGTTCCAAAAAATCGTCATACCACGCCTCCCTCTAAAAGCCACTCAAAACGAAACTTGTGTACGTAACGTTACTGTGCAGAACATAATTTGGTAAAAGTAAAGATGAGAATACAAAGACGGGATAATAAGCAGAGACTGATTGATGGCCCCTTTCTACCACTAACAAAATGCAACAACTTATGTTATCATCAGTGCGAAAAAATGTGAAGGTTTCTACTGTTTTTCAAGGACTGCAATGAAAAAAATTACACTGAAATAGAGTGTTAGAAAGCAAAGCATTCCGTTTTTCTCCGCATATGTGCTCCTCCAAATGTTTAGTCACATTCGATTCCACGGGAGCACACGTGGATCTTCTTCTTCTTCTTTGATTTTTTATGGCGGGTTACGCATCATCGGCGCATACCGCACCGGCGCATACACGTGGATCTGTCACTGCGTCTACTTTTCCACCGACTGTCTTCCCGTCTCCTTCCATTTTGCTCAGAATAGCTGAAGATAAAGTACGATACTGCCATCTGGTGTATCGGTGCAAAAGGGCACGGCTTCAGACCACGAGGGAGCGCTGTTTGTCCTTGAGTTTTTTGGTGTGTGATAAAATAGGCCTATAATTATATGCAGAAATGTGTGTGTGTGTGTGTGTGTGTGTGTGTGTGTGTGTGTGAGGATAGCCTACATCCTAGGGCTATGTGTTGTCTGCAATATCATAAATATACTTAGGCCTATTAACATAAAGAACTGGAATGGCATTCTAATTAGGGTAAGCCCAGTGATCCTGGGTGCTCTGAAGGGACAAAAGTAGGCAAAATAGCAAATATGTGTAATCAAAGTGTAAAGTACGGCCTATAGTTTTACATGTGTCTTCATCTTTACCACCAGCATTAACATTGTTATTATCGTCATCATCATCATCATCCCATTTTTGTTATCTTCTTTTGGTGAAGGAGAATTTGTACAAATGTGAGAACAACTTCTTTGCACACAATTTGCATACACTCACTTTCAGATAGCATGTCATGTCCAAATGGAAGTGAGGTATTCAAAACATTTTTTGTCACAAACTGATAACCTATGAACTTAAATTGCACTGTCCACCCAGTGTGCCTTTGCCCAGTGGTATCAATGGCAGTGGCAGATGAGGAGATACATGGTGACGCAGGGAATAGCCTATCTGGTGTGGAGGAGGAAGTCAATGCAGCAGTCGTTGCATCTGTGTGTACTGCTGTGAAAGCAGCACATGCAGTTCAGCAGGAGAGGAGATGCAGAAGAACGGATCAATCTGCAGGTTAGAGCCTGAGTATTTTACGCAATGTATCATACCTTCTCTTGTTTCTCCCTCAGGGCCCTGAAGCAATACAATGCTAATGGGCGGGTCACATAAGATGATTTTTATTTATGTGTAGCTGGATCTGTGTGTGAATGTGTGCGTCCGTGTGTGTGTGTGTGGGTGTATGTCTGTGTGACCTATTGCTTGACTTCCCATACAACCACAGAGGAAATGTGCAACCTCATTTGAAATACATCAGACAGTGGTTTCAGTTCAGTAACAGTACCTGCTATCCCATACAGACAAAAGGAGTAAAACGCAAGACAGGATTGAAGAACAAGTGTAACAGTGAACGCACATTAAAGGTATGTTGAACTCATTTCTCATTATGAACTCATTTCTATTTTATGTCTAATTAGTCTTTGAAGTTTTATGAAATGAAGTATGGATTATAATTTCCATTGTACACCCAGTTTTACTTAGTGGTAGTGCAGTCAGTAGTGCTGTCAATGTCAGTTAGTGAGAACATCGTTGCAGGTGCCATGCAGTGCAAAATCTTGTTGCCTTGTCGACTCTTGTCAACTCCAGAGTGGATCAGCAGCTTTGGGATGACAGACTGGAAGGTTCAGTCAGCTCATTGTTGATAATGTCTGAAAAGTAAAAGCTGACTTTTAAAGGCCCACTATGCAACATTTTTCATTTAATGAATCAGTTTCATACTGTTTAGGATGCTAAAATGAGTCATTACACGGCGAACAAACGGTGTAGAATGTGCCACTGTGGCCTATAGCGGTGGATACAGCACTTGCAATGTTCAGCAGCGCGAACCGTCTCCAATAGAATGCAGTACAATGCAATACTGCGGTCTTTAGAGGGAGCTTGTGAGAGAAAAAAAACAGAACGTTGCTTAGCCCTGCTTTAAGATTTCTTATTTGATTTCTTAATAATTTCACCCTGAACTTGCTGTTGACTTATGGAGATGATTTCTTCATGGTTGGTATGAAGAATATTGATGGCAGGCACGTTGTTTGTTTTGTTGTTGCTATACAAACAATACTGTGAAAGTCACACATAAGGAAAGTTTGTCTGAAACAGGATATGAAAGCTTGTCTGTAATGTTGTGTAATGGCCTCTGAAGCACTTCAGCATTGAACGCTTAATCACAATCAATAAGCAACATGAATGTAATGTAATACTCTCACAACTGCAAACAAATAATTTCCCCATAATTTGCCCTATGAATGTGAACTCTGTAAGCAGACAGAGAAAACAAGAAGTTGTTTGGAATTTACATCTCTTTTTGATGAAACAAGCCAAGTCTGCAATACAGAAAATGTTTTTCTTTTTTTCTGAGGGAATGGCCTCACAGAATATAAATCAAGAGCTAATTAACCCCTTCTTGACCTGAGCACTAAGGTAATCATTATAGTGGAACAGCAGTACTGAGACATACAGACGCCTTTACTGGAAGGCCATACATTTTAGCCTGGAGCAATCTAGGCAGTCTCTGAGAAGAAGTAATACTTAGAACAAGACACATAAAATAAAAATGCTTTTTTGTTTGTATCTGATGTCAGCAGATGGTGCACCTCCTCCTGAAGATATGGCTACACAAATAGACCTGAAATATTGGTGTTGAATTCCTTGCGAACCTGTGATGACAGTACTTAACACTCATAGCTTTTACCTGGTTGTAGTTCTGCACCTTTTGTTGAATGGTCAGAGGGAGAGGTGTAGCTTACATCCAGATGCATGACCCATGGTTACAGAATGCACACTGCTGTGAAGGCTGCATGTAAAATGCAAGTGGCTACAGAAGGAGGAAAGCCATTAGATTTAGAGATAGGTAGCACCAACCAACACCAGCAGCAGGGCCGTGCAGAGACCTTTGGAGGGGCAGGTGCTCAAAGTTAAAAAAAGGGCACATTTGAAACACCATACAGCAACATACCTTACAAAATAAAGGTCTGGACTGTCGCAACCCATATTCATGAAGAATGCAACATGGAATCACAACATAGGCTACCATTTCAAGATAATATAAGATAAACTTTATTTATCCCACATCAGGGAAATTCACTCAGCAAAAACAGCTAAGACAGACAGTAAACACAGTTACACAAGACAAACACGGATTAATAAGGGTATGGGAAAAAAACTATAGGCTGTAGTCTATGTGCATTTTGTACAAGAAAAGACTATGGAGATAATGGAGTGAAGGCTAAAGAATATTCCTTGTTGCAGGTGGTTAAATAAATAAATACAATGTATAGTCAATAAACTGATACAGAAAAGATTTTAAATAGGTCAAAATAACTATTGCACAGGATAATGCACTAGTGCACAGTCCATTGGCACAAGATGGTGGGGGCAATAGTGGCTGAGTAGTAAAAGTAGATGTAATTATAGTGCTACAATACAACTTTGTACAATACTTTGTACAATACTTTGTTGTACAGGCATTGTCCACATCTGACATCTTTCGTAGTCTGTTTTACCTGATGTGGTACATTGAAAAGATTTTGTTGAGGAGGATGGAGGGAAGGCTGCTGTTGCTGATATTGCTGGAGGTAGGCACTGATCTGAGAGTGTAGCAACTAAAAAGAGCATGAGAGAGATAGCTGATTAAACGATCTTGTGATCATGACAAGATGCAAAGACAACTGATAGCTACTGGAAATACTTTTTTTTAAGCTACATTAAAACATAGCCTACTACTTAAACAACTAATTAATCTAATTGTGAAGCATTAAGGTTTTTTGTGCTCACAAATGAAAGTATCAGCAGTATCAACACTAATCAATTTGCCTATGTGCAGTTTTATTTATTTGTATAATTTGCAAGATCATGACATTTACATTTACATTTATGCATTTAGCAGACGCTTTTATCCAAAGCGACTTACAAAACGAGGATAACAATCAAGCTACATAGCAGAAACCTTAAGGAGCATAGTGCTAGAGGATAGTGCTTCAGTTCATTTAAGTGCTAGGATAGAAAATGTTCTCTGAATAGCTGGGTCTTCAAGGCCTCCAGAGATGGCCCTGTTCTGATTGTTTTTGGTAGGTCATTCCACCAGCGTGGGACGACACATGAGAAGAGTCTGGATTGCCTTGGGCGAGGTGCCGGGACTGCCAGTCGACAGTCATTGGAGGACCGGAGTTGTCGAGGGGTAGCCTGAGCTTTTATGAGAGCGCTTAGATAAAAAGGGGCAGATCCTCTAAGCACTTTGTAAGTCAGCATCAGTGATTTGAATTTGATGCGAGCCGCCAGAGGCAACCAGTGGAGCTCGATTAGCAGAGGGGTGACATGCGTCCTCTTCGGCTGATTGAAGATGAGACGCGCCGCAGCATTTTGGATCATCTGAAGTGGCTTGACGGCACAGGCAGGAAGTCCTGCCAGAAGGGCATTGCGGTAGTCAAGGCGTGAGAGGACCATAGTTTGAACCAGCAATTGGGAGGCTTGTTGAGTTAGGTATGGTCTGATCTTTTTGATATTGAATAGTGCGAAGCGGCAGGCCCGGGCAACAGAAGCAACATGGTCATTGAAGGTTAGCTGGTCATCAATCATAACACCTAGGTTCCTGGCTACCCGTGAGGGAGCAAGAGACAAGGAGCCAGAGTTGATGCAAATGTTGTGGTGAAAAGTTGGTTTAGCTGGGAGGACCAGCAGCTCGGTTTTTGAGAGGTTCAGCTGGAGATGATGGTCTTGCATCCATGCAGAGATGTCAGAGAGGCAATCCGAGATTCGCGTTTGGATGGTTGGGTCATTGGGTGAGAATGACAGATAGAGCTGGGTATCATCGGCATAGCAGTGGTAGGAGAAGCCGTGCTGGCGGATGATTTGGCCCAAGGAAGTGGTATAGATGGAGAAAAGAAGGGGACCCAACACAGATCCTTGGGGTACTCCAGTAGCAAGGTGGTAAGGCGCAGAGGTGTGTCCTAGCCGGGACACTTTGAACAGTCGCCCAGTGAGGTAGGATTTGAACCAGCAGTATGCATCACCCTTGATGCCCATGTTTGACAGTATAGACAATAGAATACTGTGGTTTACCGTATCAAACGCAGCTGACAGGTCAAGCAGGATGAGTACAGATGACCTTGATTCTGCTCTGGCTTCTTTTAAGGCTTCAACCACAGATAGTAGAGCTGTTTCAGTGGAGTGGCCGCTCTTAAAGCCAGATTGGTTGTGGTCGAGTAGATTCTGTTGGTTCAAGAATTCAGTAACCTGTTTGAATACCGCCCTTTCAATAGTTTTTGCAAGGAACGGAAGGAGAGAGACCTTTAGTTTCCCACCTGGTCGGGAGCAAGAGAGGGTTTCTTGAGTAGAGGTGTTACCTGAGCATGCTTGAATGCAGAAGGGAAGATTCCTGTTGATAGTGAAGCGTTGATCACATGTGTGATAGCTGGTGTGATAGTTGGAGCTATGGATTGGCAAGAGGTTGGTTGGAATCGGGTCCAGAGGGCACGTTGTAGGACGGCTGCAAGTGAGAAGTTTAGACACATCCATTTCGGTGAGGGGTTTGAATGAAGCAAATGTCGCGGCAGGACTATTGTAATCGGAGGTGCTGCCGTTAGTGTACGGTCCAGTTGTAGCCTTTGCAGTTGGTTCAGAGAACTGCCTACTGATGGCAGCTACTTTGTCGTTGAAGAAAGAAGCAAAAGAATGACAAAAGGGCCTGAAAGGGCCTGAAATGTGCAGATAAATGATGTTCATTTTTTTTTTCATTAATGATTGGGCACAGACATGGGTGTAAATTTCATTTAACAGTAGGGGGGGACGATAGATATAAAATTTGTCAAGAGAAATTTTTGAAGGGGACACAAATAGGTCAGATTGTTCTTATAAAGATATGTCCCCACAGTGAAAAACTTTGCTTCTATCATTATTAAAACTATTTATTGCATTGTCATGTTGTTTACTGTCAAGCCATCAACATACAATGAAATGTAAACATGCCTATTACTGTGAAAAAGATACATAAAATAAGTAAAGCTTTGCAACAAAACAGTGTAGGTGCACTGATACACAATCTAATATCTGCTCTCCTTTTCTCTGTCATTTTAGTCTATATGAAACTGTCTGCAAGGTAACAATAAAAACAAGGAATTAAAAAAGGTTTAAAATTAATTAAGCTAAGACACCTAAGAACAGAATAGAATTTGAGTACAGTAGTCTCTTTCAGAAGAACAGTGATATAATATAGTAATATAAATATACCAGCCACAAAAAAACATGATGAATCAAAGCCGAGTGAATTAGATCTAACGTTACTGTGTCGCCTTGACAACCATAAACTAACGTAGCTGCTAATCGTCCATTCAGTCCGGCTAAGATTAACGCCACCAATAAAAAAATATTGCAAAAAAGACACACAGTACCCACTGATGGCCTTGTGCGTTCTATCCTCAAGCATAACACTTTTTAAACTAAACATGACATCCTGTTAAATTAAATGTGGGTGTCTGCAAAAACACTGTGGCACCTGCAAAACATTTCAGATGTACTGGGGGGGCTAAATGCCACATAAACAAGCTAACGTTATAAGTATAACGAAGTAGCCAAAACTTTTGATGCTAATATAGAAGATTTGTGAGAAATTACATGGATAATCAGCATTTATGCTAATTTATAGGCCTAAATGAGTCAGCCTTAACTACATTAAAGAGAATCGATTTATTTAATGTGAATGAAATACCCTAGTACTAGCGTTCAACTTCATTGAGCTGCAGCCACGCATCAACCTATGTAGACTAGAGTAGGCTACAGTATGTGAGATGAACTGGGGAAGCAGGCAGTGGGCCAAACCACTGTGAGGAAAGGGAGGGTGAACTCAACTGTTTCAGAATTATTTTTTCTTTTCTGCTTACAGTTATTTTAGATATACATACATTTGTAACAATAGCGAGTGTTTTATACATATATATTCCATAGATATACATTAGATATACATTTTTTTTATTGTTTTTTGGGGGGGACAACCCTTGGATGGGAGGGGACATGTCCCCTGTGTCCCCCCTGGGATTTTCGCCCATGGGCATAGACAGACAGTGTAAAGTCAGAGATACACTCAGACTTAGTTGAGTTTTCTATGCCCTCATTGCTATGTTTCACCAGATCCTCATGTTCTCTTGTTTTGACACTTCAAACAACCAGACTGTAGGCTAGTTTACCCCAGAATATCCCTCTAATATCCAGTGTTGGGAAAGTTACTTTGGAAACGTAATGTGTTACTGTTACAAGTTACTCTATCTAAAATGGAACAGTAGTGTAACTATTTCAATCACTTTAACAAAGTAATGTAACTAATTACATTTGATTACTTTTTAATACTTTCCCACATTTTGAATGAATTTTGTCAGCTTTCAATCATTTCCAGTTTTTAAAACTGTGGATTACCCTTTATGTATTAATCAACAGTGACTGCTGTAAAGATCCCTACAAACTCCTTAGACTTCAGTGCATTAACTAGAGGTTGTCTATTTTGTGTGATTGCTAGCTCATTTTTACTTTCTGCAATGGGCTAGACCAGGGATGGCCAACCCGCAGTCCTGGACAGCATGCGGCTCTTTGCTTGGTCTCTTGCGGCTCTTGCATTCATATTGAAGTTTTTGTTTGTGTGTATGTGTTCGCTTCACAAATGTGCATGTGTGTGAGATGAAAATACAGTCAAGTTTTCTGGCAGAGGGCAAGATCATTTAAGTAAACAATTTGTTAATTTTGCTCTCAAAATGGCAGGGAATAAATTCACAGCAAAGTGAAAATATGAAGATAAACACAGGGCGTTTGAAATGGGGGAGTTAATAGTTTTTTGTTGAACGTAATGGCAAATCATACTGCCTTACATGGTGGGTGGGGGTGAGAGAAAGGGGGTTGATATTAATGTGTGCCCATGTATGATGTGTCCCTTGAGGTAACACAGTAAAAATGTGTCTCTTGGTCTCTGACTGGTTGACTACCCCTGGGCAAGGTCAAAACTGAGCTTCTATCTGACATTGCAGTCATCATCGGAAGTGCAGACATGCAGATCAAACATGACGACAAATGTTTCACTGCAGAAGATATGTAACTTGAAATGTAATCCTGAATATTTCCTTAATGTAACTGTAATTTAATTACACAGTTTTTCAATGTAACTGTAACTTATTAGTGTTACTTTTATTTTGCAATTAAATTATGTAATTTTGTTACATGTAACTAGTTACTCCCCAACACTGCTAATACCACACAGTACCAACATGCATACAAGCAAAAAATAGCTGGGCAACATGGAGGTGTTGTGACACACCTTAAAGGCGCTCTAAGCGATGCTGTTTCACGTCACTTTTTGTTGACGATCGAAGTATTCGGTTCAAGCGTTATAAGTTATAGCTCACTCCTCCCCCTCCCTCCCATTCCTCCCGAAAGACTCATGAACCTTGTCGTTTATTGGCTGGAACACTGTTATGTTTCATTTTCGTTTGTTATGCTAGGTTTGCCCACTGTGTTTTGTTGCCATTTGTGGAGCCAGGGCTGTCTACAGAGACCGCGTTTTTTTACAGTGTGTTCAGGGGACAGGCAGCTAGCAGATTGTGAGGAGATGTTTGCTGTATGTAACAACACATGTTTTAGTCCTAAAAACGTGTCACATCGCTTAGAGCACCTTTAACCTTTAATTAGCTGTTTTGGTAGACAAGGTAATTACATACCTCACCTTGTGGCATACCAAGTAACATGCCTTGTCTGCTTTGTGTTTTTTGAGGTTGTAAAAGATGCAGACGATATCAATGTGCAAAATTCCAAATATGTGGGGCCAGGTGTTATATAATAACCTTTGCAATAATACACCCAAGCAACAATTACCTATTCACCCAATGTTAATTTCAAACACTTTGCAGGATTGATTTAAATTAAGCTGTAACAGTGCTACTTAGTCAGAATAGAAGGAGAGCATGTAATGTGGGAAAATAAGACAAATGTAAAATCAGGGGTTGAGCACATGCCAGGGACAATAAAATACTCTTTATTTACATTAAGACACAGACATGATGATTAGCCTTAAGTGAATTAAGTCTTCAGTCTGAGCCTGATGCAGAGTCAGCTGGGAGAAGACAGCCCTGCAATAATTCAATCAAAGGTTAATAGTCATGTTTTTCTTCTATAATTGGTCACTTCAAACATCTTGGGTAACCTGCTATGATCATTACCAAGCTTTTAGGTATAGCCTACTAATAATAGATGTTGTAAGATGTATTTGTAATGTAATTACGTAAATTAAGTGTAAAATTAATGTTACATTAATCATTCGCAATGCTATGGAAAACGAATTTTACAGTTACATTCAGGAAACATTTTAAGTTACTTATCTTCCACAGAGACACATGTTTATTATTGTAGTGCTGCCATAAATCCAATGCTATTCTAATTCAACTACTGTAAATACCATCCCCTTGCTGCTGGATCGACATTTTCCAAGTAGAGCAGCAGTTTAAAAGAGCCCTGCAATGCAAAGTACAATATAGCCCATGGCAAGAAAACAAAAATGAGCTGTGGTGAGCAAGCACACATGCACAATCAATTTCCCACAATTAGAAAGCTGATTCTACGTAGATGTATACATGTAGACTATCTAATGTCTTATTAAGCAGGAAAACATCAACATGATCTCACAGAAAAGACACTTACTATATGTTATGTCTTGTGTTGTTATATCCTGTATGTTACCTAAGTATAATGCCCTAAGCCTACTTGCACTTTTTTTTTTTTACTTAACATTACATTATTGTTTAGAACTGTTTTTGTTGTGCATCTGCACTTTATTGTTGTCAACGTCTACGCATGGGACAATTGTGAAACGTAATTTCGATTCCTTTGTATGTCAAGTACATGTGAAGAAATTGATAAATAAAACTGACTTTGACTTTGACTTTGAAAATTTTACAAGAATTTGATCAGCAGTCAGTGTTGAGTTATGCTGTGAAATCAACCCTTCAAAGTGGTTTCAAAAGATAAATAAGAAATTTAAAGTGGGACATGCTCTAAAATTAACACGTCTTTTGTGTTCATCTTCTGATGGCCCGTGTCAAATGTGGGTGTGGGTGCCATGTTAACATTATATGAGCATTTGCCAGTTGTAAAGATTTCAGCTTGTATGGAGGAGGATGTTGTCACCTCCCTACATAAATACATTGCTGAGATGGAGGTGGAGCAGCTTCTGTTTAAATCTCTGGCTTCTTCTTGAATTCAGCTTTTGAGTGTTTGACTGTTGTCACTGTTCACAGTCTCGTCAGCGGCAGTGATTGTGCACCTCCACCTTGAAGTGACAAGACCAGATAAGCAAGAAGAATGGCGGGTCAGTTCTATTCTCTTTTTACAATAAAAATATAGTTATGTTATATATCGTTTTTACAACGTGAAATCCTTAAATATGCCTGACCAAATTCATGTCTTTGTTGATGTACAAATTACATATCAGGTAAAATTAAGTGTTGACAAATATTGGGTATATGTGTTACTGCTCTGGTAGTTTAAAGAGAAATATTTAATCTTAATAGACATGATTAATGACACGATTAACAAGCATCAGGATCCGCAAGATGCCATGCGCTTTTAGTTAGTATTAGGATCATCTAAGTATAATCTAAAGGTAAAGAAAATTTGAAGGAAAAAATGAAGCCATTATAACTTTAAAACTAATGTGTTTCAAATGTTTTAGAGAGGAACTCACATTTCACACAATTTAGAAAGCTGCTGTAATTTAATGTTAACACATTACTGTAGTGTAGTGTATTGTTGGAAATTGGAAGCTTATCACAACAGACACACATATGCACATGGGTTTTTGTTCTACTGTTGCTTACAGACAGCACCTTTGAGAAGGAGTTCCTGGAGGCCCATAATGCTTACCGTCAGCGGCATGGAGCCCCTGCTTTGACCATCAGCAAGGACCTGTGCAAGTCAGCTCAGAAATGGGCCGAGTATCTGCTGGCCCACAAGAGCATGCAGCACAGTCAGGGAGACTACGGGGAGAACCTTTACTATGCCTGGAGCTCAGCCTCAAAACAACTCAAAGGTGGGACAATCTGTAATTTATTAATTATTTATTAGGTATTTTCATTAGGACATTCAGTATTTTATTAAGATATTATTGTCAAAGGTATTTACGCTGGGACATTCCGTATTTTTTGTTGTTGAAATGATTTGGTTCCCCAGACCTGTCATCCTGTTCTTCCTGTCTTGGTGGGGTATTATTTTCTGTGGCTACATAGGGGACAAGGACAAGCATTCACAGTGTCTGTAGAAAGACACTTCAGTCAGTAAGAAATATTTCAACAAACAAAATATTTCAGCTGTGTAGTACAGAGATAATAGAAATTATGAGAGAACAGTGTTTTGTTAACACAGAAATAGATTCTGTCAAACCCCCGTATCAGTAAGAATACACAGGTACAAGGTACGTGACTTGTAAAACCTGTTTGGTGGTCAGAGTATACTGTTTTTGATAGGCCTGCCTGTATTCCTACAGAAAGAAAAAACTTTTGAAGCTTTGAGAGAGGAACTTTATCATAGCATCACAATTGTTTTTTCCATGTTAACTGATATTAATCACGTATCACAATTAGAGCTTGGTTACAGAACTTAAAAATAAAATCACTTTTAACCGACTGGGCAAAACTGGCGATTTCACTGAAGCCATAACTACGCAAATATAGGGCTGGTGGGGTGGGTTGGGCATATTGTTTTGTGTGGAGGGTGTGAGCAGCTGTTATCAGAGCATGGCGGAACTGGGCGCTGGGGGTCCCAGCCTGGCCTGGCTAAACACCATATCTGCCCTCAGTTGGTCTCATCATGGCATACCTTTGGCAGGGGCGGGCCAGCACCATAGCCGTGAATGGAGGCTCAGGTGGACATTTCAACTGTTTTAATTATTAGTTTAATTATTGTTTATAAAGAAGGGAAGGGGAGGCAAGGAAGGTATCAGCTTCCACCTCCCTGGCCCGACATTAATCAAGTATTTCATTCACTCACACACACATACATACATTCACATTCACACTCACCCACACTTCTCCTGGTCCCTGATCCCCCCCCCCCCCCCCCCCCCCCCCCCCCCCCCCCCCCCCCCCCCC
>JAGFZM010000036.1:825229-849604 GCA_017657215.1 Limnothrissa miodon | reverse complement strand
TATCAACATTAAAGAATGATATAGATAAGTTAATGATAGATAACATTCATCAGTATATATATAGTATTTATCAACATACAATAATTGGTTTTGTAGGGAACGAGGCTGTGGACACCTGGTACAATGAAATAAAAGACTACAATTTCAGCAGGCCTGGATTTCAGAGTTTCACTTATTTTTACTGACTAAAGCCCTTCCCCCTTATTTATTAGCATAATACCCTTGTATATGCCAGACTGTATAGAATAAATACAAACACAGCCAATGTTGCTAAAGATCAACTAATCCTACAGGGAAGGAGGCGGTGGACAGCTGGTACAAAGAAATAAAAGACTACAATTTCAAGAGACCTGGATTTCAGTCCAACACAGGTGAGTAGGCTATTACTAGCAGACTGGAGTTATACAGAGGACCGTCTCATTGTCTCCCTGACTCAAGCCTGCTCTCTGGTGCCCCCTGTAGGACACTTCACCCAGGTTGTTTGGAAGGGCTCTGAGAAACTGGGACTGGGCCTTGCCACTGATGGAAACACTGTTTTTGTGGTTGGCCAGTATCTTCCAGCTGGGAACATCAGCAACCCAGGGTGCTTTGAGAAGAATGTCTTGCCAGCGGGATCCTCTGTGGAAACACAAAAAAATGCAGGTGGGTGAGAAAACATGCCTTGAACAGAGCTGGTAAACAAGAGATCTGTGCTGTTGTAAGACTTAGTTGGGTGTCTGCATTAGTTATATCTTCACTGCAGAGAATGGGCTCTCTTTTCCGATGATCTTGTATATTTGTGCCTGTATTTGTCACCTGGTTACTTTGACAATTGGTAGCATTTTTTGCAGCAGCTGCATCTGGAGAAAGGGACCAGAATAGATTGCCCTCACGGCAAACAGGAGGTGACCACAACTCAAGCAATGTTACGAGTGCAAGTACAAGTTCAAGTATGTACCTGTAACAAGTATCTCAACCACCACTACACCCACTATGTTATAGACTTATCGAGGTAAAAAATCTACCTTTTTATGTGGCATGTTAAATTAATTTGATCTTAATATTTGGTTGTCATAATCTAGGGCCCTATTTCTACTTACACAAATTCTCTCTCTTTTAAATCAGTTTAAAATTGGATAAATTTGGATACCTGCTGTAATTTAATCTTAACATGTTACTGTACAGTACTGTATTGGTGTAAATTGAAAGCTTAGCACAGCACACACACCACACACATTCATATGCACAGGAGCTCTTGTTCTACTGTTGCTTACAGACAGCACCTTTGAGAAGGAGTTCCTGGAGGCCCATAATGCTTACCGCCAGCGGCATGGAGCCCCTGCTTTGACCATCAGCAAGGACCTGTGCAAGTCAGCTCAGAAATGGGCCGAGTATCTGCTGGCCGCCAAGAAGTTACAGCACAGTATGGCAGACTACGGGGAGAACCTGTACTACACGTCCAGCTCTGTTCCCAAACAACTCAAAGGTATTGGAAGTACGATTAACCCATAGGGAAACTGCAGAACAGAATTACAGTTCATTTCAAATTTGACTTACAAAGTGCCATAGGGAATGGTATTGATCAACACTTGAACTGGTTAAGCATAGGCACATGGATCAGTGAGACATAGGCTACTAAGAAATGAAGTTGTGAAATGTGTGAATATGAAATGTGGAATGTTTTACAGATGTGGTTCCACTGAAGCATTCCATTCGTGCATAACCACACATCACAATATGCAAAACTTGTTTTGTATATCAACAGGTGGCCACATTTTTTTTAGTAATTGTTTGGTTTGCTGATATGAGACCTGTGTGGGGAGGTAAGGCATAGAGTAACTAAGCAGACCTATGTCTTTTAGCAGAAATATGTCTTAAAATGAAATATGTCTAAAAAATAGTCTAAATCATAGCTGCAGCATATGGAGAATGTTTAAAGATAGATGAATCAGAATTAAACTGAATGGTCTGGCATGGTCATCCCATAAAGAATATTTCTGCTCAGTATCAACATTAAAGAATGATATAGATAAGTTAATGATAGATAACATTTATCAGTATATATATAGTATTTATCAACATACAATAATTGGTTTTGTAGGGAACGAGGCTGTGGACACCTGGTACAATGAAATAAAAGACTACAATTTCAGCAGGCCTGGATTTCAGTCCAAAACAGGTAAGCGATGTCTCCAGACTGGAAATATACAGGTAGTCACCGATTCATACCATGTCCCTAACTCGAGTCTGCTCTCTGGTGCCCCCTGTAGGACACTTCACCCAGGTTGTTTGGAAGGGCTCTGAGAAACTGGGACTGGGCCTTGCCACTGATGGAAACACTGTTTTTGTGGTTGGCCAGTATCTTCCAGCTGGGAACGTCAGCAACCCAGGGTACTTTGAGAAGAATGTCTTGCCAGCGGGATCCTCTGTGAAAGCGTGTGTGGATGCAGATGGTACGTGTCCATGGGAGGAGAAATGGCGTGACGTACTGTTCACATGGATACATCATTTATAGTGTGTTTATACATATATTTTGGAAGAATAAAATGTATCTATCTATCGATCTATCTATCTATCTATCTATCTGTCTGTCTGTCTGTCTGTCTGTCTGTCTGTCTTTCTATGTATCTATCTTTCTATCTGTTTATCTATCTGGGCCACCATGCCTAATTTTAAACATTTGACATTGAGTGTTGTGTGTGGCAGCTGGACCCAGAAGACATGGTGAGAACAAGAGTGAACACAACTCAAGCAGTCCTGCAGGTGAACATTTTGGTGCTGCCATTGTCTTTTAGTACAGGCCATAATCATTCAAGAACCTCACCTGGCCAACCCCTGGTTTGATGCCCATGCCATCACACTGCTTAACTGGCCGTCCCCATACTCCATTGAGAATCTATGAGGGTATTACATGTATTAAGAGGAAAATGAGGGCCACCAGACCCAAATCTGGGCTTCCATAATTCTTAGGCAATGCAACAGACTGATTGCATCAATGCCAGGGCACAGCAAGGCAGTGATTAAGGCAAAGGAATTCCAAACGAAGTATTGAAGTTTGAGATATCGTTTTGAAAGTAGCATATTTTGAGTTGTGATACTGTGATGTCTTCACAGTATTCAAACTTTTTGTATTCCTTTTTTTGCGGGGTTTGTGAGCTGGATGACCAAATTATGTACAAATAAACAATTAAATACTTGAAACTGTTTAAGGCCCTGTGAAAGTTTAATGTTTTTAAATTGCGGAAATATATAAACTTTTACACACACACACACACACACACACACACACACACACACACACACGTATATATATATATATATTCCCTCTTCTCTTTCTCTTCAGGTGCAAGTGGTGGGAGGAATTCTGAGTTTAGTGTGTCAGCTGTGGATGCGATGAATGCCTACCGCAGGCAGCACGGGGCGAAGCCTCTTACTATCTGCCCTTCCCTGTCTAAGGAGGCTCAGGAGTGGGCAGACTACCTGGTCAAGTCAAACATGATACGTAACCATGGCAAAGGGCATGGGGAGTGCCTCTGGTATCAAACCGGATCCTCTGCCGCTACCCCCAAAGGTGGGTTCAACTGAAATTCCCAAATGACAAAGCTATCTACAGAGAAGCTTACATGTTAGTCAATACACAATATGGGTTTGATGACATGACTTTGAGCAGGTCTCAGATATTAGATTCTAGTAGGGAGGATTTTGCAGTAGTTCATCATAAATATTGGTGATGTCTATCAAGTTCTTCAAATCTAAATGAGTGTGTGTATAAATGCTGAAAGGTTCATTATAGTGTATGATATGGGGAGTAGCTAACCATTAGCCTGACATCCATAAATATGATGCATGATGTATCCTATAGGTGAAGAAGTTGCAAAGTCTTGGTATAGTGAGAGTGCAAAATTCAACTACTCCAACCCAGGATTCCAAACCGGGACAGGTATTTTACACTCACCCATATGTACTATATAGTGTGTATTAGTAGATATATTACATACTGTCTGTAGATATATCTGTATAGGTATACAATATACTGTACTTTATTGTCCCTTAAGAGGAGATTGTCCTGGACCATAGTGATTGCTGCTTACATAATGTGTATGAACCATAGACTGAACAAAGACATAAAACAGGACTATAGACTGAACTGTAGTTTTGCATTGATAAAAGAAAGTGAAAACTAATTAACGATATAACAAATTAACATCTTTTGCCAACATTTCCAACGTTTGTATAGGTAACTTCACACAGATGGTCTGGAAATCCAGCGAGAAAGTTGGGGTTGCTATAGCAACCAGTGGGTCTGGCCTTTTCATCAGTGTGGCCTTCTTCGAGCCCGCTGGCAATATCAACAGCAGAAGCCATTTCCAAGACAATGTGAAAGCCAAGAGTTAGAGGAGTAAAAGCTATCTGTTTATTTTATTTGTTTAATCTCTTGAAGATTCTTTTGATGCGTTGTTTCATCATGATTGTTTCCTTTTCTACAAAATTAGTCAACGTTTCATTACAGTGATCATTAACCATCAAAGTGCTTCTTCAGTGTTCATCCATGTCTCTTCCATAGGAGGTATCAGTGTCAAGTTTCTAGTCTGAACTTTTTTTGGCAGACATTGTTGACATTTTATCTCTCATCTAAGCAGCTTCTTAGTTTTTGAAAACTGATGGTGGAATCCCAGGTAGTTAGCCATCACTTGAGGTGGGGTTGTGACCTGTTGTTGAATTTATCTGGCTAGCTGACTTTGACTGAAGGTGACTTTCTTCACTAGGCAAAAGTCCACGATGAGACCAGCATGCATTAAACTCAGGAACTCGGTCACATCTGAATCTGTACTCCCTAAATGAACGATTATGCTTATTACAGCCAAGATATCACAATAGCAGCAAGCCACCTGAGGCAATGAACAGGCAGATTTACATTTATGCATGCAAATGCTTTAATCTAAAGCAACTTACATTTTTCAACTATCAATTAGTTCAGGGCCTGTATCCCCTAGAGCAAGTTTAGGCCCTTGATTAAGGCCCTTGCAGCAATTTTGTGTTTGTACTGGTAATACAAGATTTGCTGCCAGCAGGTGTCGCTATTTAACAATATCCAGCAAAGCACACAGGACACTTTTACCACATTCTGCAACATTCTGCAACAAGTTGCCAGTGATGCTGAGGTATTTTTTAAGTTATGCTGCATTGCATAATTAACAGTAGACATACAGTAACAGTTGTATAATATTACAGAAGATAATACACAATCATTTACATTCATATTTCCCTTCAGACACGTCATCCCTCATTATGCAAAATTGTGAACTGCACACAGAGATAGCCATTTAGATGCCCAGTAAAATTAATTAATTCCTATAGTTGTTTAGCCTGAAATCTTGGGAATCCTTGGACTGCCTCACGAAGGGATAAAACTGTATTCCTATTCGCCATCCAGATATGGACATTGTTAGCCTGGGCCCGCCCATACTTCCTGTGACGCTACATTGAATTTCGGCTGGCGAAGCTGCCGTTTTAGAGCATTTCTGTTCCCAAAAAAGTGGGAACCAATGGGAAACGAGCTTCCCCCCCCCCCCCCAGCGCCAATGATGCATCTGATAGATGCAGGTTAAGCACGCTTCTCAGAAGGCGGGTAGTGTGGTATGTTCACCAGACTAAGCTCCAATGAGCTTATTAGTCGCGAAAGCCAGGCTAGGACATTGTAGTTGTATGCCCGAAACCTTTACAGCATTGCATTATCTCCAGAAGACGATGGTAGAAAATAACAAGCTTCTATCTGTATTCACTGAAATAAAATCTTGCATAATGATCCTTGAAATGAAGTCACCCCATCCACACACAAGCAAACACACACATAAACACACACGTTTGTGCGCCTATACAAATACTATGCAAATACTAAATTAACTTGATTTTATCTGATCAATAAGAAAAACAGATCTGATCTTGAATGCAAAATAATGACAATAATGTGGTTTTGTGTTTTTCGAAGTTGAACCTGATCAGATGAGAAGCACTGGCAAAAATGATACTGTTGTTAGCCTACTTCTTAGTACTAATATACACAATTTTGGTATAACTTTTCATCAACTGAGAGCTTAGACTTATTTTTCCATTGCCTTATTTATTTATGGTCTGGACCGGTCTCTGTGGCATGTTTACACTGTATGTCGCAATAAAGAAACAACCCCAGAAAGTGCTGAAGGCTTTACTGAGATGAGCAGTAACTAAACCCTGCAATAAAATACTGTACTTTACGTGACATGTTTTTTTCTGACTTTGACTTTTTTTCATCTGTACTGTCTACTCCTCCCATTATAAAGACAGGCTAACTTAGTCTTAGATTGAGATGGAGATAAACATTGTGGGGGACTCCAACAGGGATGGGACAATAATAACATTTCTCATGAAACATGATAAATCATTTGGAGTATTGTAGGTTAAATAAAGTATTCCTTCCCTGATTAAAACTAAAAACAAATTAGTTCTTTTAAACTGGCTAAATTATATTTTGACTTTTGTACTACATTTCAGAGCCTGTAATTTTCACTTACTTGAGTAAAGAAGTCAAGTCAGTGCTTCTTCTCCTTATCTACACATGAAAGCAATAAACAGAAACCTGGAGTTTGGAGCAGATGACATTAGTACAGAGAATGGTGCATATGGAAGAGGTGTCATTTGAGCCTTCAAGTTCCTAAACTTGCCGCCTTTTTGTGCTCTGAAGAGAAAAAAGTCTAACTTGCCTGGTGAGTCTCTCATTGTGTCTGTGTATGTGTTCTGTCATTTAATTGGATGCCTGCAGCAAAAAAAAAAAAATAGTGAACCAGATTTCATTCATTCTGTACCTACTGGACCCCCTGGCCTCAGCTATAACTAACCATTGAAGTATATGCCAGGCAGTTAGCTCGGGTGACTGGTTATTTTCTTTCAGCAGTGCTGTGAAAACACCAAGGGAAATCCCAAGGCTTAAGTCCTGGATGGTGAGGGAGAGAGGCTGACATTGTTTCACATCCAAATGTTTCAAAACAACTAAGCTTGGAACATTGGGTTCTTTTTCCCTAACACTTCTCAGTTCAGCTCAACTTTCTATACCTGTACTTGTTACAATTTGTCGTACTTGCTTTGGCCAGGTTCTAGCCATGCTGCACCACATAAGCCCTGTTTCCTCTGGGCCAAACCTAGTCCTTGAACTTAACCCCAGGCCAGGTAGTTTTTACTAGGTTGGGGTAAACCTGGATACTGCCTTGACAAGCCCTCAACGGTCAGGGCCACAGCCCAAGCCCTGGTTGGCCCTCTACAGTGTAAACTTATCAACTGTAGCCCTGGTGATTCCTTGGTTGATGGCTCAAAGTATTAACAGGACTATTGTGACATGAGATTTGAACTACTGCATTTCTTTTAAGAACAATGTGCCATCGTCATAAAAAGATATTGTATCATTGTCCAGCAACTTGCTCCCCAATAACTTGTTGCCCAAGAACCTGCAACCAAGACTTTAACTAATAATACAAATATTTCATATATAACATTTCTGCCCCATCTTTATAATGTTGAAACTAATAAGACATTAACAAGGAGGACACTATTAGTTTAGTTTATCTTGCAAACTAAACTAATTTAGGTTTGTAGGTAAGTAGGTTTGGTTTGTGACCAAAGTTTGTGATACCCCAGCATAAAAGCACATCAAGCTCCTGTGAATGGAGAAGGATTCTGACAGATAAGGGGTACTGGGAGAAGGCTTTCACAGAGTGCCACTCCATTTACTATGCAGGTAGCCTATATCAGATGTGTGTGTGCTTTTAATCTCCATTTATCTCCTTCTGTTGGCGTGTGGCTTAGGTTTCCATGGACTAAAAGCTTTGCTGTTTCCATAGAGTTGTTTTTGTTTGTCATCCATGGGGGAGGTTGTGTTCCGGCTGAGAGCGTTCTCTCCTGGGGGATCTCTAACAACAGAGGGAAGAGAAAACAGGGTCATGCATAACAAACAATGGGCCAAGCCTAAAGTCCCACCACCCAAGCCCAGCTCCCTTGACTCCTAAACAGTAGTGAACTCTGGACTAGTACACACAAATTAAATCCCCCTCACAAGCAATGTGGCAAATTATTATGGCAGAACACCTCACTGACATTATACTTCACATCTGCAATATCAGATGAGCAATCAAGAACACCTTCTATTGATACATAAAAGAAACCCATGTAGTAGAGTGACACACTACACAGTGTTGTGTATAGGCACAGTGTCGAATGTAAGTCAATCTAGATCTGCATAATTGATATCATTGACCTGCAGAGCAAAACAGCTGTTGTATGGCATGTCTGCCACTCAAGTCCTGGCCTGAAATTCTCCAGCCCTAATGCAACAGTGAGTCATATTCCAAAGCTTGGGCATTCAGTTGCAGCAAGTGGCCTAGTTTCCACAGCTATACAGTTGCTGTGGAAGAGTGCTGGCAAAAAATGTAACCCACATTTTTTGTGATGGAGGAATTCTAAATCAAACTATTTGTAAGACCTTGCAATACTGGTGATATTTTTAGCATATTAAAATGATAAATAAATGGGAAGGTGCCAGCCATTTCCTCAAACAACATAGAAGTCTTTAGTTAGGGACTAGAAAGTTAGGCCTTATCTAATCACATTAAAATTCCTCTGCTGGCAAAGCTAGCTCTCATTTTTCTAATCCCATTCTGTCCTGTGCCAGCTCAGCTCACACCTGCCTCTGTTCTCCCGCGTCTCCATGTGCCTCTCCTCTCCTCTTCACAGACCTGCTCTCCTCATCAGGCATGCATAATGCATTCTGCCTCACATTGCACTCCTTGCTATTGGGAAACCTGATGCATCAGCAACAGCCAGCAGGTACACTGAAGGCTTAAGGGAACAGAGCTGCTGTACGCAAGCAATGGCAATGATCTTGAGCTTCTTTGTGTTTTTTCCTCAAATTTAATTTTAAAATCTTAATCTAATCCTAAAGCCTACAGTTTTTACTCATTCAACAGCATCACTAACCCCAAAACAGATTATGATCAAATGAGAACAAAATCCACATTTTTATGTTGTTTAGGCTATAACCCTAAAACCATGCTTTATGGTGTCCTGATAGACTTTATTTTTGCAGCACCTAAATATAGGCCTACATGTAAAAAAAAAACAAAAATGAATTAAATGAATAGTAGCCAATAGTAGTCAATAGCCAATAGCTATACTTTCTGATAAATTGACGGTAAAATCGAAAGCCAAAGGAAATGCTACTTGATTTGGAAATTGCAGCAGGTTATGTCATCAGTCCTATGCATCAACTGCAACTTGTCTTACCCTGGCCTAAAGATTGTTTAGCTAAATGGGGTAATGAGTGCACCCTAATAAATGTGTATAAGCCTGCATTATCATTAGTCAACATATCTGGTTACCAGTACACAGAGTTTGCCATGTTTAATGAGTGACTTAAAATGTTGTTGCCTCGTCGTCAGTAGCAACTCACTGTAACCGTTAACCACCAATTGAAATCCGTGGCGTCACAGCAGCTAATGTATGTCAACCAATGAAATTGTCTGTCTAAATGATTGACGCATTTTTCAACCATTTATGAGTAAATGTCTTTGTAGGGTAAGTTTATAAGCGTCAGTCATTCATTGATTGAATTAGTTATCGCTGTGGTTACTAGCGGTCTTCAGTTTGCTGTCAGTAAGGGCAGTAACCGATTTTTTTTATTATTATTTTAACATTTTAAGTGTGTTTTTGTGAAAATGAGGGAAATCGTTCATCTTCAGGCTGGGCAATGTGGGAACCAAATTGGAGCCAAGGTTTGTGTGAATATTGAATTGATTCAATCAGCTCAACAGGTTGTACTGATCTGAGCCACCGAATATTAACGCTAGTTCGCTAACGTTAACGTTAACAAGTCGGTTGCTAACTCCATGGATAGCCTTATCCAGTTGAGCTCGATAACTGGTTGATGCACCAACTTTCAAACTCCAAGTCCTGTTGCATACTTCGCTTATAACTAGTTGACCTAGCCTCAGCATTTAGTATAGGTGGTTAATGTCATTCGTATTATCGTTTTTTTGCCACTTGACAACTTGTAAATTGACGTTAGCCTGTTGGGAGAAATAACTATTTTAGCCTTTCCATCCGTAACTAACGTTATTAATTTACTCGCTAAACCGGCAAACAAAATCAACAAGCCGAAATTGAGGTTTGTCATGTTTTACGTATCGATGACTGTCTTGATGATGAGGTTTGACAGATTCTCCCACCTTATAGTTTTGGGAGGTCATCAGTGATGAACATGGCATCGACCCCACTGGTACTTACCATGGTGACAGTGATCTGCAGCTCGAAAGGATCAATGTGTATTACAATGAAGCTACAGGTAAATTCTTACATCTGGATTGTCGGATTGTAACACACACACACACACATACATATATATATATATATATATATATATATATATATATATATATATATATATTTATATTTAGACTGGTTGCTTGGTTTTATTTGTTACAGGTGGCAAGTATGTCCCCCGAGCTGTTCTTGTTGATCTTGAGCCTGGGACAATGGATTCAGTCAGATCTGGACCCTTTGGGCAGGTTTTCAGGCCGGACAACTTTGTCTTTGGTGAGTACTTTTTTTAAACAAGATTGATTACCATATTTAAGCACCTACACAACAATGCATCTTGAGTTGTTGTTTTTTTCCCCCTCCTTCAGGTCAAAGTGGTGCGGGAAACAACTGGGCTAAAGGCCACTACACTGAGGGAGCAGAGCTTGTTGACTCTGTTCTGGATGTGGTGAGGAAAGAGGCTGAGAGCTGTGATTGCCTACAGGGCTTTCAGCTCACTCACTCCCTGGGTGGTGGTACAGGGTCTGGCATGGGCACTCTGCTTATCAGCAAGATCCGCGAAGAGTATCCCGACCGCATAATGAACACCTTCAGTGTGGTGCCCTCTCCCAAAGTGTCCGACACTGTTGTGGAGCCCTACAATGCCACGCTATCAGTGCATCAGCTGGTGGAGAACACCGATGAGACCTATTGCATTGACAATGAGGCCCTCTATGACATTTGCTTCCGCACCCTGAAGCTCACCACTCCTACTTACGGAGACCTGAACCACCTGGTCTCTGCCACCATGAGTGGTGTAACCACTTGCCTTCGCTTCCCTGGACAGCTCAACGCTGACCTCCGGAAACTGGCTGTCAACATGGTACCCTTCCCCCGTCTACATTTCTTCATGCCTGGCTTTGCCCCGCTTACCAGCAGGGGAAGCCAGCAGTACCGGGCCCTCACAGTGCCAGAGCTGACGCAGCAAATGTTTGATGCCAAGAACATGATGGCTGCCTGCGACCCACGCCATGGACGCTACCTCACGGTAGCCGCTGTGTTCCGTGGCCGCATGTCCATGAAGGAGGTGGACGAGCAGATGCTGAATGTGCAGAACAAGAACAGCAGCTACTTTGTTGAGTGGATCCCCAACAATGTCAAGACTGCCGTCTGCGACATCCCGCCCAGAGGCCTCAAGATGGCTGCCACCTTCATCGGCAACAGCACCGCCATCCAGGAGCTGTTCAAGCGCATCTCTGAGCAGTTCACAGCCATGTTCCGTCGCAAGGCCTTCTTGCACTGGTACACCGGAGAGGGCATGGATGAGATGGAGTTCACCGAGGCTGAGAGCAACATGAACGACCTGGTGTCGGAGTACCAGCAGTACCAGGACGCTACTGCTGAGGAAGAGGGAGAATTTGAGGAGGAAGGAGAGGAGGAGTTGGCCTAAGCATGAGTGGCATGCGTAGAACCTCTAGCACTCAATGTTCTGTTGTCCGTGTTCAGTTCTCTTTAAATGTTACCAAATTTAAAGCATTTGGACCAAGACTTTCTAATAATAAACACTTAAACTTTGATAACACGTTGTCAATGCCTCAATATTTTTTTCGTTACACATTGATTAGTTCAGTAGTCTTTAAAGACCTGCCTAAAATATATGCGACACAAATGTAGTTTGTACATGACCAATCATTACATTTCAATCATTAGTTCTGCCCTGCTGACATGCCAACAATCAAGCACTCTGGAAACCTCAGCACATCAAGCACATTGAGGTGTCTGGCCATGTCATATGTTGCCCCCTTGTGGCTATCATCAGTTGTGAAATCTCGTCTAGTGGCATTCAAGCTAGTACAGCTTGTGAAATTCAGAACACAGGCCCAGGTAGGTGACTAGGTGAAAGTTGGAGATATCTTTAATTGGAATTATGACTAGTCAAAATTACATTGTGTATATATATCAAACTGTAGTTAGGGATAGTCATAATGTAATTGTAGATAGAGCATGTTATCTATTATGAATTTATAGATGTCTTTAATTGAATTTTGATTAGAGATATCTGCAATGTACATTTATCCTTGTCAAAATGTAATTAGAGTCCTGTCTTGAATGACAATTCTGACAAGGCTATCAAAAATGTAGTTATGACTAGTCAGAAAGCCCTTATTGTTATCTACTATGTTAATTCCGGATAGTAAACCGTGCCATAGGTGGCAGCTTGTCCCTTCTGACCACTAGATGACGACAGTTCTCTATAGCAGCCTTGTGAAAGTTTGGGTACGGCAGCTTGTTTGGTGGAACTTTCCGTAAATGGTATCAACCAGACTATGGTTTCAACTCACAATGGTGAGCCTGAAATACACTAGAAACGCACTTTCTTTTTAATCGAATGTCAAGTAAGACTGCAGAGGCTATGTTTTGCTATAACAACAGGTGCCGTTTAAACTTGAATCGATGTCGCACTGATTAATGTAAAGTGCACCTGTCGAAGAATCGCGACCATGGTGTACAGGTATAGTTATAGGTTAATTAAAAGTAGAAAATTGCTCTAGAAAACATGAAACATTATTGTAGTATTACGAGGAATGCGTTAATTAAAGAGACACAACAATCTGGCCTAATTTCATGGAACATTTGGGAAAGTGTGGTAGTGAATTGCTTTTAAGCCACCGAAGAGCAGAAACATTAATCAAATCAGCTGGTTTAGACGGGAGTTATACCAGAGACGTTTTAATAGGAGGACTTTGGGTAATATATATATATTTCATGTCATTAATTTATTTGACAATTTTTGTGGCCTAATTGTCTGCTAGAACTGACCAGAAGGTTGATGGTATTGTCAAGTTGAAGTTTATGTTGTAGTGGTGATTCTGGAAATTTGAATGCACTAAATTCTCTTACAACTCTCATTCATCTCTCCATATGGGTTAACTCTTATTTAATTCCCAAAATCTAATTTTAACACCACATGCAGGAGCTCCAGGCAACCATCTTGCCAAGAGATAAAGAAATCTTGCGACATATTGGATGCCGACGGAACATCCAAAGGGGATGATGGATTACTCCATAAGTGCCAAAAGTAGGCTTAGAGAGGAGGGGGTCGCATGATGCTAAATGCAGTTATAACAGCAGCCATACACATCTATGAAAAGGATTTCTCTGGACAGATGGGCCTTGCATGGTTGTTTCTGCATGCCAATACATGAGACCCCAAAAGCTCTGTTTTTGCCAGGTTAAGGTGACCACACTGAGATGAAAATCTGTAACATTCCCCTGAACTTCCCTTGGCAACTATTTCCACAGTCAATATGATTAAAAAAAAAAAAAGTGTTAGCTCTGAAAATTGGGGGCAAGGTTTGTTTGACCAGGGACTTACTACTAAAACCGGAGACTTTCCCTGGAAATCTGTGATATCTGGTCAACCTATCTCAAGGTCTAGGATGGCTAGATGCAAAGATAGTCGTGCATTTTTTCAAATCTAGCCTATATTCTTCTGTAGCCCAGTTTTAATTTAAAACCAAATTTAAAAAGCATCTACTTGCAATGTGTTTTGTGCACATGTGTTTAAGACAATGTTTGACCGAGTCCTCAGCTGACCTGTATTTTGAAAAGAGATTCTCCAGTGAAATCCAAACTTAGCCTGGATAGTCTTTATCCCAAATACAATCCAGAGAGTCTATTACATATGTGAAGATGGGGTTGCATACTTTTATAGTGTTTTAATTTAATTCAACATTTTTTTTTTATTATAAATGTCTATTTTCAATTCAAATACATTTGAGGCAAAAGCCTTGATCCTACAGGCATGTATGCAAAAAAAAAAGTTTTAAAAAGTGACCCACTGAAAAGGACAGACTTTGAGAGAAGCTAAAGGGGGAAAAACTAGTACGTGTAAAACATTTTCTCTTCTGACCTAGCTCTGAAATGCTTGAGTCAGTTTCTCCTCTCATTTCCTCAGGAGTATTGAGTCTTGACAGGATCCCACATGTTCAGGGGAGGGAGATTATTTCATGAAATCTTTTTGGGGTGGGCAGACCCAGGTCAGTCTTGCCCTACTTGCTGCATTGTTCTTGACAGTTCACTTTGACAAGAGGAGCCCAACCAAGCAGGACTGAAGTTTGTATCACCCACATTTAGTGTGCCTCCCCTCTTTTTCTTTCCTCTCTCTTGCACACACCTTCTCCCCTTTCTCCTTCCCCATCTCTCTTTCTCCCTCTCTCTTTCTCTCTGCTTTCATTCCGAACTATGTTTCTCCTCAACTGTCTCTCTAGCCTCTTTGCCGGAGGCGGGTGTGCGAGTGAGCGTGTGGCTGATGGCATCCGGTGAGCAGGGGTGGCGCGCGCGAAAGGGGTCCTGTCACTCATTCGGAGCGGCCATATGTGTGCCTGCGTGAGCTCCATGCCAGCGGCGCTGGCTCCTGCCAGAAGACATTAGGGGAGCAGCGGGGCGTCATTACAGCGGCGCGATGATTGATTAACCGTGAATCAGGAGCACCAACCAGTCCCCCCCCCCCCCACCCAGCCTCCCCAGGCTGGGGGCCAAAGGGGGGAAAAGAGAAGAGCCCCCTGCAGATGAGGGGGTGTAATTGCATCTCCTGCCCGGCAGGGAGAGAGGGAAGGACGAGTCGTGTTACACACAGATGAGCGTGTGGTGCAGGAAGAGAGCCGAACCATTAGGCACGGAATATGACTCTCCTTCCTTCTCCAGCTAGGGTTGATCTCATAGCTCTCTCAGGCACAAGGGGCTTGTTTTCACAGAGTTGTCGGCTCTGTAGTTGTATTGAAGTTGTTTCTGTGAAAGGTTTTGTTTATCCTTCTCTATCTGAGAACCTAATAAGTGGTGGTCGGGGAATAATTCAGAACTCTTCTAAATGTTATGTCTCATGAAATATAGCATTTATGTTACAGATCATATGTTTTCAATATGAAATAACGTGCCCAAACATTTGTTTGTAACAAAACCCTATCTTGGAATGCCCCCTCCTTCTCTCTCTCTCTCTCTCTCTCTCTCTCTCTCTCTCTCTCTCTCTCTCGGGGACTCTGAGCAGTGGGGAATCTCCGAATGAGATGATCATCCCTTAATGGCCCCCTGCCCTCTGCCACTACTCTTGTCTCTCATCTCGGCTGCCTCTCCTCAAGTCCCGGAGCCATGTGGTGCATTAGCGCGCTATGCAGGGATGACTAATGAAATCCAGGGAGAACCAGCCAGCCCTAGGAATCTGATGCTAATGTTTTGTTTGGTATTAAAATGCGCAAAAGCAACTAAACTCCCACTGATTTGGACGAAAAAACATTTGGAATGGGCTCATCAATCAAGCCCTGCCACACTGGAGCTGTCTAATCCTGGGGCGCGATGTGCACGGTGGCGAGACATCCCAGGAACGGCATGAAATGGCATATACACATATACACACACAGAGAGACAGTACATTCATACACTGGCATACACAGTCTGGCACACTTTGCAGTAAGTATACTGACACATACATAAACAAAACTGTCTCCCAAAGAGTGCTTTTAATTGCCATGTTATAAAAAGAAGGTAAATAAGTAGGTTAAATTTAATTTAAAAAATCAGTTTTTTTTTTTTTTTTTAAATAAAATACTCTCATTATATATAATATTTTGTTTTTTTGTTTTTTAGGGGGGGGGGGGGAGTCATATTTTTTATTATTTGCTTTTGAGAATCCATTTTAACAGTGACATTGGTGATGGACAGAGAGATACCTGGTAAGACCATTAGAGAACATCTCTGGACCTTTCACGTGGGAAAAGGCCCTTTCTTTTCTTTGGATTCAGGCTAATTTCCACATGTCTGTTAATGTGTAAACCAGACTATTATACAGATATAATAGTCTTAGGATAGATCTACTATACTTATAGATTTATTTATATAAGGAAAGATCTACTATACTTATAGATAGTCTCAGGATAGATCTACTACACTTACAGATTTACTTATATAAGGATAGATCTACTATACTTGTCTTATAGTTACAATAGTCTGCGGATAGATCTACTATACTTATCTTATAGTTATAATTGGTGATGGCCAGATCTCGAGCATTTCACGTAAATTTTAGCCGACGCTCCGTATCGAGTCGTGTGTCAAAATGGAGAGATCATGTGACGTGATGTTTGAGGCCTCGGTTGCCCAGTGTTTGCCGTTCTAGCGCGTTGAATCTAAGTTGATTTTGGCGGGACATGTCGACTATAAAGATGTCCCATGAAGAATATGCGCTGGTTGGAGACTGTTTTTCAGAAGTGTTTTTTGCGGTTTATTGCAACTTGTTGTTCATTACTAGACTAAGAATGGAGATGAATAAGAACAAAAAGAGGAAGTTTTCGCCTAGTTTGGGAGTACTTTGATCAGATTTCTCCCAATAAGGTGGGTTATGCAATAGTTTTAAAGACAGCGTTATTTAACATGTAAAGATATTATCAGTAGCTTAATGTCGTCATATGTTAAATTTACTTAAACAATATAGCCTATCCATAGGTGAAATGTCAAATTTGTGCAAAAGTGTTCTCTTATAGCAACAACACCTCATCCATGTTGAGGCATTACCGTGCATAATGGCAGAACTGATTCTGATGGAAGGTGTGTAAACAGTATATTTACTTACTGTTATTAAATTATTTACTTAATGCTATTAAAGCTTAGTAAGTTGGTTTGTTCCCTTGGCTTTAGCTTCAGCTTCCAGGAAACAAGAACTGGATCAGGCATTGCTTGACATGAATTTGTCACTTAACCTCTCCAGTTACAAAAACATCTCTTCACTGCTCCCCATTAATGTTACAAAAGCACTTAAAAAAAACACATTTGTACATTCATCACAATAATGTCACCCCCAATTATAATTTAAATACATAATAACATATAATATTAATAGGCCTAATTATATAATTATGATTTGTTATTACCAGTAGTTATAGAAATGTACCACAATTGGGAAAGTGCCTGAAACTTCCTTAAAGGCGCTCTAAGCGATGCTGTTTCACGTCACTTCTTGTTGACGTTCGAAGTATTGTCAAACACAACGGACGATAGCTCCAGAGAGGGTTCAAGCGTTATAAGTTAGCTTACTCCTCCCCCTCCATCCCATGCCTCCCAAAAGACTCATGAACCTTGTAGTTTATTGGCTGGAACATTGTTATGTTTCGCTTTCGTTTGTTATGCTAGGTTTGCCCACTGTGTTATGTTGCCGTTTGTGGAGCCTGGGCTGTCTACAGAGACCGTGTTTTTTACATTGTGTTCAGGGGACAGGCAGCTAGCAGATTGTGAGGAGATGTTTGCTGTATGTAACAACACATGTTTTAGTCCTAAAAACATGTCACATCGCACCTTTAAATAAGCATGGTGCAATTTTTTCCTGTTATATTTATTCACCACTAGATGGCCTTAGTAAGCATTTGAATCTTAAGTGAGGCCTCGTGAAATGAACCTTTTTGATGAAAAGCTTCAAAGCTTTCAAAGCCTCATCTTGCAATCACTAGTTTTAATAGTCTGAGGATAGCTCTACTATACTAATATAGACATAATAGTCTAAGGATATGTCTACTTTACTTATAGATTTACTTATATAAGGATAGATCTACTATACTTATATATATATAATAGTCTGAGGATAGATCTACTATACTTATATAGATATAATAGTCTGAGGATAGATCTACTAATAGTCTGAGGATATCTATCCTGCAGTACCAACGGGATTACAGCACAGACTGTGCAGAAGTTGGTGATTCATCAAGCTGCTATGAAGTAAAAGTGAAGATCTGACTTTCATAATGGCCCTGTCAAATCTAGACCCTGCCATTAAAGTTATACCCATGATTGGTCTTGACTTAACATCATGTCCGGCTGCTACTATCCACTGTTCAGCCACAACTTTTGACAACCAAGTTACCATATACCAGTTCCAATATTTTGGAATGTCATGGTGCTATGGAAAATGCCTTATGGACAAATTGCAGTCTATCATGGTGACTGCTCATGAGCCCTGGCAGTTTTGCCCCTTGAGCTGTGGATGTGCCCAAGGTTACTCCCTAAACAAATACAGAAAAAGACCCCTGTCCCTGCTTATGCGTGTGTATGAGATAGTACGGCAGTAAGTCTGTGAAGACTCATTCATCCAGGTCATGCTGGACACAGTGTTCAGACTGGGGGCCAAACATGACCATATACTTTCAAATAAAGATACCATAACTGTTATCTTACCCTGCCTTTTAGAAAATTAATGCAAGCAAGAGTGCAAACTTTCGTGTGTATGAAGAACACACATCAGTGACATTTTGTCTGATTAATCATTGGTGAGTACATCTACAATCTGGTATTCTGTTTTCTGTTTCTGTCCAGTGACACGGTGTTATATCTCAAAATGAAATGAAATTAGTTACCAGAGAAGCTCATCATTAGAAAAAAAAAAACTTTGCGGTGGCACTGTTATTTTAATGTTACCCATACCCCTGTCCCTAAAAAAAAAGATCCACTAAGCTACATCATTCATATGGTTATTCACTTCCTGAATTTCTCCCTCATTTCATGGTGCATTCAAATAGGACATCCTTCTTAGCCTCTGTCATGCTGCATGATTTGTTGACTGCAGCAAAACTTCCTTATCCCTGCTTTGAGGCTTGGCCTCAGGTGTGGCAGGAAAATTCCTCTATTTCCAATTAGTGGCATAGCGTTTTTCCCCAGTGAGATATATGTGATAAACCTTGATACACTTGAAACTGTTCATTAAGCTTGTTCTTATTATACAACCACTATCATTCAACACTAATCATCAGTATTATTAGAACGTGAAGGCTAGATCATCAGAAATTAACTTTAGCTCTAATGGCCTGCTCTATCTCCGTCAGACTTTTCTGTTGTCAAACTTGATCTTTTTTTAGGCTGGTCTTTTGTACCAGATTAGCTATTTTCTTGTGTTTTTTATTTGTGTTTATGATGTTTTCTCTCTCTTCAATCTCTCTCTCTAATGCCCCCAGAGCAGATTTATCAGCGAGGCCTCTACACTGGTGCCCCCCAGTCGGTGGCAGAGCTCTTCTGGAACGATCCATCTGTCTCACGGGAGGCTTGTGCTGCAGCATCCACTCCCCTCCCCTCCAACCCCTCCTCAGCTCCCCCTAGCAGACACCACCCACTATGAGAGAGGGAGCGGATGAGGGGTGAAATGACCCGTTCTGTTTTCATACGGCCCTCATCTGCAATTGCACACCAGGATACCTCCCCTCTATCGTCACATTTCTCCACACAAGAGAGTTTGACTCATAGAGGTGCCTGTTGTGCAGGCGCAGAAACTCTTGTCTAACCCTGTGCTATATTCCCCATCAAACACTGAGGCTTACACTTACATCTGCATGTCTCATAGAGCAGTAGAGGGAGAGGGGCTCTGTGGCACCATGACACCCAGGCAAAGGGGACAACAAACCAAACGGGAAATGGCACTTAGGTCAGCATGTGGTCGAAGATGTGTCATGAGAGTGAACAGCAGGGGGCAGTAGTAGGTCTCATAGGGACAGAATAAAGACCTGTATAGGACAGAAACTCTGATGTGTCCGGTTGGGGTAGCAGCTCCCCATGTTTTTAGTCACTTCCATACATCACATTAGGCTCCTTTCATGGCAGAGCTTTTCAGATTTAAAGTCATAAACTCTCTCTAAAACATACTTTGTTAAATGTACTCTTCTAAATGATTTCATTGATGATTGTTCAGAGCATTTGAATAACACTAGGCAGAAGCAGTTGCATGTGGTAGTTTATGCTGAATGTTGTATTCACACATTGTATGGGACTCAAGGTCAGACAGTCTCCACAGACTGACCAAAGCACACACAAAATGAGTACAGGAATCTCTAATCTGTGTGTGTGTGTGTGTGTGTGAGAGAGAGAGAGAGAGAGAGAGAGAGAAAGAGAAAGCCCAGAGAGGGTTGCCTCACAGAATGAGGAGGGTTAGAAGTAAATGGGCCCTTTTGAAAGCCTTTACAGGCAATGGCAGCCCTGTGCTCTTTTAGATAGAATGTTGGGGAAATGTCACAGCAGATCTTATCGTGCCCCCCGTCGCAGGTCACAGCGCCCCCCCTAGGCGGCACCTTCAGCTGGGGTCAGTGGCAGACTGTCTGTGTGTGTGCAGTGGTCTCTAATAGAGCCCCCCACCCCCCAGCCACCTCCACCCCCATTCCCACCCGCCATGAGAGAAGATCAAGTGATGGAGAGGAGGATAAAATGACAGAGAGATAAACGGCAAAAGGGTGGCCGGATGGGGTGGAAGAGGGAATGGGGGCAAACGAAAAAAGAAGAAAAAAAACGGAGGACTGAGAGGCCCGTCTCAAGTCGAATTCCGACCCTCGAGCATCCTTGGCCTTTGTCCCTCTGCCAGGCCCTCTCCTTCTCTCCCACACTGATTATTTCCTGGTCTCAAGCCCCTGTGGTTTCCAAATGATTTTAAAATGGCTTTCATTTCCTGTCGGGAGTGTGGGGGCAAACTCCGGCAGATACAGAAAATCTGGGATCTGTGTGCGTGTGTGTGTGTGTGGGAGGGGGGGGTGGGGTGGGGGGTGATAGAGAGGGAAGGACGAGAGAGACAGAGGGGTATTGGTAAAAGAGGGGTGGTTATCAGAGGCCTTTTCAGCACTGATGTGTTTTTTTGGGGGGTGTTTTGGTTTGCCCCCTCGGGTGCCAAAAACTGATCTTTAACAGATTCTCACCTATCCTTGAAGACTACATGTTCTTTCCTATTGTTGAAATTGAGTTGAAAATGTCCTTGATTTTGCTTTTTTGCTGTTCTTTTCCTATACATCCTTCCATACCTTGATATTGTTTACGAATAAGAGATAACCAGTGCTGATGAATACAATAACAAGAAGTCTTTATGTTCCTTCCTTCATTGTTACAGGCTGTATCTTGAAAATGCACAATGCTCTTCCTGGATGAGGGTGATCAGCTGGAGGAAGGGAGAAAGGGGAGGTGTGCTGGCAGGAGGGGGAATGGAATTGAATTGATAAGGGCCCTTATCACAGCGAATCCAGGGCAATGTCCGGCTACTGTTTTTCGGGGGAAGCGGACACACTCTGACCCCTCCATGCACGACTGACATCACTTCTCCTGCCACCCACCACCCAAGGCACACACACACACACACACACATAGATACACGCAAACACATTCTCTTTCATGATCCTCTGAGGTTATGAACATGCTGTTCTTGTCAGGCCTCTGAACAAGCAGAAACCTTAAGAAAAAAACACATCGGCACCACCATCACACGGGAGACAGACAGGAGCTGTCAAACACACCAAGTCCCCAGATGAATCACACCCCAGATTCCAGAGCTAAATGATATTACACCACCTCCATCGATGCATGTGAGGGAGGCAAGAAACGTAAGAGTGAAATGGAGAGACAAAGACAAATAAGAATTAAAATACATGCAAAGTTGTTGACAAGTTGGTGTCAGGTGCAGTTGGACGCTGTGATTGCTCGACTTGCTGCTACCTCGTGCTCCACCCTGATCCCACACCACCACCCCACCACTTCCCAAACTCCTCCAAGGAGCAGCATGCCTGTCTCTCTGGCACTCTAACAAGACCCCCTCGATTTAACCCCAGACTCCCACTAATTACCGCTGGCTGCTCATTAACGCAGTGCACTCTCTCACTCACAGCTCATGGAAATAAAGCCCTTTTGTCTTCTCTCCAGCAGAGAGGAGGAGGAGAAAGGAGGAGGAGAGGGGATGGAAAGGGAGGAAGTGATTTGAAAGTGCACACACACCTTAGGGCAACATTGACTCTCTGCGTACGTACACACACACACTCTTTCATAAATACATCCTAAAGTACACCATCACCACGGCATCAGAAGAAAGCCACAAGGTTTCATCCATGGCATGCATACTGTATGGATCCTCATATTCAAAGATGTTTGTCACTTCACAGTTCTTTAGGGTTCCTTATAAAGAACAGTCTAGAATGTCCCTGTAAACCTGAACTCAGTGAGGTCTGTGACGTTCAGTATATACCACAGGTAGGCCTACTTCAGGTTCAGCAGTCTCAACAAGTTTAGAATTTTGTCATGAATGTCTTAGGTTGTGAAATGGTTTAATTGATTTAATCACAACTAAAATGATGAAAATGGATAGCTTCACAACCACTAGCATCCAAACCTACTCATTTTAGTCAACACTGACGTGCCTTTTCCCTCTAAGGATGGACACCACTGAGCTTTGAAAAACAACAGCATTGACAAACACTCTTGACGGGCTGAAAAGGAAAAAAAGAACCATCTGACATCCTCTCGCTATCTTCTGCGTGCACAATGAGCGACCGAGCTTCCACAGGATGCCTATGTTTGTGTGCCACGGTCAAGGTCGCTCCCTGGCTTCCCTTTGCTCCAGCCGGATCTAGTGCCTGCTCAGCTTTTGTCCTGTGAAGCTCTCGTTCTTCCTTACGTCAACACCACGGACACAAAAATATCCCTGGCTGCTCAGTGGCGGCTCTTGTTTGTGTGACGGCTGTTCGCGGGCAGGCCATTGGTGTAACGCTGGCTATTGGGTCATCCCCCAACTGCAGAGATAGGTGTGCCTGTATTTGCTGAACAGACTAGAGATAGGAATGAAGGGTTTTAAGTTATATGTTATGAATACCTTTTGTCTACACACAATATTGTTTGATACTCTAAGCAGTAAGAGTGTTACACTTGCACATTTGTACTAGGAGATTAATCAAACCAGGTAATCATATTCTTTTTATTTTTTACTGAGCTACATTTTGTCCCTGCCCCACACCCAAGGCAAGCAAAGCTTTTTCATGTTATTGTATTTGTATAACTGTAATTACTGTTTTCTTTAATGTGTCATTACTGCTTGACTTCCAATTAACAACAACCAGTTGTAATTTCAGTGGACTCAGTGTTCCAATTTTAAATCAGCTAGGATAAAATGAGAGGCCCTTGATGAAAATGAATCTTTCAGCACCTGTGCACAGCGTGTTTCTAGACACATCCTTGGACGCTTACATTTTATGCATTACAATAATCATTTCATGACAGGAGAAATTTTCACTTTTAATCTGACTTTCTTTTAAAAGTATATCACTCTCACCTCACCTTTTACTCACCTTTTTCTAAAAACTATATTACAATAGCTGTACTTAAATATTCACATTCACTGTACATAAATATCCACATCCCCCCCAAAAAGTGATTTTAATACATATTGGTAAGATATTGTTTTTTTTACATAAGGATTACATAACACAGTTATATATATTTAATGACACAATTTGTGAAATGTTTAGAAAAGAGAGTTATTTGGGTTTTGTAACACCTGACTCAAATAGAGACAACTTTACATTAGAAATACCTGATTACACTTAATGACAACAGCCATAAACATGCTGAAGTATCATTCAGACACATAGCAGGAAGTTTCTTGATATGTTGTGTCATATTTATAAGCGATTCATGTCAGTCTTCTGTTGAAAATGGCCCTGGCGTACAGGTTCTCTACAGAGTTGCCAGCTGGATCCTCAACCAGTAGACCACAGCTGAGGAGCCTTTGACATAAGACATCCATAAGACATACTGCACTAGCTGCTCATCCCCCTGGAGTCAGATTAAAAACATTAGACAAGTGAACAGATTAAGAACAGAGTGAAGAAACAGAAACAGAAGTGTCTATTCGTTGCAGATATGGAAATGAGTCAGAGTTATATCATATGGTATTTATTTTAAAAACAACCCATACCACACAGACATACCACCACACTCTCAAACAAACATGCTAACACAGTCTGCTTGCCAAGGAGGTCCAGTTCAAGGTGCATACAGGATGCACTGTGAAAGGTTCCTAAAATAAGGACTGCATTGTCAGTAACTGGCCTCTAGGGGGAACCGTGCCAGACTGACTTTCCGTAAGAGGGTAGAGATGGTGTTTGTGTGTCTGAGTGTAGTGGAGATGGTTTTTGTGTGTAAAAGTGTGTGTGTGTGTGTGGAGATGGTGTTTGTGTGTGAGTGTGTGTGTAGTGGAGATGGTGTTTGTGTGTGAGAGTGTGTGTGTAGTGGAAATGGTGTTTG
>JAGFZM010000036.1:792310-807817 GCA_017657215.1 Limnothrissa miodon | reverse complement strand
CACACACACACACACACACACACACACACACACACACACACACACATTTTTAGGCCAAACGGAGGCAGTGACACCTGGTGTTGTCAAAGCAATTGTGTCATCACAAAAGAATTGTTAGAGAACAGACTAATCTATTTAATAAAAACTACAACCACAATTGTTTGTACAAAGTAAACAAAAAATTAGGTGTAGCAAATAATGTGGAATACCCATTTAGATTGACTGCTTTGCTCTCATATGCATGATATCATCACTGTCTTACCATAATTCCTGGAAATAAAAAAACAGCAAAACTCGAATAATACATCAATTGCCAACCACAACAACACTTAAAACAGCTGTAGACGCCTGCTTGAAGGACTACGTGGGAGACTCACAGTTGAAGTCATGAAAAATACTTTGCCATTAACCGCAATCAGGCTGTAATTGAAATAATAAAGGGTGCCACTGGAGTGTGCAGAACGCCTCAATGTTGCCATTTATAGAAATGCACACAGAAGGGGCTGCATGAGAAAATTCCACAGGAAAATTGTTATGGGACAGAGGCCACAAACAAGTCTGATGGTGCGTAAAGTTATATGCCATGCCCTGAATTGTTAGGCCAGTGAGCTACTGGTTGATGTTGCTTCTAAAGTTCAGGGCTGAGAGGCTATGAATAAGCCTACTTGTTTGTCAGATATAACATTTAGCCTTACGTTGCATTCCTCTTATGACCTGAAATCCAAAGACGTATTTTTTAAGCAAAAGAACTTTACCCTGGCGTTAGATATCAAATGTATTTTCTTAATGCACCTGACAGAATTTTCATGTGACTTTCTCTTTGAAAGAAATGCCCTCAACGTTGTGCATCTTCTGCTAAAATGCAGATTTTACACGCGCATGCGTGTCGTCCTCTAAATCATAATTTTATTGTGTTTTTTTTTTTTTTACGTGTTTCTTAGTATCAAATTCTGCCTATGATTAACACGTATTAATTAAAACGAGGTATTACAAATTTTAAATTAATGCATAATAATAAAGGAGGTCAAAGTTGTAAGGTCAAAGGAGAACCACATGGTTCGTAATGTTCGAGCGCGCTTCTGGTTTCTGTCCACAAATAAAGTGCTTCGCTGTTGTCCTGCAGTAAAGGCTCGTGTCAAAGGGACAGTAAATGTATTATATTCTTTGTGTACAGATTCAGACTGTACTCGGAATCGCATAGCGTTGTTGCAACTGCAGATGTAAATGTAAAAGATACAGTTGTACTCAAACTTCTGAAACCAACATTTTAGCTAGCCAGTTTAGCTTCTTAGCGTACTGAAGCCAAGCAGCTAACTGTGCCTGTATAACCTATTTCCTCTGTCCTTGTCTTCGGAAGGGTGCTATTTAGCTAGGCTACAATCTTAGAGAATAGTGCTCTGAAGCCTCGAGTTATCGAAGGAAAGTCTTCTCGCCTTTTGACGTTTACAGAAACGTACAGAAGTTTGCAGTGATGGCAGAGCGACCTGAAGATCTGAACCTGCCCAACGCTGTCATCACACGCATCATCAAAGAGGCTGTAAGCTTTTATAATTGTTTTCGTCTCATATAATCGTTTTTTTTTATTGATAACGGCGTACTCTCTAATTCAGATGTCAGACTAATGTTATGCATTTTTGCTGTGGTTAATTTTGTCACGGTATGCGATCTTAGTTTTCTGTCCGTCTTTTGTATCTTTAAGCTGCCAGATGGGGTAAATGTATCAAAAGAAGCAAGGAGGGCTATATCTCAGGCTGCCAGTGTTTTTGTTTTGTATGCTACATCATGGTAAGTGCCGGCAGAACAAGACTGTTTAATACACCAGGTGTCTGCAGTACATCTTGTAATCTATTTCCCCGTTATCGTTGTCTCTCAGTGCTAATAACTTTGCGATGAAGGCAAAACGCAAGACACTAAATGCTGGAGACGTGATGGCTGCTATGGAGGAGATGGAGTTTGAGCGGTTCCTACAACCCCTCCGTGAGGCTTTGGAAGGTAAGTCAACGTTACATCCTTAACTTGCTGTCGTCTAGAAACGCACAGTAAAGTTGGCAATTCTTTGTGTAGGTGGGTGCGACTTTAATAAGACTAAATATAAGCATACACAGACTGCCCAACTCTGTTTCATTGGAATTTAGCTTTCAGGAATATTAAAACCATAGCTTAATCAACCAGCTTAAAATGTGTAACGCATTTGTGTTTGTCAGCTTATAAAAAAGGCCAGAAAGGCAAAAAAGAGGCATCTGAACAGAAGAAGAAAGACAAAGAGAAAAAGAGTGATGTGGAAGAGAGTGACAAAAACAAAGATGAAGAGGAGGAAGAGGAAGAACACATGGATGAGGAGCCAGAGGCTGAAAATGAGGCTGAAGACGAGGAGGTTGAGAACTGAAGACCAGTTGGATTAGTCATTTTTTCAGTGACCCAGTTTTCAATCATTTTAATCTAGATCTGGGAATTCTGTGTTCTCTATCGGGGCCCAGTTGTTCAAAAGTGATCCCAGATTCCCCATAGTGAAACATGGGATTTCAAAATCCTGATCACTTCGATCCAGATTAAACTGATATGAAAAACTTTGCCCTGGCGTTAGACGTGATCTGTTAGTTGCCTAATGAGCCTGTGATTTGTATTGAGGCATGATGTGCACATTCTATGGAGTTTAGATTAGGAATGCAGACTCAATAGCAGTTACTGTGCATGTGAAGTTGGTGGCTTCATATTTGTTGGTTCTCAAATATGAAGTTCAAGGAATACATTGAACGTTAAACATCTCAGGTCACCAAATCTAAGAAACCTCTTTTGCCAAGGTCTCTAAATCAGTGTCCATCTGTTAGTAGGGGCACATTCAAATGCAAAACATTTGATATGCCAGCTGTTCTGAAGTTGATCTAGTTGTACTTTTATTGCTTTTATATTTTGCTTTTTATATTAAAAAGAGTTTTGTACAAGTTGCTGGTGATTCTTTGAGATGGGGTATTGAAGAAATTCCTACATCTGGAGGGGACAAACTACTGCTCACTTTCCAGCAGCACAAACTACTGCTCACTTTCCAGCAGCACACTAGTCTTAACCAAGCCAGACACAATCTTTCCTGGTAGCCAATAACCCGTTATACTAGGCAGCATTTGGGCATTGACCAACCCATTTGAACATGGGCCAAAAAGGGGGGCCCAGTTCAGTGTAGTTTTAGTTTCTCATTTAAAGAGCAAGGGTTTTTGGAGATGCACTGCTTTTTTTTTCCATTGAACTAATCAGACACCAAAATGATGCAGATTATGAAAATACAAAGGCAAGCCTAGCATGTGCCTGACCAGTTTAATACATAGCTCTTCCTTCCAAATACTTAACTCAGGACTAAGAAAATAATGAAAAAAAAAAAAGTCATACAAACTACAATGACAGAAACCCCATATGGTGTGAATAAAACACAAGGCAGATGTCTTTAACAAATTTATTTGCTTTTCCACTCCCAGCGATTTTAATCCTGTAAGAGAGAAAGCACACAAGTCAGAATCAACCACCACCAAGATAAAACACCACAACAATTCACACAACAGCACCTGGGGAGAAGTGAGGGGTCAGGGGCCTTGTTCTTACACCTTCAGAGCAGGGCACCGCCTCACTGTTCCCCAGACCGTTACCCCTTGTTGTGCATTTCACCAGCTTACAATTAGGATAAATGGAAACGTCCATGAAAGAACCAGGGGTGCGTTTCCCAAAAGCATCGTTGCCAACTTCTGTAGCTACTTCCTGAGTAGGAGCGAAGGAGTTACAGCATTACCGTTTCCCAAAGCCATAGTCCAGACAAAGCAAGTTAAAGTGTTTATAACCAACTTGGTCCGATGCATCAGCACACAATGCAAGCGTTTCCCAAAAGCATAGGCTGGACGAACGCTCGGAATTCCCTTCGTTAAAAGGCTTCGTTAACACAACACATGACACTTCCTTTGGCTTTTTGGGGCTTAAAATGTCTGGGTTGTTCCCCCTTTGATGCTTTACCGCCACCTACAGTTGGCTTTAAATACTCTTAACATGCATTCGCATTACCATCGTATAATGTGAACTTCGGTCTGTATTTGGGAAACACACCCCAGGAGAGCGCGCGCGCACGCACGCACACACACAGACACACACACAACTTACAGAAGGGACTTCAACTTTTCCCGAGTTGATGTCATCAATGACATCATGTGGATGGCGGCCATCAATAGTGCAGCCAACAGACTGAGCTGTTCCCAGGATCTCCTTGACAGTTCCTGACAATCACAAAGCAAGGTTTAGCAAGTTTGAACACACACTTTGGCCAATATTAGATCTTTCAACATGGCTTAATATTAAGACACCCCCCCCCCATACTTAATTTCCCTTAAAAAAAAAAAAAAAAAAGTATTTATACCAAGACTGTAGACACTTTTTGTTCCAGATCTTTCGGCACAGAGTTGCCCATTTGATTAGGCAGCCCTGCTTCCTAGAGCTGGGTCTATATTAGCCTCCACTGGACTATACTCAGTCACAGATAAGACAGGAACAGTGGCGGGAGGCTGATTTCTGTTTTGTACTGCACAGATAAATGCTCAGGCAGGCATAATGACAAACCCAAAAACAAAAGACTGATAGACTAAACGGATACCAACCAGCTAGCTCTCTGGCAATGGAACGGGGCCTCATGACGCGGGCAATGTTGACAATCTCATCGAAAGGCACGCTGCCACTGTGCTTGACTGAAATGAACAACAAAATAGTTTAAGGCCAGACAAAAACCCAAACATACCAAGACAACATGGGTAAATGCCCTTCATAAAATGAAGGCATCAGAGACTAAACTTAATCTGCTAATATTACAATATGTTCCAGATCTTTCGGCACAGAGTTGCCCATTTGATTAGGCAGCCCTGCTTCCTAGAGCTGGGTCTATATTAGCCTCCACTGGACTACACTCAGTCACAGATAAGACAGGTACAGTGGCGGGAGGCTGGCATTTTCCCCTTTGAAATGAGGAATGACTTACTGTTCTTCTGCTTCTTTCTGTCACGAGGAGGCTCTTTCAGGGCTTTGATGATGAGAGCAGAAGCAGAGGGCACCACCTCAATCTGTAGAAACATACACACCATTGGAATTAATGTAGCGGAACTGTCAATAGCAATTTATTTTTCAGACACATCAGAGCTATTAAAACATGCCACAGACTTTCAATATTGAAGCAGGTTCTTCCCCTAACTTAGACAAGTTGATGCATACCCATCTCGTCTCAGTATGTGCACTCTGTTGCCCTGAAGTGCTATGCTACTTTGTTCGCATTTAGCTTAGCCTAGTTCTTTCAAGAGAGTCCAAAGGGGGATGAAGTTAAAAGGGATCAAACCAAACACGTCCAAATCAATATTGAAAAACTGTGCCATGCTGCGTTAAGTAGTTATACTGAAGACTCACAGCTGCCTGTCTGTTCTGGATGGTCAGCTTTACAGTGATTCTCAGACCCTTCCAGTCACCGGTGGCCTTGGCAATGTCGTCACCAACCTTCTTGGGAGACTGTAAGGAAAACAAAATACATTAGCCACTCCTAGCCATTTCAACACAAAGCCTTTTCCTATATAGCCAATACCCAAATGAAAACCTGTCTTTGTGAATGTCTTGTTCCAGATCTTTCGGCACAGAGTTGCCCATTTGATTAGGCCGCCCTGCTTCCTAGAGCTGGGTCCATATTAGCCTCCACTGGACTACACTCAAGTCACAGGCAAGACAGGCACAGTGGCGGGAGGCTGAGATGTTCCATTTCAAGTTCTAGCCTTGAGACTTACCAAACCCAGAGGACCGATTTTGGGAGCCAGAGAGGAAGTAGCACCAACTTCTCCTCCTGTGCATCTCATGTACACTGCAAGACAGTTGAGGATAAGATTATTCAAAGAGGTAATTGGGCATTATTTCTTATAGATTCTTAGATGCACTTCAGAGGCTATATGGGGACACTACCTAGCCAGGCTAACGCCACCTAGTGGCAATGGTTAATTTCATTAACCTACATACTAGTCAGGGAACTAACGATAAGCTTTGGTTTTCTCTGACAAGAAATTGTGTCGGCGAATCAGCGAACAGATCGGGGGCTAAAGGCGATGATGTTGAACTCTAGCGCCCAATCTGAAATAGCATACATCACGACCAAGCAGTAGCCATTGGTTGAAGCAGAAAGTATCCCGCCCACCGTCATGAAAACAAATGCCTATGGCTGGTTCTCAGACACTTTGCACGAAGTGAAACAAAGTGAAAACGGCTGATCAGGCTAGACACTACCACCCATAACTGAAAATTAACTAAGAACATGCAGTTTATTCAGACCCTTACATTTCAACTCATTTTCATTGACACTCGTCCTTAAAAATTACCCGATTCTACACTGAAAGACAAGACAATGTGAAAAACATGGCAGATTATAAAATGGTACTTGCAAACTTGTGCAAATTCGATTCTGCATTTTGATTTTTCCAAAATGGCCTACATGACCATTAGACAGATATGGAACCTGATGACATTTCAAATGTGTGCATTCATTAGACCAAATTGTACACCCACTGTTATTTGCAGAAATAAAGGCCCAATTGCCAATAGTACATATTCCCAATAAATAGAAAATATATAATACTGTAGAGCAGTACAATCACTAACCCACATTAATGATGACCATGAACCCTGCCATGCCTTCAAGAGAGCAAAGATCTGCCTACCTTTATATTAGCTTGAAGGCTGGGAATGAATCAGTAATTTGACAAAACACTACAGTAATCAGTCATGAAACCCAGTCCATAGCATCAATATAGGAATTCTGTATTAATGTCTAGCCTAAATATAGGGGCAATCTATCGTTAAAAGCACTAGAATTAGGCCATGTATTACAGGCAAAACTCGAAGTCAATTAACTGGTTACTAAGCATCTCAGACCGCCCATGCTCTACGCTCAAAAAAAAAAAAAAAAAAAAAAAAAAAACCTGAATGACTTTTTCGCACTGAAATCACTTCGACATCATAAAGGAAACACATATCCAGCTTTGGCCCATTCCCCCAATTAAATTTGCGACCTTGCTACCTTTAACTCAATTATACCTCTTCGATTGCTAAGTGCAACCAATCACGTGGGCCAGAATAACGCCGAAAGGCAGGCGTTCCATCATTCCCAATTCGGAAGCAATTTCTATGACAGATATTGTACATTTTCCACACCAAGAGCAGAACGCGTGGTCAATGCCTGCAACCCTTTTGCTAACGTACCAACATAAAGCTAGCACGTTAGCTAATCACGCATGACACTAGCCCCATCATTTTGAGCACGTGATTTAATCCACTCAGTTTCTAAACGGCAACTCCTAATTATAATTATGTTCACTAAAGATATTAACGGGAAATAAAGTTAACGTCAAGTCATCATCGTGGACTCAAACCCCTCGTCACCGCACTAGCCGCAACATTTTCACCATGCTAACGTTACATGCCCCGCATGGTAATGCCAGAGAGCATCCGATTTTAAGTCTCTACTTATCGGTCGCTTCTCAGGGTTAGACTTACCTTGATTAAACAATTTGTTCATCAAATACCACGAAATGCATCATACACATAGTTTCGAAAAATACCTCGTGCTAGCCAAGTTAGCCAGACAGGCCCTAAAGGCTGTTCTCAACCACTCGATATTTCCCATTGTGGCTGTATTTAACCACACATTTCCACAAACGTACCAATTTTAATCTCGTTGGGATCGAGTTTGGGAGGCATGATGTAGCTAAAGTTGAGCTCAGTTCAGCTTGAGAAGGTGAGGGTGTCGGATGAACCCGGATTCGGGACGACCGATTATTGTTGCACCTTCACCACCTAGTGAAAGAGAAGAGGCCGTTAACAGGGCTCATGGGTTTATATACGATTCGTGACAACGCGAGATCTCAACATATCACCTTTTCACTTGCTTCCGTCTAAACGTCACTAAAGAGGAATAACCTCAAAATCATTACAGCAGAGCTCGTAAACATATCTTTGTAGATGTGAAAATACTGAACAGTTCTCTTTACGAAGCCATTAGGCAGTCTTAACCTTACTTACCATACTTTACAACGCAGATATCGAGATTGTACAGCCATAAAAGGTAGGATATTTAGAACAACATGAATGAGTTGCTAGTCTATACATTCATGATACATTATCCAAGTGTTACTGTTATAGACTTTCTAACTGCATAACTAGCCTGATTTTTAAGTGTTTAACGTTGTGTTAACAGTTATCGGAACACAATTTGATACAAAGTACAATACTATATATATTATATATATATATATAAAATGTGTGAATGCTAACATACAAAATAAGCATCAGTCCTCTGCCAGTCCTACGTTTTTTGTAACGTTAGTTAACGTTACATTCAGGCAGGGCTTCAACGTAAAACTGAAGTTCACACTGGAACGATCTTGTTTTGAAACCGACTAAAAGCGTTTCATGGCAGCTGTGGGACAAGAAAGTAGGAACGCTTTCAAATTGGTTATTAGTAGCCAATTTATTCTAAAGAATGTAACGTTACATATTTTTTTTTAATCAGAGGTATCCACCATCTATTACCCTCCATTCTACAGCAAATCGTAAATACAATCTGCCAACTAGCTAAAAGAACGGGAGGTGCTAGGATTCTTGCGATTCCTTTCCGTCTAGACCATAGACTGTATATCAAAACTAGACACAGTTATTACAACAACGTTAGGCCTTTTAAGTTGGAAATGAAAGCAGTAGCCTAAAAGGTTTGGCAGGTGATTCTGTGTTATTGTCTGGGGAGCAGGCTGCCCACAACCATTTTTTTTGTGTTTCAGTGTAGCCTATTATAAAAGGCTTTTCTTCACGGTGAAGAGAATAAAGGTCAGTATGTCTAGGAGATTTTATCTGTTAGTATGTTTACACAGGATCACTGAAATCACTCAACCCTCATTAATGTTAACATTAACTGTTTTAATTTAAAATGAGTTTCTGCACGTTCTCTGCGGGATATATTGTTCTTTTCTGTTATTTCTGTTCTGTAACATAAAACAAAACAATGTTTCTGATTTTGTTTTGTTTCTAACAAAAAAATTGTTTTTCATTTTCGTTACATGAACTGGGTCAAAGCATTATACAGTATGTGTTTATAATTATCCTAAGTAGCTTGTTTGGTTAGTTGTGGTTTTCAAAATACACCATCGCTTGTATACGTTTGCAGTAAGGATGACAAAAAAATGTTGTTTTCCTCACCTCCTTTCCTCACCTTCCTCACCTGCATGGGTCCAGTATGCTTTGCTTTGGTCATGACTATTAGCTGCTGAAGGAGAATCAGTGAGACTTTTTTTCTGGAGGAGGAATTTGTCTATTTAACTAAAGCAACATGATCGTTCTCCTGATTGGCCACTACTAAAAAATTAAAAATATGACGCAACCCCCCACAGAGCTCACTGAGGCCTCCTTGTGGGGCGTGACCCCCCTTTTGGGAACCGCTGCTTTAGTGTCTAATAACTAAGATCCATTTACAGGCGATATCATCTAGGGCAGCAGTGATGGATCTGTGCCATTTGCTCAGCTCAGTCTGTCTAGTACAGTATTGTTAACAAACGGACTTCCGAGCAATTGGTAAGAGCGTTCCCGGAAAGAGTGTAGAGAACCCAGTTCTGTACAGACACCAGCCAACCAAAATAAAAACAGATAGACAAAAATGATTTTATCTCCACAAACCATAACTTGTATTGGGGTCATCCCTATGTTCCCCGGGTCCTATGTTCCCCGCTGCCAGGGTCCTATGTTCCCGCTGCCAGGGTCCTATGTTCCCCGCTTTGTATGGGGCGGGGAACATAGGACCCTTTTTTTTAAAAAGGGTCCTATGTTCCCCCGTTTTATAATAAAATCACAAAGCCTGCCGTTTGTAACTTCTAATGTTCCTCATACGGAGATATGCCGTATGCCGCTGTCACTCTTCATTTCTGGGTCAAAGGACTTTTGTAAGATAGGCTAAATGTAGTTTTCCTATTCACAAAACCAGCATGGGGCAAATGCACAAAAGCATATGAAATGAAATGACAGGCAGGTTGTGACAGTTTGTTGTTGTTGTTTTACAACTTTCAACCTGACCCGAACTGTCGAAAGTCTCATGAACAGCACTGCAAAGGCCACATGAAGTCCGACATTCAGAGCAAACTGTTTACGTAGTGTTATATTTTCTTACTGAGCTATTGACTGGACAAGTGAAATCTTAATTTATGGGGTGTTATTGTCTGTTAAACAGACCGCTCGCATTAGGCTAAATCTGTTTGCGTGATCGGTAGTTATCATCGCATCATGCAACACAGAAAACTAAATGTTTCATGTCAAGATTGTATTGAAGACTGTTCGACTGTTGGAATCAAGGTCTCATTAACTTAAAAAAAAAAAAAAAAGAATTGTTTGCTTATTCATGACTAAAATAACATCTCCCCTGTTTTGTTGACAAATCGCAGATAAACTGACAGCCCCCCTGCGAGCAGCCTTCTCTGTGGCTCACCGGCCTACAACATCAACACTTTGAGTGCCACTAACGCCACCTTGCGTTTTGTGTTCTCATGTGTTGAGTGCCAAAAAACGCACTATAGATGAATAGAACTGAAATAGCCTATATGATGATTGAAAACTCATTAAAGTTCATCATCTGGATATTTTATCACAATGCTCAAAGCATGGTGAGGTCAGTGTCTTCTACCGATTACGTTTCAACACCAATTCATTGAACTAAACTACGGCATATCTCCGTATAAGGAACAAGTTACAGACGGCAGGCTTTGTGATTTTATTGTAAAACTGGGGAACATAGGACCCTTGTTTTTTTTTAAAGGGTTCTATGTTCCCAGGGTCCCATGTTCCCCAGGTCCTATGTTCCCCGCTTTGTATGGAGCGGGGAACATAGAACCCGGGGAACATAGCACCCTTTTCTAAAAAGGGTCCTATGTTCCCCGCTTTTCATACAAAGCGGGGAACATAGGACCCGGGGAACATTGGTCCTGGGGAACATAGGTACGCTCCCACTTGTATTCAACAAGAAGAATCGCATAGCAAATGTATGAACTGAGAGTTTTAAAACTATATTTGAGGATGCCTGGGTGTGTTGCCCGTTGCATGCACAGGTGTTAAGGAGGTTCCAGGAGGTCAAGGAGGTCAATCTAGGTGCTACATCAGGTTGGATTTTCTGGGAATTCTGCTTGGAAACGCGTTCTCAATTAAAGAGAACCACCACTGCCCGGAATCCTGTTAGTTCACGTTATGCCTGAATTTAAGATGTCGCTTTGTACTGATAATGTCATTTTTATTAAATCATTCTCAATTCTTACCAGGGTACTTGATCAGTAGATTGGCAGGAGGTGTAGTTGCTCTGCAGTGAACATTCCCATTTAAGTCCACCTCGCAACCCCCCTTGAGGCCCTCAGTGGGCACCCGGCAGGACAGTCAGGTGGCACCACTGGCTGAACCATGCCACTTTTCTTCAGGAAGAGGAAACCAAGTGAAGATGCCAAGAAGCGTCTGGAGTATCAGCTGTGCTTGGTCAGTTTTTCTTCTGTTCTTGTTGTTCGTGTGTATGTGTGTGTGTGTGTGTTTGTGTGTATTGTTTCTGTAGTGTCTGTATTTCATTGATTGCCAGGCTAGGCTTGGATGCTTCTGCCCAATATCACATTTCACCACTGCATTGTCAGGGATCTCTCCAAAAGTTTAGGTTTCCTTCTATACATTTTTGGCTGGCCAGTCATTTAACAGAAAGTATCTGTATGTCTGTTAAGGCAGAAAGTGAAAAGATTTGATTGGTACACAGCAGGAATGTTGTGGTGGACATGATTTGTAAATCATTCAACCTCCTTTCATCTCCAGTCTAAGGAGGCAGGAGCTGACGATGTCCTGGACATTTCATCCTGTGAACTAAGTGAGGTAAATGAAACAATGAGGTCCATATTTTATAGACATAATGACCAATTATTTCCATGGATTCCCTCCCAAGTTTTCTTTTGCCATCCTTAATGTTAAATGTAAAATGATACATACAAAAATTACTATCGTCACCTTCTGAGGTCTCCCTAGTGTGTTAAATATGTCGGTTTTTCCCTCTACAGATCCCTTCCAGTGCCTTCTCCCTCTGTAAGGTGCTGCAGAAAAAGGTAAACATCTGTATTGATTCAAGGAGGGGAGTTGTCAGCTCCTTAAAGCTCAGCAACATTGATTGAAAGAGTTTTGCGCTTGTATGGTAGTGCTGGGCACACACTAGTGTAGCACAGAGGCATATAGGGCAGGAGATGTGTCTGTACGTTAATCGCTTTAGGTGCAGGGACCCTCTAGATATCACTGTTGCTATGCTCCCAAACTCTTCAACTTCCAAAAATAGACCCAAGTGGCTGTGACTAGAATATGCAATGTATTTGAACCGACAGATAATGTATGTGACAGTAATTTGTCAAAGCCAACTACTGAAGTTGCTGTGCGATGATGGTGAATTGTAAATCGATGTATATGTTGTCTATGATATTGTAAACGCCTTGATTCTAAGACTTTAACACATTATTTTATCGTCAGGCTTTCATACTCAGTGACAATGAGCTCAAGTCTCTGATCCCAAAAGGCTGTTCAGTCACCTCCTTAGTGACGCTGAAGGTAGGAAAAGCAGAAGATGCCATCCACTGCCGACTGCACAAAACAGTTCTTGCTCAGCCATTATTGTTTTCACTTCCCCTTGGACACACACTCACTTATACACATACACACACTTCTATGTTTCAGGTCTTAGATATCCACAATAACAAGCTGACCTCTCTCCCTGATGACATTGGACAGTTAACATCACTCCAGGCAAGTTTTACCTTCAGCTCAGACCTATCCATTATTGTACAGTTCTAAGGATATACTATATGCTGAGCCCAGTGAATGTATCTCTGTGCCTCTGTAGGTGCTGAATGTAGAGAAGAATCAGATCAAGGGGCTTCCAGAATCCATTGGAGATCTTTGCAGTTTAAAAACTCTCAATCTGAATGGTGATTGCCTGAACAGTTTGCTTACAGTCAGTTAAGGGCATACACAATTGCTCTCTGTGATACGAGCTCAGATCACCAGCTGAGATAAAAGAGAAATATAATGTGAACTGGATTCATTTATTGTTTTTTATGAACATAGATTACCTCATGGGCTGCTTCTTTTTTAGGGAATTGTTTGCATGAGCTGCCTGTTTCCCTGGGGCGCTTGAGGAGTCTGATGACTCTGGACCTGAGTGAGAATAATATCAGGGAACTGCCCAAGGACTTGGCCAATGCTCGGTGCCTGGAGGTATTTGCACTTATCGTGTGTGTGTGTGTGTGTACGTACGTGCATACGTGTGTACGTATTTGTAGTTTTTTAGTTACTACAGAATTACATTATGGGAGGTGAGACAGAAGTGAGACGTTATACAATGCTCAGTGCCTGGAGGTATGTGTGTGTGTGTGTGTGTGTGTGTTTGTGTGTTTGGTGTTTTTGTCATCTCACAATAGAGCCTGGTAGTAGACACCGCTCTGATGACCTACCCTCATTCGTCTGTGTGTGCTGCCGGTACTGAAGCCATCCAGAGGTTTCTTTGTGCTGGTGGGTCCAGCGATGATCTCCCCCTACTCAGATTATGATGTTAGCCCAGTAATACTGTACAGACCACTGGACATGATTTTGGTTTGTATTGTGGTTTTGGCTATCCTGCAGAGTTGGGCGTGGAGTACAGTCCACCCTCAGAGTGCCAGTCTTCCTCAGAGACTGATAGCATCGCAATGGACGAGCCTGACTTGACCTGGCAGGTATGAAGTGTCCCTGTGAATTTTGAGTAGCATGTTTGTATATTTGAGTGTGACAAAACCTTTCTTCCCCCTTTCTTTCATCAACACGAATCGGCAGAGCAATTTCCAGAAGTATGAGAAGAGAAGGGTAAGAACTTTGTGTTTGTTCTCCGGACAGTAAGAACATGATATTGTATTTTTAGATATATCATTAAAACACCCTCTGTGTGTGTGTGTGTGTCTGTTTGTGTGTCTGTGTCCATCTGTGTGTGTGTGTTTGTAGGAAGAGAAGCAGCGTGAAAAGCTGCTGTTTGAGCAAGAACTGGAGGTGAAGCAGAAGGAACATGCCCATCTGGTAAACCTGAAGAACTGGCAGAAGGAGGACGTCTTGATGTCTGTCAGAGAGGTGACCTTGAACGCAGCTCAGCTCTTGTTTTTTGTAAAAACAAAAAACGCAGATAGGGAGTTTTTCCTCCCCCCTGTTGCTCATTGGGCCTCTTTGTGTTAAGCGCTTTGTGACATGCCTTTTGTAAAAATGCGCTATATAAATAAAATTGAATTGAATTGCCACAGCAGCCTCATCAAATTAGACTCAGCCATAAAGCTGTCATCCGCTAATATTATTTTGAGTCATTTTCACAGAGATATCACTCACATTCATAAATGTGTGAGGAAAGAAAGATCTTCAGACTCTTTGCTAAATAGCATCAGTAGTTAATTTGCTATCTCTCTACACACAGTCTTTGTCTGGTATTTAATGAAATAATTGTAATCGTAATTATCTTAAAATTACTTAGGAAATCGTATCTTTCTCTCTCTGTCTCTCTCTTTCTTCTCGCTCCCTCTCTCTCTTTGTCTGATATATAAGTTTTAATCATAATTATCTTGAACTTGCTCTCTCTCTGTGGCATCTCTCTCTCTCTCTCTCCCCCTCCCTCTGTTTGTATGATTCCCTCCCTCAGGAGCAGGAGCGGCTGGAGAGGGGTCTGTCCCAGCAGCAGCAGGCTCTGGAGGTGGAGAGGCAGCAGATCCTGCAGAGGGTGCGGGAGGCTGAGAGCAGCATCATGGGCCGCATTACCAGCCTGCTTCTGGACAACTCCCGGTGAGGGGGGTGGAGGGTGATGGGTACAGAGGGAGGATGGGGGCATAGCTTTCAAAAATACGCCTATTTTTCAAGATGGGGCTTGTTTAAACATCATTAACATTAAATATCCACAATAATGTTGACATATAATATATATATTTTTTTATTTCACGCTATTTCTCAATCCAGTGAATTTGGTGGAAAAAGTGATTGAATGTCTGAATGTGTGACTGTTATGTGTGTGTGTGTGTATGTGTGTGAAAGGGTAGTGTGCTAAATTGCTCTGAAAGAGTAAATGCATTCATATTTTCCTACAGTCAACTGAAAACGGCTGAGATACTTCAGGCCCTGGAGGAAGATCGGTATGTAATAAGGCAGTTCTGAAATTGACAAACCTGACAATCTCTCGGTTTAAAGTGAAAAGCGCTAACCAGTAAGCTGCTCTGTAATTTATCATTTACTTTAGGGCAAGTCTAGCTTATTCAGGGTTTAGTGCCTTGCTAAAGGGGACAACAGTGCCGCTTGGGATTCAGACCAACAATTTGAGGGCTACTAGTTTGCTGGGCACGTTCCTTATCAGCCAAGCTGTATAGGTTATGTGGAGCATGTAATAGGTTATGTGGAGCATGTAATAGGTTA
>JAGFZM010000036.1:778383-792300 GCA_017657215.1 Limnothrissa miodon | reverse complement strand
CATGTAATAGGTTATGTGGAGCATGTAATAGGTTATGTGGAGCATGTGTAGGTTATGTGGAGCATGTATGGGTTATGTGGAGCATGTATAGGTTATGTGGAGCATGGAATAGGTTATGTGGAGCATGTGTAGGTTATGTGGAGCATGTATAGGTTATGTAGAGCATGTGCCAGGTCCTAATGGTTTGCTGTACTCCTTCACACAGGATGCGTGTGGATCATCTGACTGCGGTGACTCAAGAGGAGGCAAACTCACTGCGGGAAAAAGAGGTTGCAGGTAGGTGTGTGTGTATGTGTGAGTGTGTGTGGGCGTGGTGGGTATAGAGGAATACACTGTACCGTGCACCTGCACTGGCTCAGTCTGGGGCTAAAGCTGGCACTGCTGTTATTGTCATCATGCCACGATTATTAACTGAGGTTTACTCATTGATTTGGTTCATTTTCTTTATCGATAAGGTAAGTTAGTGCAGCTTCATCTATATGGTAAATTAGTGCAAGTACCCAAAGCAGGCAAGTTGCCCCTGATTTTACAACATTGTAATTATTCTTATTCACAAGCCCTTTCCCATTATCTTGACCCCTTGACCCCATTACTTGTATTTCCATTAAATTCTCTTTGTATATCCATATACAAAGCCACCCCCTCCCCCACATCGGCACCTTTGATCACCTCACTGTTATGCTAATGCTAGCATACAGACAGAGTGTAAAGTCACCAAACCTGTTATGAAAGAGGTAAGGGTGTGGCCACAGGAGGCCACCTCTGCTCTTCAAGATTGCTTTGGGTCAACGGATTGGGAAATATTCAAGGGAGCAGCCACCTACAATAACATCATAGACATCGAGGAGTACACAGACACTGTGAGCTCATACATCATCAAATGCATTGATGATGTTACACAAATAAAAAGCATCACAACTCGAGCCAACCGGAAGCCATGGCTGACAGGAGATGTCCACAGGCTGCTGAAGGCCAGAGACAAGGCCTTCAGAGCTGGGGAGGAAGCAGGCCTGAGAACAGCGAGAGCCAACCTGTCCCGAAACAATCCACAGAGGATTCAATCAGCTCTGCCCACCACCCACCCATAACTCACCTGGACAAGAAAGACTCATATGTGAGAATGCTGTTCATAGACTTCAGTTCAGCATTAAACACCATAATACCACAACAACTCGTCTGCAAACTGGACAAACTGGGCCTCAGCACCTCCCTCTGCAACTGGATGCTGGATTTCCTCAGCCAGAGGCCTCAAGCAGTGTGTGTGTGGGCAACAATGTCGCAACGATGTAACCCACCCCGCACACTGTCTGTTCAGCCTCCTGCCCTCTGAAAAGAGATACAGAAGTCTCTGCTCCTGCACCACCAGGCTCACCAACAGCTTCATCCACCAGGCTGTGATACTGCTGAACTCTCTCCCCTCCCGGCTCCCAGCCAGCGGTACCACCAGACTGGCAGGAGTATAGGAAGACAAATTGGACTCTACCACCCCCCCCCCCTCACCCCCAACCCACACACACTCCCCAACAAGGAAACACTCTGAACTATGAACTAAAAACAACACTCTTGACTGAAAATAACTACCTCTGCATTGCAAATTGCACACACCTGCTGCTACATATTTTAGTATACTTTTTTACCACTATTTATATTACTACTACTGCTGCTACAATCCTGTGTTGCACTAAAAACAACAACAAAAAAAACCCTTACCAACCACAACCCACAACCTGGGACTACCTCACTTAGACGAGTAAACTACTTCCCAGTGTACACTGTCGGAAAACTTACTAAATGTTATGTCTTGTCTTGTTATATCCTGTATGTTAGCTAAGTATAATGCCCTAAACCTACTTGCACTTTTTTTTACTTAACATTACCTTATTGTTTAGAACTGTTTTTGTTGTGCATCTGCACTTTATTGTTGTCTACGTCTACGCATGGGACAAGTGTGAAACGTAATTTCGATTCCTTTGTATGTCAAGTACATGTGAAGAACTTGACAAATAAAACTGACTTTGACTTTGATATAACTGGCTCTTTCCCACCACTCTCTCTCTCTCTCTCTCTCTCTCTCTCTCTTTCCTTCTCTCTGTTGTTCCATTTCCCGTCCCTGTGTAGTGGCCATGCAGAACATGCTGTCTGAGAGTTTCTCCATGCGTCTGCTGCAGGAGGCCAACGAGGGCAGGAGGCAGAGCATGGTGTCTGAAGCGTACCGCAGGTCAGCCAGCACCGAGCTCTCTTTGACCTTTCACCTCAGCTCCCTGCCTTCATAACTCTTACCGCCCTGAAACTAAAGCACACCCACATCTGCCATTTAGTTCAGTTAGAAGATTTGTCACTTTTACAAACTCACAGGTTCATGACATTGAAGTTGAGTGTACTCTGTATAGCACCATCATTTGATGAATGATGTGGCCCATCCGCTAATAGCGATCAGAATGTTTTATGAAGGGACAAATTCAAGTTAAACGGCATTCAATGTGATGTTACCAAATGTTACTTCTGTAGACATAAGCTTTATGAAGAGACAAATTCAAGTTAAACTTCATTCATCGTAGTATTCCCAAATGTTACTGTTGTAGACCCAGCTGTAGGCATCATCAGTGTCTGTGTTTCATCTGCTTTGGTCACCTGTAGTATAGAGAACCAGGACAGGAAGCTGGAACAGATCTTGCTGCTGCAACAGCTGGATAAATCCAAAGCCGTCGCAGAAATCCTACAGGAGGTAAACATGCTGTGTATACACACACACACACACACACACACACACAGACAAAGAGAGAGAGAGACAGAATGGTAATGGACACAACTGCTTGCGGACTGTCTCTCTCTCCACAGGAAGAAATGCAGAAGGCTGCCTTCGAGGCACTGCAGCTGCAGAAAGACAGCGTCCATGGTTACATTCGCAACCAGGTAAGTCCTGTCACCTCTTGCTCTGTGCCCAGTAAGCGCGGTTACATGCACATTAATACTCCGATTTCAGTCGGAGTATTTAATTACTCTGATTTGAGAATGTCATGTAACTGGAATACTTCGATTGAAATCGGAATTGATCAAATACGATCAGACGACCTGGATTATTCTATTTCGATCCGAACGAATATGTCATGTAACAGAATACTCTGATTTAAACCGGAGTATTCTATTCTTCACGTCGGCAGTTATAAAGTTACAGTTACAAAGTTGCATGGAATCAGATCATGACATCCGATTGCTTTATGTTCTTATTTGCATGTAGACCGGAGTATTCAACGTTCTGATAGTAATCAGATTAATGATTACTTTGAGTATTTATGTGCATGTAACCGCGCTGAGTGTCTCTTCACCTGTGTGCACTGCTAGAGGACACCTGCTGGGATTAGCTCAGATATGGCCAGTGCAACACATTAAAGGTTGTAGTGACTATTCTTATGCTGTAAAATGTTAATTGTTGCATTACGTTGATAAAGTAAGTGGCCATACTGTATATTGATCACATATAGTGACTAAAATAATTTGTGATAAATTTGACATAACCCTTATACACTACTATGTCTGCTTTAGTCTGAGTTGATCCCCTCGCAGTTTACTAACAAAAAAAAAAGAAATAAAATTAACCAAGTCACATCATGAGTCATATATATATATATAAGTATGCTCGATAATGTTTTATTTTCTACCGCACTAATCTAAATCAACCAGCATGTCAGTCAGTCAGTTGCTGGTTGCTGCTGCTGCCGCTGCCGTCTAGCCCGCCCAGTCCATCCTAAGCTGACCCCGCTGTGCTTCCTGCCTGTTGATTGTTCTTTAACCCCCCTCCTCTGACTTGAGTTTCCCCCCCTCATGGACCTCCCCTATGTCCTCTCATGTCTCTAGATTAGACTTATAGAAGCAGAGTTAATGCAGCTGACAAAACTGGAGTTAAAGAGGAGGGATCTGGATGCTGAGAACCTGCAGGTACGTGCTGGTAGCCCGCTCCGTGTCTGTGTACTGGAAGCCAGGGGGCAGAGGTTGGGAGCCCCGAGTTTGGCCGGTGCATTGGATCATATCCTGGACTGCAAGGGTTTTGTGTGTGGTGGCTTTTAATGCACAGAACAGTGCTCCCAGAAATGGGGTTGTGGTATAGTCAGTCAGTGCCATTGGTCAGTAGTTTTTAATGCCGACAAATGGTAAGTGTCCAGTATGCTGATGGGGTGCTCTGAAAAGACGACTTATGTATTACAAGGGTTGACCAGAGTAGAGGGATTATGACATCACATCCCTTTAGCTGAAGCCATCCATCTCATGCTTAGCCTTCAGGCAATTCTTTTTGTTTTAATTTCTTAACATCCATGCCCTTTAATGTGGTCTTCCTGAGTTTATTTTTGCCAAAAGCTAGGATGGAGTTACTGAGACTTCTGAGAAACTTCTGAATATGCATGGTGAAGTCTGCACCGAAGTGACCAGTTCTGAGAGTATGACTGAAATATCTGTGTGTGTGTGTGTGTGCGTGTTAGTTTGTGCTGGTGGATCAGCGTACGGCCCTGTCAGACATGCTGCAGATGCTTCTGAAGCAGCGGGACCAAAGAGAGAAGGAACTGCGGCAGGTTCTGGTGAGCCTTTCTTCCCATCGTCTCCTATTGCCTCCTCCAACATAACCTGCTGACCTGTAGTGACCAAAGCCTCTGTTCAGGCCTTTCTAGACAGTTGCAAAGTTGTAAGCCGTTTATTGCTAAATGACTGCATTAAAACATCTCTGGTTGAAGTTAAAGCACTTTCCTGACTAATAACAGCTGTCCTGACTGTGTGGTACTACATAATTACGTTGGCCTCAATTTAATCTACCGGTATCTATCTATCTATCTATCTATATTGTATACATTCATGTGGTCTTGAGGGCCCCACTTCACAGCAGTTGTTGCTGGATGGCTGGCTCAGACTTTCCATTTGTGTTGTGCAGCTGGAACTGGAGGAGAAGAGCGAGTCCAGTCTGCAGAACTACTGGATGATCCAGTACCAGAGACTCTTGGACTCCAAACCGCTCTCCCTGGCCATGCAGGTCTGTGCAAGGCATCAAGGAAGTTCATTGTCGCGTACTTTAAGGTTTAAAAAATGTAGTGAAATTACAGAAGTTGCAAGTGCTAATGTTGACACCACAACCCTGCTGGTTTTGGATTCGAGGGCGGGTTTTGAGAATTTAGTTTTATTTCACATAAACATCCAAAGTATAAAACACTGTTGTTACACTGTTGTACACTGTTTTTTTTTTACATTTCCGGTAGTGATAATAATGTCATTTGGTACCATGTACTTGTGAGGCATATTGAGCACTTTGTGTGTGTGTGTGTGTGTGTGTGTGTGTGTGGGATAGGAGGCTGGCGTGGAGGTGGAACTGGTGAATCTCTTGTCAAAGCTCTCTGCTGAGCACTACCTTCCCATACTGGCTCACCACCGCGTGACGGCCGCCACTCTCAACCACATGACGGCCAGGGACCTCGCCAAAGTAGGCACCCCCTGCTCCTCTGTGCCTGTGTCTGAGTCTGAGCAGAGAGGGGCTTATGGGGCTTATAGTGCACTTCAGTGCTGGAAACATTCATCATTCATAAAATACCTCTACTACAATAAGATACATATGGAAATCTTTTGGTAACAACTGTTAAACTCAAACTTTGAACTTTGAATCAAACTAAAACAATTTGCCTTTGTTGACTTTACAGATTGGTGTGAATGAAGTGGGCATACAAACAGCCTTGTTGAACTGGGCAAAGACACAAATACCCATGCCTACAAAGGGTAGGTGATAGCATCAACCTTTTATGCAAATGTATTGTAATGTTAATCATTTTAATTAATAATTAATATCAGTGTCATTAGTATAATGGCCTTGCAATAAACCCTTTAAAGTCCTATTCGACAACAGGTTCAACAATAACTCATAGTTTTTTGTTATATAAAATCAATGCTGAAACATCATCCCTACATTCACCCCCTCCATCATCCTCATTGTGATTTCATAAGCAACGATTCTGTGTCCTCCATCAGTGGCAGGTCCGTCTGAGCCTGAGCCCCAGGAGGCAGCGGGCCCGTCCCAGCCCAGCGCCCCCACCCCAGAGGCCACCCCTCCCCTCACCCCCTCCGCCCCCAACCCTGTGGAGAGCCCTGGCAGCTCCGAGTGTGTGGTGTGTCTGGAGCGTGGGGTAAGAGCACCGTTACTCTCGTTAAGACCAGTTACACACAGGAGTTTGGAGACATCTGCACAGTTATTTTACTTTGCTTGAGGTTGTAGAACTCCTCCAGTGATCCAGTTTTTTTTCCTAGAATGTACCTCAGCATAGGAGAAGAGCAAGGAGCAGAAGAAACTGTATTTTTTTTTGTGTGCTGCTAATAAAAAAGAAAACAGGGATTAAACGAATTGATCACTGCTAAGTAGGGCTGAAATATGATGTCTGTGATGGTTCTCATTCATCTAGGTCATGGTAGTCATAAATAATAACTTGTAGGCAACTGGACAAGATTTTGGAGCTGGAGAATGGATTGAATGCAAACCCCGGACAACCCTCTACTATCTCACACACACTTCTCTCCTCCTCTTCCTCTCCAGTCGCAGGTGGTCTTCCTCCCGTGCGGACATGTGTGCTGCTGCCACGAGTGCAACGGTGCCCTGGCGACGTGCCCGCTGTGCCGTGCCAACATCGAGCAGCGCATCCGCCTCTACCGCGGTTGAAGAGGAGGCTCCAGTCCTTCGTCCGCTCACCCCTCCACTCACACGTTAGGGTTTGGACCACTGATGCACCTCTGGACACACACGCTGTCTTCTCTGCATGCACTCTCCACCTATTAGGGCTGCACTTTCTCGCCCATAGAGACATCATCATCTTCATCATCATCATCATCATCATCATCATTCTGCCCTTTGCCAAAGAAAAGTTCTTTATTGTTGGCTGCAGCCATATGTAATATCAATCCCCATGAGTTACGAGACAGAAAAGATGATTTGACGATTACTTTGAGACATAATCACAAAAAAAGTTTTACGGATTCTTAAGATTATTCTTCGAAAAAGGTATACAAGGGAAACTAGTGACATGTTTGTGAATCAGTCCGTCATACGTGACCACAGAAAAAAACAAGAGGAATTGAACATTCTGATGCCTGTTGTCTCCCACATCTTTTTGAAGAATGGGAACGACAGCACTCGGCAGCGAGAACCAACTGGGATTATTCCCTTCAGATAATCCCTTTAAGGCTGAAAGAAAAAAGGTGCATCGCAGAAAATATCTATTATCAGTTTTTATTCTGAAAGTCAGAATTTCTATTTAGTGATTTTTTTTTTTTTTTAAATGTGAAAACCGCTGTTTGAATGTAAAATGTGACTCCCTCTGGAATTATATTTTTGTTGTTATGCTTTATTTCTGTTGTTCAACAGAATGTCTGAGCAACATGTTTTACTATCAGTTAGTTTTGTTGTTATTCAGTAGAGACAAATTTAATTGTGTAAAAGGTTTTATCTCGACACTACTATTTGTCTGAGGGCCCTGAACTGGACTTCAGAGTTATTCTGGAACCTGTCTGGATCTCTGTATGCGTGCCTTTTCCCATTTGATATCTCATACCTGTCATGTGTATTACACCCCCATCCTCCACAGAACTCTGTTAACCTTATCTCTCCTCTAGTACCAGTGCAAATGGGAGGCAGAGTGAAGCTGCATTTTGGCTTAGCCACAAATACCTCTGGGCTGTTCCCATCTAATCTCACCAGTCACCTTAAAGTTTATGCACCCTCATATTCTGGTGCCTACCTACAAACACCCCCACATACACCCATCTTTCATGTACATAAAATGCATCCCTCTAAAACTTTCATTCTTTACTTTCTCTTGTGACTTAAGTGCTCTTACTATTTATACTAACTGCATGGTTTCCATTACATTTCTGTACATGTATAATCGTATGCTGAAATGTATTGAATACATGTTCACTCAATAAATTATTTATCCCTAATATCACGCCACTTGTTAAAGGTCTCCTTCCAAAATAAACTGTTTAATACTTGATTTTTTTACAGCCCAAGTTGCACTTACATGCTCAACTTCAAAATGCTCTCCTACTCCTGTAGTCTGTATTCGCCTGTGATAGAAAACAGCCGGGAAAAACGAGCGAATCGGAAAAGCCGTGCAAGCCTATGTCACATTGAACATTAGCTATGCAGTTAGCCCGTCCTCAAGAAAACATTATTAGGCTGCCTGCAGAAAGACCCACGAGAGAGAGCGTCACAGTGCTGTTAGCCAATCAGAGGCGATACGTTTGCATATCATTAATATTCATAAGAATCCTCTCGCACTATCCCTGCACTCGTTTTCACCTAAATAAAATAGCTTGAAACAAGACAACCACAGCATATTTTTGTCGAAACCAACTCATTACATTATTTTAGACAAGAGACCACCACCAAATCTATGAATATACGATGGAATGAGACCTTTAACTTGCATAGGTGTGTTGCTTTGAAAAGCAGTAGAAAACCGTATGCTATAATTGACAGGCTTTAACAGGCCATGTCTGACTCTTGGTTTAATGTGTGAGTAGCTGTGTGTAACTTTCCACTGAAACTAAACAAAGTTGTATCCACAGGGGAAGTGCACTAGTACAGAAAAGAAGCTTTAAATATTACGACGTTAACCAACAACATGACTTTAGTATAACAGTATAACAGGAGACACTTTAACCAAAACAAAATAATCTTTGATCCACATAAGCACTCATTAACTGTGGCAGTGCAGAAGTTGACAAGGGCAATACTACAACTACTTCAGTCATTTGTTTAGCTTTTGGATATTATTCACAAAAAAATTGAAATCATTTTGATGTAGCGCCTGCTTATATCAGATGATGGTGTGAGATCTGATGTTTCTGTCTGTAATTTCTGTTAAAAGAGTCACTATAAGATCTGTCTTGGTTATCTCAGTATGTCCAGCTCTAGTATTTGTGTAAAAGTTCATCTCTTCACTAGTACATTATTGTTGTGGCGTGAAATCTGTGCAAATAAATGTGCTTGAAACAGAAGTCTGCTTGTCTGCCTGAATTCTGTCTTGAGACTCCTGTAACCAGTGTTTGGGAAGTTACTCAAAAAAAGTAACTTGTTACTTTACTTTAGTTACTGCTTTAATTTGTAACTAAATTACGTTACTCGTTACTCCTTTTAAACAGTAACTCACTACACTACTCGTTACTTTACTCGTTACTTTTTTTCTCCCTACCCATCCAGATTCTAGGCAGAAGCACAAACTATTTGTTCCACCCCGTTTACACATACGTTTTCTCTCAAAAACAGACACTTTCCCCTTCGTTTGCGCCTTTCATTTACACACAAATGGATGTCGCCTCTGAAAACGATTCTTTCTAAAAAAAAAAATAAAAAAAACTCCGGCAAAAGTGGAGATTTTTGGGAAAACTCTGCTGTCTGGTGGGAGAACTTTGAAAATGAGGTGGTGGTTGTCCCTGAGGAATGGCGTGAGGCTTCTGGTTGGCTTGTATGGCTTTCCCATAGCCTATTTAATAGGCTAATGGGCTTTCCTTCTTCCTACACTGCGGCCCATAGGCTTATAGGTATGACAGCTCTTGACAGCATGCAGCTTAATGTAAACGGAAACTTTTTTGAAAGCGATGGTGTATGCACGGAATTATTTTGGAAAACGGAGGAAAAAAAATATTCGTTTATCTAAATACCCAGGTATGTGTAAACTTAGCCTCAGAGTTGCACGTTATCTTCGATTAGCCAATAATCTACACCTGTTATTATGATAATGACTGACATCGCTAGCCTAGTACTCAGTGCGCAAAATAGACTGAATGAATCGCTATAAACATGACGTGAGTCATACTAGTAGCTTTACAGTATGTGTTCAGGAGAATAACATCAGGCTACAAACTAAATATAGCCTATCAAAATTATTTGCAAGTGTCTGACCTTACCATAGGCATAACCAACTTTATCCGAATGGGCTAACTGAATCTGCACACAAAACGACATTGGATAGCCTACATCTTGCATTTCAGTGGTTTTGTCGCGATGCTCTCTCCTTCAGCTACAGACGCATACAGATCAGTTAATTAGGCTAACAGGTCATAAATAGTTTTACTGAACAAAACGTTAGTAACGCAGAAAAAGTCAGTTACTATAGATAGTAACTGTAACGAATTACTGATATTTTAAAATGTAACTCGTTACGTTATTTCGTTCCTGAAAAATGTAACAAATTACAGTAACGTTATCCTAACACTGCCTGTAACGCATCTCAGCCTAACTTGCTCATGTCACATCTTCCCCTTTTTTCACATTGTTGAAATATTTGGGGAGCCTACTGCACCAACAGCATTCAAAATATTTGCTGAGCACTTACCAGATGATAGCGCTTTGCCACACTGGGGGAAGTGACTGAAGCGCTGCTCTATAAAGGCTTCTCCTAACGCAATTAATGCAGCCTGAACCGGTTAACCAAAAAACTTTGTTACGTAGGTCTCGCTCATGTTACCTGTGCTATAAATTCAGACTTTTATACTTTTTAAACTATTACTGAAAAACTATAAAAATTTGGACTCCGTTGACTTTTAATGGGGACTGTAGAGTGTAGGCCTATGACTGGGCGTCTAGTCTTCTATCAGACTTAACTGCGCTTCAACCGTTCAAGCTAGAAACTTAATTCAAACTTTGTTCCGGAGGGCTCGGTCATGCCTTGTACGATGTGTATTTTCAACCTTCTAAGTCTTATACTTTTTAAAATATTGCTTATCTATAAAACTTTTTTGTCTCCATTAAAGTGTCTATGCAAGGTTGACCACTACTGGATCAATAGGTACATAAAACACTCAATATATGTATTTAAATTTTGAAATGTCTGTAAATTAGTTGAAAAGTTCCTTTTTTTTAACGTTTTTGGTGATACCGGAGTTTTTCATTTGAATTTGGTGATGACGTAACGTTGGGTATACTTGGAGGAAGGTGGCACTAAAACAGTGGCAAGCAACTGGGATGGGTAAGAGGTTTCAAGAACCTCCAACATCTCATATGATGGCCCACAGCCATACAACTTTTAAACAGTCCGACATGAGCGTAACTATTGTTATTACAAAGTTATTCATTTTACAAAGAGTTTTGTGCAAGAGTGTTCGTATTTAATGAGATGCTTTAGACACGTTTTATGATTTGCTGTTTGGTATGATGTTGTTATAGACCAGCTGACTACGGCATTGATGTAGGCTAAACCGTGGAAGTGAAAGAGATGTCATCTTTCTGTTTAGCTACTTGGGAAATACCCACGAAGCCGTGAGACATTTATGAATCCTGTTGTTATTAGGTAACGTTACATGTGTTTATTTTCTCTTATTTTAAAAGAAACAATTACCAGTCTGTGGTTCACGCTACTTTGGAACTAACGTTATCCACGAAGCTGTGAGATCAATACGGCTTGGAGCCAAAAGGAGTAATGACTGCATGTGTTTATTACACAACGCAAAAGGGAGATAATGCAACCGCTCAACTGACAATGGCCGCGTTTCCCAGATTCGATCTTTCTTAAGGACTTAAGAAGGCTCCAAAGAAGGAATCGCTAAGAAGGAGCGTTAAGATACGGGTGTTTCCCAGATTCGTTCTTAACTGCCTTCTTAGGAGGATCTTAAGATCGAGCTAAAGAAGGTTCTTAAGAAGCTCTTAACGAGAGCTGTTCACCACGGTGGTGCTGAAATAAAGTCAATCGATGCCTGGCAAATCGATTACACACCCCTTTCTCAGCGCATAAGTCACTCACGGCGCCCTGTGGTCCCACTATACAGGTGCAGTTAAGCTCAGGGGCGATATCCATGACGAGTACTGAGTTAGTGAATTAGTTTCACATTGTGTTGAGATAACCATATATATAATAAAATAAAAATAAACTTAAAAAAATAATAATAAAAAGAAAACCATAAGTAACGTGTTAGCACGCGGATGTCATTAAGTTAATTTTGATAACGTGTGTGTCAACCATCATGTGTATCCAAGTAGAAATCAAGCCCATTAGCGCATATACCCGCGTAAATATTGGCACACACATGTGAGAATGGTAAGTAAGTAAAAGAGCTAAGCGGGCACCGACAGGACTTTTTCTTCATCGGGAATGAGGGTCGTCCTGCCCGGTGCTCTTTCGCACACTCACCCAGTCATGCAGGCCGCATGGGCTGGAGGGTGACATGTTCTCTATGGCCTGCCATGCACGGTTCTTCACCATGCTTTCAATAGACGTTGGTTTCCTTTTCAACCATGTGTTGTGGATCATTCTGCATTGGAATGAGTGTTATTCAGGGTATATGCTGTGAAATGCCACAGGGATGTTGATGGGTTTTTTTTATGTGTTTTGTATGTATAAACACAAAAACGTGAAATTCAAAAAATCTTTTCAATTTCAAATTCAAAAAGCCTATGTTTCTTGCGCCAGTGGTCCACTCTATGAGCGCATTTCAACATTGAACATTAGATATACATTTCGTGATGGTATCACGTTTCAATAGAATCTATTTTCGTGACAGTATCACGAAAAGCCGTGAGACCAGGTTGACTAAAGCCTAGAAATCTACACGCCCCTAGTGGCAGGCTATGCTCAGTGAGCATTTGATCGCTAAGAAGGCTGTTAAGAGTGGGTCAGCTCGATCTTACGTTTCCTTCTTAGTGAAAGATCTTCTTAAGCTAAGAGCGATTCTGGGAAACGCATTCTTCGTTCACAGCGTTCTTAAGAGCGCTCCAAAGAAGATCTTAGCGTTAAGAGCTTCTTAACTAATCTGGGAAACGCGGCCAATGTTTTCACGATGTAATTTTGATAAATTTTGGTAACTAAGTACTTCTACGTTTTGATGGTAGCTTAGCTGTAAAATCTTAGCCGAGTCCTGAGACTGTACAGTATACTATATATGCTTATGCATTGCAAACGTTGACCCTGCAAAGGCTGGCAATGTCTTCAAAATTTGTTATCAGCATGATATTGATAACTACGTTTCGTGATTGATTGTCATAAACACCACTCCACCATGTGGAGATGTATAGATATTTAGCTATTGTCTGTGCTATTACTGTGAAACTTCCCTTGTCTCTTGTCTCGAACTCATTAGTTTCAATGGTTGCTGTGGCCATGGTCGGTCTATACCCAACGTTAAGTAATGGAACATTGGTGGGAAATTAGAATCATCAGAAATTGCAGTTAAAAAACACCCACTTTTTCATAAAATATACAGTTTTGTGACACCCATCATCATTAAAAACAATGGATAACTGTTTAAATGTTTATTACCAACAAGAAAGTAGCGCAAACTCACTACTCATTGAACCTTGCAACACGGCCTTTAACTAAAACTGTCTTTCCCAGAGTGTAGGTTGGAACAATGAGTCATAATGGCTCTTTAAAATGTTCGTTTGAATTGAGTGCACCTGCTCTTAACTGTCAACTGTCAGGCACTAATCTCTAATCAGTGTTATTCTTTAGAGATCAGTGACTGTCAGGCCTTAAGCCTACAATCTGACTCTCTGAAGACTACAGATTCTTCTTCTACTGTTTCCTCTACCTCCACCTGGCCTCTGTCTTCAACTGTTTCAAATTAAAAGTCCTCATTGCCATAGCACACTATGGTATTGTTTTAACCTATAATACTAACATTCAATGCTAGAATTCACTACTGTGACTATTACTACTACCACAGACCTCCTACTCTCTCTCTCTCCTCTTTCTTTTTCTTTCTTTCTTCTATTTCTCTCTCTCTTTCTTTCTGTCTTTCTGTTTTCTTTCTCTCTTTCTTTCTTCTCTTTCTCTCACTTTCTTTTTCTTTCCTCTCTTTCTCTTTCATCCTTTCTTTCTTCCTTTTTTCCTTCTCTTTCTCTCCCTCTTTCTTTCATTCTTTCTTCTCTCTTTCTTTTTTCTTTCTTTCTTTCTTTCTTTC
>JAGFZM010000036.1:741499-778373 GCA_017657215.1 Limnothrissa miodon | reverse complement strand
TCTCTTTCTCGTTTTGTCTTTCTTCTCTTTCTCTCTCTTTCTTAAATTAAATTTAACTATTTAATTAATTTGAACATTCAACTATCCCACTATTGACTCTATAAACTGTTTAACTGAGAAATTCCACAACAAAGTTAATTGCATTGCATTTTCATGCAAACGTAATTCCTTGGAATTATATTCTCTAGTTTTAAAATAATAAAACATTGATGCTGATATTTATTGATAGCCCTGAGGTTAAACATTTTAGTTTTGATTAAATATTCTATAATTGTCATCTAAAATAAAAACAGAGAAGCTGGTGTGTTTCCTCTGTGAAGTAATAATACATTATTTAAACTTGATGGATCATTTCAAAAGTAGTGACCTTCAAATACAGTGGCCACACCTGGCCTACAGAGTGTTATGTAGTCAAATGTTGATTTCAGGGTCACCTATTACATTCATAAATGTTAAATAGCTTTGACCTGACTAGCCTGCAATAGATTAGCCTGTTGGGATGTGTTTGGGCAGAGGGAGAGGACTCAAACGCAGGTGTCCACTAGATGTCCAAGTCAACCTTTTCTGTGCTTGAGGACTCCTGGGAATCCACCACACTATTGGCAAACACCTTGATGGTCTTCATATTTGATCTGCTCACTGGCACATGGTGGCTCCTGCACTTCAATCTCCATCCGTTGGATCCTGGCTCTTCTGCCCGCTCCTCTCTGCTCACTCCACCAGATCACTGTCCTGCAGTGGCTCTCCAGGGCATGCGCTTCCTCCTTCATTTTCTTCTTCATCCTCCTCTTCCTCCTCTCTTTCATCATCTGCCTCTGCTGGGATGTCGCTCAGGTCTGATAGGAAGTGCAGGGTGACACTCTGAATCAAAAAAAAAAGAGGCAATCAGATCATAATCCTAATTCATACAACTCCAAACACTCAACATATTTCTTGGAACACTGTTGATTTTAAAATAACGCAGCATAATGCTGCAGTTAGGAGCCGGGGCTGGTTGGGGTATAAGTCATGACCAGTTAACATCACCCCTCGGAAGTTTCCTCTGTGCACTTGGTCTTGTGCCCAAAGCCACTCTGAACAGAACAGTACCTTAATGGTGTTGACAGCAATCCTAAGGACAGTGCTTCCAGTGTAAGTCCTCTGCAGGTCAAACTCCTCCCTTAGTGAGTGGAACACCCTGTTCATAACCCACTTAAGCTGTGTGGGGAAATCAGGATGAAAAATGAAGGGATAATGAGTTCATCAGAGTAACTGGATTATAGAAGTGCATTGAAATACATAGAATAATATTTCTAAACCACACCACATCACACTTTAGTGACAGCTGAACAATTTGTAAAAATATTTTTTCATAGTTCTATTATAGTTTTACATTTTGTTTACTGTTTGTAGTTTTTGTATACTTTTTATATCTATCTATCTGCCTATGTACAGTATCTATCTAATAACAAACTAGTTTGCAGCAAACAAAGCATAGATATTTAGCTGGTGTGCTCTAGAAAGAAGAAACTATCTTTGTCAGGTTCACACCAGTTCAATTGCTAAGTCTGTTGTTTGGTAGGTGTTGAAAGCATTTAGTGATTGGTCACCTGTATGGCAGTTGCCTCCTCATTGATCTGTTCAAACAGCTTCTGTTCCAAGTCACTCAGTCGCATTTGGAGATTCTCCTTCTCACGTCTTGCTCTTCTCTGGACATCAGCCATCTGAATAGCACAAAGACATGTTGTCAGACATGACCTCCCCTTATAGAGCAGGTTCAAGAGAAGGGTTTCATTCTCAGTGTAGATGTGTATTCAGGTGAGCAGCTAGAAATTGGGCCCTATGACAGAAAATCATTTTGGGTCCACCAAACATTGATTTGTAATATTGAAATGGTCTTTAAAGCCCCCTCTTACAGTCATGCCATCCTAACCTCAGCACCCCTGACAACAACCCTGTGTGCATTTATGTCTTGATGTGGTGATTGGTGTGTGTGTTTGTGCGCAGATGTGTGCGTGTTTGCGTGTTTTGATGCATGTGTGTGTGTGTGTGTATTTGAGTGCATATGTGCATGTTGCTGTTGTGGGTGTAGGTGTATCTGTGCGTTCACACCAAAAGCGACCAAAGCTTTTGCCCATTTAAAGAAGACGTTGTACAAACAGTGCAAAAACACATGGTTGAACACCGGCTATAGGAGGGCTTCGCTTGTAACTAGTGTTTCAGTAGCAAATTGTCCTGTCGAAGAGGGTCTCGACGTAATTGAAATTACAACCAAGAACAAAATCACGTCAAGTGTTAAAAGGTATTGGTATAGCTAAATGGCATTTAGTCTGCAAATCGTAATGTGAACTCATTCTACTTTGAATATAAAACAAAAAGCATTGCAAGTGCAGGGGAAGGGATTGCGATTGGGCTACTATGTTGGGTGCCACATAGGCTACAGATCATAGCCTTTTTGTGGCGATCTCTCTCTTTTGTGGCTGAACAAAAGTGCAGTAGGAACGAAGTTTCCCAGTATGTTCCCTGAGAGCCAAACAAGCGAAGAACGTCTACATTCCGATTGGTCGCCTGTGTTTTGCAGCCGAAACGTGTCATAGCTAATTTGCATAAAGTTAAGATGTCTTTAACTTTTTTTGTTGCTCAACGTTTGCAGCTGGTAGCTTTTGACACTTTTGTCACTTTGGTCGCTTACTGTCCACACAAAGTCAATTACCTCCGGCGGTTTTGCAGCTTTGGTCGCTTTTGGTGTGAACGCACAGTATGTGTCATGTGTATGTGTGCGCGCGCGAGTGTATTGCTGATGTGGGTGTAAGTGTGTGTGTGTGTGTGTGGTGACCCTGTCTGACCTGCTGTTGCAGCTGAACCACAGCCTCCTCTAGCATGTCCCTCTGCTCCACCAGCTCAGAGAGAGCCCGCTGGTGCACCTCCCGCGCAGATGCCAGAGATGCATCACACCGCTGCTGCCACAGCGCCTCCAGCTCAGCCTGGACCTGGGAAAAACACACACACACACACACACAAACACTGAGACTACTACTTATAAACTCACCGCAGTACCAAGGCTATATATAACCTCACCTGTTAAAATTATTTTCTAAACATAATTATTTTAACTCAAACATCTTGATCTTCAACTAGCTCTCTCTCTTTACATTATAATTGTCTTAATCCTATTGTCTGGTTCCAATATCATGCCTTGACATTATCAAATAGAACCACATCACTAGATCAATGGTTCCACCTGCTCTGTGCTTTGGTTCTATGGAGTGCTCCTGGATCTCCTCACCTGCTCTGTAATGTGGTTCACCAGAGCATTCTTGTTTCTCTGCACCTGCTTGGAGCTGTGGTTCTGTAAAGTTCTTCACTCTTGGTTCTCCTCACCTACTCTGTGCTGTAGTTCTGTGAAACACTCCTTGTTCTCCTCCCCTGTTCTGTGTTGTGGTTCTTCAAAACGCTCCTGGTTCTCCTCACCTGCTCTGTTCTGTGGTTCTGTGGAGTGCTCTTGGTTCTCACCTGCTCTGTGCTGTGGTTCTGTGGAGTCCTCCTGGTTCTCCTCAGCTGTTCTCGGAGCTGGTCGTTCTCCTGCTGGCTGTGCTGACACGTCTCCTCCAGCTCAGCCAGAAGGTGCTCGCGCTCCGCCTGCCACTTCCTCTTCCTGTCCGACAGCAGCTGATGGAGCACAAACACAACAGGAGGAGATGCAGGAGGAGATGCAGGTGAGGGGGTTGCTGTGGATTGCCTTCCATGTTTTTTCAGTGGTTTTTATTGTTTATCAATGTAAATGACTGGTTAATTGGTTAGACACGGGAGTAAAACACACTAACACACACACACACACCTGTTCTAGGACTTTCTTGTCTGCTTTGATGTCTTGTAGTTCCTCGTCCGTGTTGTTAAGTTGAAGCTGCAGCTCTTTGCATTTCTGTTTCTCCATACGCCACTGAGCTAGTGTCTGTTCCCTGCCTGCTTTCAATTCTGCAAAAAATGAACACGTACTTTTCTAATCGAGTTCATTTGATGCCTTTCTAGCAGTCATATATACAATAATGTTCACTGTATCACTTATTTCACACTTCAATCAATTTATAAAAGAGGAAACAAATGTCTGCAAAACATGCATGCAATCATGTCTGCTAAACATGCATGCATTTCTAGACCCTGTTTAGTTTGGTTCCTTCATCTGGATCTGCTGTGTATACCTTCCATTGCTGTCTCCAAGACCTGGGTGTTGTGCTCCTTGTTGCTGTGCAGCGATGCAGTGAGTTTTGTCTGGAGCTCTGCTGCCCTCTGCTGGAGACTTGAGGTTTGTTGCTGCAGGTGGCACACCAGAGCTGAGGACACTGACAACTCCTCCACAAGACGGACCTAGAGAGGTGTGTGTGTGTGTGTGTGCGTGCATGTGTGTGACAGACAGGGAGGAGTCAATAAGAGAATAGCATAAGAACTGACAGGTATGATCTAAGTACTCCAACTTAAATAACTCCAAATATTATGTTCTATTGTTTTGGTTAGTAGTAGTGGTAGTGGTGAGTGTGTGTGTGTGTGTGTGTGTACCTTGTCCTGTTCTGCCATCAGAAGACGTGTCTGGCTTTGATGACTACTGGACTGAAGGGAATCATTTTTCTTGTCCAGCAGTAGACAGTTTTTTTCAAGGAACCTATATGTACATACACACACACACACACACACACACACACACACAGGCATATTGGTTAAAGTCACTGTTAAAACATGACAAAATCACCTCTAGAACCCAAGACAAAAGCACATGCCTTCGATTCTGTTCGATCAACTCTGCAATCTTGCGGTCCTGCTCCTCGATACGACTGTTTTTCTCGACTTCTTTCTGTTTCAGCACAGAGTTCTCCTGAATAGCAGAGAAGGCATGTAATTGGGGCAACCCAGTTGAGAAATGTCTCAGTATAACAGGAGAGGGTTGAATCTTGGTGAGTATTCAATAATCTTTGGAATGAGTGTCTCTTGTAGCCACAGAAGACTCATGCAGACCTGAATGATTCTGTGGATGTTGTGCATGATTATGGCCGTTTCCATGGATACAGAAGGTGCACTGAAGGGAAAATCATGGTTCTGCAGCTTATCCACCTTTTTTAGAAACAGAAATGATCTTAAACCAGATATGAGAGGAAAAAGACTATCTGTACTTTTAGAATGTCAAAAAGTCAATATACATAATAAATCTCCAGAGATGTTTTCTTTAAATGACTAAAGGGGCTAATGAATTTATTATCTGCAGTAGCAAGTGTTGATTAGAATTAAAACCATTTCACAAATGCTTTTAAATCTTACCTTTGCATTTAACTGTTCTAATTTGTCTGCAACCTTCCCTACATCTAAGCGCATCTCAGTGCTGAACTGCCGCACGTCATTTATCAGGAAGGAGGTAAAATCAGGAGCTGTGAAGTAAGAACAGATGTGTACGAAATGTTAACACTTCATCCCAGTGTCATAGCACTGAGATCTCTACTTGCAGAGACAGTATACTGTACTTTACCTTGATATGCCACAGTATGGAAACCCATGGGCTGCATGTGGGAAGGAGCCAGAACAGTCGTGTAAGGCTGTTGACGAGCAAAAAATGTGGGTCATACCAGCTACAAAGCTGCAAAAAGTGATGTCATGGTTAGAAGAAATGAATGATGAGATGCAATCTTGAATGTCACCATAAATGTCTGCATTGACACAGTCTCCACAGGCTGTGTGGTGACCTCAGGTTGGCAGGCAACAACTTGTTGGGAAGGTGCTGAAGCTGATGGAGTAGAAGAGGAACAGAATAAGAGTATGTTTTGACTGATCCATCTGTGGTCTATCTGTGGTGTAGGACCACACCTGTCTGTGGACGCATAATAATCACACCTAGATCAGGTGGAGGGGTTTCTGAAGGAGAGGAAGATGAGGTGAGTGAGGGGGCGGCAGGGGCTGTTGGAGGGGTTGACCGATGGATTCTTCCAGAGTCACAAAGGTCCTGATGACATAAAAACACAAAAAATTGGCTTAAATTTGGTTACATTCATTTAGAAAAAGCGGCCCTTTGTGAACTTTACATAATCTTGGAAAAAAATATTTGAAAACTTTATGTTCTTGAAGCTTCTATATGAGCTTCTATAATATAAAACTCAACTTTCACACTACACTATCAAACATGAACTTTTTAAATAGTTATTTCATCACAAAATGGTTAAATGCATTCAAACATCAGTGCGACGACCCTCTGGGGGGGTCCTATTTTTTTATTCGATCAATTCAATTCAATTTTTATTCATACAGCGAATTATGCGAGTCATGTCTCATAGCGCTTCACAGCAGAGAGCATCCATAAGCAATAGGGGTAAAAATTCACTATTTTAATCTATAATAAAGATTATACAGATTTAGAAAATAAGACTGCAATTTTGGAAAGGCAACATTCCATTCCTACCCACCTCCGTCTCCGAGTCGCTGAGGTCAGGTTGAGCCGGAATGGCTCCATGCAAGAATGGCAGTATGGGTTGCCCCATCTTAGACATGCGGGAGATCAGCTTCGCCCTGGAGGACTCTGGGCTCTGGGAAAACAAAAAACGAGCTGAAGATAAACTCAGGAATTAATTTGACACTTCTTCGAGTCCTAGAGACGCTACAGCTGTGTTCACCATCTGTATTTCCCTGAAACTATGGGTCAGGATGAGTCTGAAGGACTGGGGCATCCAGAAGGAGGGGTTGGGAGGATGGAGTGGGAGAATCACCAACCTTCAGTTTCTCATTTGGAGAATTGGATTTGGTTCGCTGGTCCCTTAGATGAGAGAGAGAGAGAGAGAGAGAGAGAGGACATTCTGAGAGTTCATACTCACATCCATCATCTACAAGTCCCCCTCTACTGGAGCCATATAAATGCTGTAGCCCACCTCTCCTGTTTCTCAGGGCTGAGCCTGTGCTTCAACGGACTGCTTGCACAACTACAGCTGGGACTACGACTATCTGCACATGCACAGGGCGGAGAATCCACACACTCTTCCGATGCCCCTTCACTAGAAAACCGAACCTGCAAAGCACAAACATGGCAAAATGAGACCATTTATTGAGTATGTTTGCTTTCATACACACAATTCTTAGAAAGATTTTAAGAACGTTTGGGTAAAAAATTCTTCCCACCTTCCGTAATTCTACATCCAGAACCAGGGTCTCTGATGGAGATGGGTTGTTAAAGATGCTTTGGGAGCCAGCAGCTTTACTGGGCGGGATGATCAGGAGTCGACGACCCCCTCTCTGCATCCCCAGTAAGCCTGCCTTCCAGCACTGAAGATCACACCAGAGAGATTCACATATGCAATGCAATTACAATAAGGTAAAGTGTGTGCAGTTGAAGATACCAAAACTACTTTCAGAGCAGAATTGCACCTAACCTGAAGGCCCTACTTACTTTGAGTTCTCTGCCAGGCCCCAGTTTCACACGATGCAACCTGTCTTGGCTTGCAGCAGAGCTGGAGTTGATTGTCTTCAAGAGACACAGATACAGTTATGAGAACCTTCAGCATGAGCTCAAATCTTTGAAACTGCAAAACCAGTGGAGCTCATACTCGGCCTAATAGACCACTAATATGAAACGGCAAGGAAGTTATTAAGTAAATTAAAACATGATGAACCCTGACATTTCTGAAGAATGCAGGGACCTGCACATATCTCTTCACAAACCATATCTAATGCATGAAATATGAGTGGCATACCAAACAACTGAAGTGAACTTTATAGAGTCAGACATGACAATGGCATATTTGGGCTGGGTACTGGTGATATCTTGAGACAGAAAGCATACATGTGTGTGTTAGACAGAAAGCATGCGTGTGTGTGTTAGACAGAAAGCCTACGTGTGTGTGTTTGACAGAAAGCATGCGTGTGTGTTTTAGGCAGAAAGCATACGTGTGTGTGTGTTAGGCAGAAAAGATACAAGTGTGTGTGTGTATTACCTCTCCAATGATATCTTGAGGCAGAAAGCTTACGCGTGTGTGTTAGGCAGGAAGCATACATGTATGTTAGTTAGGCAGAAAACATACATGTGTGTGTGTTACCTCTCTAGAGGTGTAGTTTTGCAGGAGCCATTCTGTGAACACAATCTCCAAAGTGTCTCCTGAATCCACTGGCTGGCCCTCCCCTAGGACGAGGTCCTGAGAAACCAGGTTGTCTTGGGAAGGCTCACTGTTCCACTTCGCTAAACATACCTGAAGATGAAGCGATTTCAAACTAAGACAAACAAATGGGAAGAAATCTACCGGATGTCGACCAAAAACAAAAATGCCTACCACACACAAAATATGACTGTACTGTACAAAAAACTGCTGTACAAAAAACTGCTGAGCGACTGTACAGTCTCTCTTTGATGTCCATCATCTTCATCTTACATCAGAGCACTTCATGCAACATTTAAAAACAGACCACACACATGAAATCCTTTATTTTAAGGCACAAAAATATATTTAGACAGTCGTATCACATAGATGAATCTGAATAAGTCGAGAAATGGTTGAAACTTAATTTTGTGCCTTTAAATGAAATATAAAAAGGATTTCAAGTGTGTTGTATTGCTACTGATTAGAATTTGTCCTTCACCTTGACATGGGATATGTCCAACTTTTCTGTTATAACTGAATTCTCAACACAGAAAACAAATCACCTCTTTACAGAAGTCTGAGATGGTTTTCACCGAGTCAAGCATCAATGACCAATTTTGTCTCTGGTCATCATAAAAAGTGGCATAATTTCCAGGCTGGACCTACATTGCAGAACATATAAACAAATATTCCAAACTGTAGCAGTCACTGTAACACACAGTTACACAGTGTTAACAGTTACACACACCACAAAGATGCTCCAGTCAAATGTCACACAAGATGTACTCACAGTCAGGACAAACCCCGGATAGATCCTGGCTGCTGTTATCTGTTTCTGCTGACTACCATAGATCAGGATCTTATACTGCAAAAAGTACAATTATAAAACACAAAGGGGAACTTGGAAACAATACACACAAATCAAAACCAGCCAGTTCTGATTGTTTCACTACACTCACTACTTAGAGTGTCCTCGCAGCTGAATTAGTTTGAAACATCTAAATGCTAGTTGCATTGTCATGACAAACAAGCACACCCGACAGGATCCCAGAGCAGTGTCACTCACTTCTTTATTTGCATGGTTCCCCAGGACTGCAGCACCCACCTTCCCCTGCTTCACATACTGGCCATTCACACTGTTAATGCAGACACAAACCTTGGTCAGCCAGCTCAGCTGATGAGCTTGTCAAGCAATGATAGTTCTATTTTCTCATTAGTGATATTTTAATTTACTCAGGACAGTTTAATTTACTCATTATTTATCGTAAGTAAATTCAAGAATACTACATTTATATACTGTAGTTATTTACACACTTATTAAGGTGCAACTAAACACATGTACATGAGCGCTCTCTCTCTCTCCCTCTCTCTCTCTCTCTCTCTCTCTCACACACACACACACACACACACAAAGAGACTACCAAAGTGGACTCTTTTCCTTTCCTTTCTGTTTATGTGTATCTTTAAGTTTGTGTTACCTGTGCTTTATGTGCCATGTTGCATGCTATGGTAATTGGTTTTACTTTTTTACATTTTACATGTGTACTACATATTGCAATACATTGATCATTTACACTCCTTTAGTCTCCCATTCACACTCACAAGTGAAAGGCGTGGACTGCGGTGGCAAACAGGACTGCTGGGACTGATGGAGAAGGCTGTGCTGGCTTCTGAGGGGGAGGACCTATAGGTTTGTAAACAAATCATTAGTCAGCTGCTGCTACACAACCAAACACCTCCCCTCTACTGAGGACAAGACTTCATTATGTCATGGGATGTTTGTTTGCTCCATGTTCCCCACGAACATATGAAACATAGGGAGATACCCACCTGGGGCAGGATTGGAGGAGTTCTTCTTGGGCTGCTTTGGGGCCGTGAACTTGAAGGACTCGTTACCCTGACTCTCAGCCTGGTCCAGGTTAAAGAGAGAGGCCAGCTTCGCCCTAATATATGCACACACACCCCAACACACTTGAACTGTGAGTCTCTAACGTCCTCATCACATCCACCTGGCACGTCTAATCTAAAAATCTCCACATACACTGATTTATTTCGCCCGCTGGTCATGGTTCTCAATCTGCCTACATGTTATGTAAAACTATTAGAACTTATAGTGAACCAAACAATTTTATGACCTGCAGTATATTCTTGTCTGATTGACAAACATGTAAGGCCAGCTTGTCACTTCTACTTAAACTGAGAAGCAGTCAATTGCATTGATAATAATGTACACAGCATGTCCATTTCAAATTCGGGTTTAACGATTTTCAAAGTTTGCCAATTTAAATCAGTATTAAATATAGATTGAGTGAAGGCAAATGACAACTCCTGGGTTTCTCTGTCTGATAATGTCTGTCACCCGGCTAGGCAATCAATGGCCATAGCCCTTAGACAAGAAAACAACAAAATAAACACACCAAGATGTGCTATCAATACCTTTATCATCTGCAGGGTGCATGGTGTCTGACCCAACTACAATGATCAATGAATCAATCAATACATGCTGACCAAACAGTCTTGCCTTGTCGTATCTGCAGAGAGCAGAGAAACTAATACTAACCCTTGTGCCTCTCTCCAGAGATAGTCAGTGTCCCATACAGCTGACATGGCAGCCAGCTTTCAGCTCGTGTGTGTCCAGCCAATGCAAAACAAATGGCGGATGTCTCCCCGATTGCTTGAGTGTGTACGAGTGTCAGTTTATCTCCACGAGATGGTTATCCTCTGTAAAGTCTTGGCGGCAACGTCGGCATACTAACACTACTAGTGGAGCCGCCCCCATCCAGTAGCAGTAATGGCTAGCATGTGAAAGTCATTACACAAAGGCTGGCTTTAGTACAAGTCTGTACTTCCCTATAGCGCATCCTTGTTAAATCCATCCAATCTTATCTCCATGCCTCCTGTAACTTTGTGTGTACTGGGGGTTTTGATTAGATTTTCAGGAACACAGCAAAGACTCCGCACAAATTGCTTTAGGTAATTATGGATGTTTTAGTGCAAAGATTAGTTTCATTTTACATTCAGTCATGATTTTTATACTGAGTGTTAGGCCTGGGTGATTTGGCCTAACACTCAGATTTGGACATTTTAACTCGATTTTTGAATGAAGGTTGCAATTATTTATCTATGATTATATTACTATAATGCTAATACTATATTATATTGAACATCAATGTTTTCTTTGGTACAAGCTGCTCTTGTTGCTCAGTTGTCTCAGTGTTTAAGCTCTCCATGTCGGTGGAATAACATAACGGAGTGGCTCCACACACGATAGTGTTTTTAAAGGGAAAGTAATTAAAATAATCGACCTGGAAAAATGTATATTTATTATAGGTTCTGAATGTTGATTACTATTACTTTTCAATTAATCGCCCAGCCCTACTGAGTGTGACTGATTATAACTGGCAGCAGTGTTATTTCTGTAGAGGTCATTTTCTATTATCATGAACAATTATTATTTCTGTAGGGGCAATTTTCTATTATCATGCACAAACACTCAGCCTACATTCACTCAACCTACAGTACTGCTGTGTTTTATTCTAGCTTTTGCTGGTCACTAGTTTCACTTTGACTTACTGCTTTGTATACTTAGGCTACTCTAAATATTGTGCTATATCATGGCCCATATATCACCTCAGGATAAAAACTGTCTGACATGCTTGCATAGATTGAAACCTAAATATCTATTATAGCGCATAACACACAGAATGAGGTAGCAACCATCACCAGGTAACATCCAACTTAGACATTTTAGATAGTCCCATTGAAATCTACATGTAGAACAGCTGACTCCTCAGACAGATTTTCCTCCACTAAATAAAATTCAGTAAACATTCCGATGCGTGTGATTCCCAGCTTTTTTACCATGTCAAATAATGCTGCCTTTGAGTAGCTTGACAGAAAAGCTTTCTTTCACAGCGCGTAAACTGTATTAGTCAGAGGTGTCTAGAAGGCTTTCTCAGCAATAAGCCTATCTGATTCCTACAGTGAGCAAAATACATGTGGGGTGTAAGTAAAAACACAAATTTTAACTATAACTTATAATTTCAGAGAATATTTCATTTTTAACTTTAACTAAATTTCTAAGTAACCAGTCCCACAACAAATGCAGCCGGTGACACAGTTGAAGTTAGTGCTCAGCAAATTGCAACACAAGGTGCATAATTGAAGGCTCAGTCACCAAAATCCAAACCGTTTAGAAAATAATTTAATTTTCTAAACTGTAACTCACCCGCTTCTGTGGGCCACAAACTCCGATGCGTGGTATGAAAACATGTCTGGCCTCCCTGGACGAGGCAAACTGTTTTTGTTAAGGAATAACACACGTGTGGCCTCTGTTTGAGTGATATCACAACGCGTCATATTTCCGGAAACATACACGCTTTCTTTATGCCAGCAATTGGTTCTGCTCGTGATCAGTGACAACAATTTGGGTACACGTGAAAATAGAAATATTGCTGGTTGATTTTAATTATTTTTGTCAGGCATATGCGAATTTTGTCAGGGAGCCTATTTCTGTTATCTATTCAAAAACATTTGTAATGATAAATCTTTTTAAATAGATGTATTTTGTTATGTTCACAATAAAGGCTACACCATTAACAGGTAAAGAGAAGTAAACTTTTTGTTGCACTTGCGTTATGCTGCTACCACAGTGTGGTGTAGTCGGCTAGTGTACGTGCGCGTCAAGAGCTCTTGATCGCACACTATGCACCGATCACTGAGCTAGCTCAGTGGCACCCATAGGTGGCACCATTATATTCAGTCTATGGGTTGCACCGATACAAGAGCAACGTCAAGTGTGAATAATTGTCGTGAACACACTAACGCCTAACGCAAACAAAATGTCCAACCAATCAAAAATAAGAAAACGTAAAGTGTGACATAATAACACATTGCCGGGTGATTCAGGTTTCTTTCAACAGCTTTGCAGTGTAATTGAAAGATGACTGAACTTCGACATTACTCGTTATAGAGTCTTACTGTTGACTTAGAGACCCTTACATTAATTCAGGTTGGTTAAATGTTTTTGACAAGTGGCATGAGTTGTAAACGTCTCTGCTGTTACTCGCTAACGTTAGCTGTGAAGAGGCCAACTTACGTTAGTCTTGTTGCAACCCAGTGTACCTCTTTCTCAGAAACTCCTCTTTTCTTTTACACTTTTTTAGACGCCCTGTTTTATTGTCTGACAAAATGGATCGCGTCCTTCTGGTTTTGTATGGAAGCCAAACAGGGACAGCACAGGACACAGCCGAACGATTAGGACGGCAAGCCCAGAGAAGGCGAATGAAGGTCCGTGTTGAGGCCCTTGACAGTTACAACGTGGTGAGGATCTCTCAATTGCATCCGCATTATGTATAAAGTCAGGTGGTTCTACCTGCAGTTGAAGATTGAATTGGAAATGGAAGGCTGAAAGGTTTGCCTCTTTTAAGCTCTGTTGGTGATGATTTATGTATTTGAACAGGCTAGCTTGATTTCCGAATCTTTGGTGGTATTTGTATGTTCCACCACCGGCCAAGGTGACCCTCCAGACAATATGAAGGTAATGCTTGTGCAGTCTAACTCTCATTCCGTGTTGTAATAGGCCCACTATTAGTCCCACTCCTAATATTGTACATCACAGCTATTTGATGGCATAAAACATGTGATTCCTCTCATTATAATATATATATATTTAAATGGTGCCCTTTAAAATAGAATTTACACTAGAATCGACATTACAGACACAGTAGTTAGTTATAAAACTCTGATCACAACATTTGTTTTCATTGCTTTACAACTTCATAAAGCTCTCTTTTACTCAACAGAATTTTTGGCGGTTTCTCTTCAGAAAGTCTTTACCCGCTGGTTCATTGTGCCAGCTAGACTGCGCTGTGTTAGGTCTTGGAGACTCCTCTTATCCCAAGTGAGGACAAGATCTATATTTCTAACTCTGTCTATTTTGATATTTGTTCTACCATGGAAGTTATTGTGTAACCTATCCTCTAAAGAATTTTACTTTGAGTCTGTGTGATTTCCATAAGGCCTTTTGTGGTATGTATAGTATTAAATGAGTTTATGAAAATCACATTCCTTGTCTATGTAGGTTCAACTTTGTTGCCAAGAAGCTCTCAAAGCGTCTTTTGCAGCTCGGTGCCAATGCTCTGTTGCCAGTTGGACTAGCAGATGACCAGCATGACCTGGGGTAAGTTAAAGTCTCAGCGTGATCTCTGGAAAAGGGATGTGCTTCAGTGTTATGGACTGAGCTGGGGTGCTTTGATCTTCAGTTAGTATAGTCCTAAGCATATGTGTCATATGTCATATGTATATGATGGGAATAGTGTGATTTGATGGAGCATCACTGTGCAGTTTATTTCATCTATTTACTACAGGCGTGTGCTTTGGTTTTCACAGCCCCTCTCTAAAATCTAACTGCTTATTATTTGCAGACACAATTTGAAAAAGTATTTCTGTTCTTTAGGGCAGATGCAGTGATTGATCCTTGGCTCAAAGCATTCTGGGAAAAGGCTCTGGTTCTGTATCCCCTCCCGATAGGACAGAGCTTTATTAAAGATGAGGAACCGTGAGTGTCACTTCCTGTGTGAAAAGAACCACTCTACGTGCCACTCTAGTTCAACAGCTGCTCACCTCAGATGTTTGATTGTTTTCCCTCTCTTGTCTGTAGACTTCCTCCACGCTACACGTTCCATTTTCTGGACAAGGTCATGGAGAAGTCAAGCAGTCGGGTACCTGTACATGAGAACACTGGGCCACCCTCCTCTGCTCACCCATTCTCAGCTCGGGTGGTGTTCAATCAAAGGGTCACAAGCCCCTCTCATTTCCAGGATGTGCGGCACATTGAATTTGACATTAGCAGCTCAAACATTGAGTGAGTTTACCTTGTAGACACGGGTTGTTTTCAGACACTTTTGTTAAAGGTAGTGTAAGCAATGCTAAACTACACTTCTTGTAATATTTAGCTCTCCAGTAGCTTTTCAGGGTATCATGCAAAACAAACAAAAAACAAAAAAGCAACAGTGTGAATCAAACATTTCACAATGTTTCATAATTACAAGCAGTTTTAAGTTGTTGCTAAAAATGTCTAAATGCAGTTTTAGGGTTTTGGAACATTTTTGCTTCAGAGCTTTAATGACAATCGCCGTGTAATGACTCATTTTAGCATCCTAAACAGTATGACACGGATTAATTAAATGAAAAATGTTGCATAGTGGGCCTTTAAGTTGCTTTGAGCAAAATACCTTTTATCCAGCATAATTTACCCTACCTTTAAACATCTGTTCTGTTTATGCCCTCAAAATAAAATGTAATTCAACACATACATAAAAAATTAAACGTAAATTTTGTGTACGTTATGTTGCCTGCATCCAGTTTTAGCTTGTGGCCACATACTAATGTTTTTAACTGCCATGAATATCCTGATAGATCATTTTGTCTTTTGGACACAGTGGCAAACTGACTAGTGCCTGTGGAAATGGTGCACTAATAGCTGCATGTGTCCTATATGTGTGCACTAGGTTCACTTCAGGCGATGTGGTCATGATTCGCCCCTGCAACAGCCCACAGGATGTGGAGCAGTTCTGCCAGCTGCTGCGACTGGACCCCCAAAGCCAGTTCACTCTGAAACCCACAGACAGTAACACAGGTTACATGAAATTACATTGATATATTTAGCAGACTCCTTTATTCAAAGCCACTTACATTTTGTCACCTTTCAGTTACTTCCCTAGAACCACAACGGTGGTAGCCAGGATTTGAAACTATATATATAAAAATTATATATATAAAATAGAGACACATTGATTGTTCTATTTTAATTTGAATGTCAGGACCTATAATTTTCAACACGTAAAAGGTATTACTGGAAAAAAAAAGTGGAATTGAATGTGGAAAGATAGATTGTGAGTACTCAATTTAACATTTCCTGTGATATTCTGCACCAGTATTAATATGATCGTTCTCTAATAATTCCTTATTACTAATGTAATGCATGATATAAGGTATATTGTGAGGCGATAAGTCTTCAATAGACTGTTGTCTCCGCAGCGGTGCCCATTCGGCTCCCTCAGCCCTGCTCCGTAAGGCAGCTGGTGGAGTGCTTCCTGGACATCGCAGCCGTGCCCCGCCGCTCCTTCTTTGAGCTGCTCGCCACCTTTGCCAGCAACCAGCTCGAGCGGGAGAAGCTGGCGGAGTTCAGCTCGTCACAGGGCCAGGACGAGCTGTACGCCTACTGCAACCGCCCTCGTCGCACCGCACTGGAGGTCAGGTCAAAGGTCAAAGTGCAAAGCGGACCTGTGCAGAGAGTGGTGCTGGTGTCACCATGTTGACGTGGACTTTTTGTGTTTCCCCAGGTGCTTGCAGACTTCCCCCATACCACAGCTGAGCTGAAGGTGGACTACTTGCTTGATCTGTTCCCTGAGATTCAGCCCAGGTCCTTCTCGATAGCCTCATCCTTACTGGTAAATTGTTTGATTTGTTTTAGTTGTGTTTACTCTTTTACAGAAAGACGCTTGTCTGTCGAAAAATGGAACCATTTATGTGGATGTCAAAAAAAAAAAATGTAGGTGACCTAATTTCCGGAACCATTTTCTCCAGGCTCATCCCAACAGAATCCAGATCCTTCTGGCAGTAGTAAGCTACCAAACCAGGATACAGAAACCACGCAGGGGTTTGTGCTCCTCCTGGCTGGCCTCACTGGACCCATCGCAAGGTAGGACAGTAGAACAGTGTTTCTATAGGGCTCCCTAGTGGATCTGTAAGTCCCTGCAAACAAGGAAAAAATGTTTGAGTTTTTCCGACCACAGTAAAGTGTGTCATTAACCACTCTGATGAATCTGACTGAAAACAGTACTGCAAAAGTGTTAATTTAGTTGTCATTAAATAAACTGAAGGTGTTGCACCTTCATCACACAGTCGCTGCAGATTTGTCGGCTGCACACCCATGTGGCAAATCTCCAGTTCCACCACGTCCTAAAGGTGCTCTATAGGATTGAGATCTGGTGACTGTGGAGGCCTTTTGAGGACAGTGAACTCATTGTCATGTTCAAGAAACTAGTCTGAGATGATTCACGCTTTATAATATGGTGCGTTATCCTGCTGGAAGTAGCCATCAGAAGATGGGTACACTGTGGTCATAAAAGACTTGAAAATATCCCCCACACCATTACACCACCACCAGCAGCCTGAGCCGTTGATACAAGGCAGGATGGATCCATGCCTTCATGTTGTTGACACAGCATAATGTCGCAGCAGAAGTCGAGACTCATAAGACCAGGGAAGGATTTTCCAATCTTCTTTGGTCTAACTTTGGTGAGAATTGCATCCTTAGTTTCCTGTTCTTAGCTGACAGGATTGGTGGTACCCGAAGTGGTCTTCTGCCGCTGTAGCCTATCCGCCTCAAGGTTCGACATGTTCAGAGATGCTCTTCTGCATAATTTGGCTATAACAAGTGGTTATTGGTTATTTGTAATAAAAAGCATAGTCCGTTTTTTTACACTTTGAGCCCCTTTCACAGGTTGCCTAAAATGCAATAAATTGGTCGACACCAACTTTTGACGCTCTGCCTTCTTCAGAATGGCTAGCAACAGGCATTTGTTTTCTATCCTTTGAGTTGCTTCCTATTACGCATGAATGTAGCATTAATGTAGCCTATTTTGTCCCTTACTGGCTAATGTATTTCAAGATGGCGAATGACTATGGAGCAACGCCACCCATTCATGCCTATGTAAATCGACCATGTATAATACTTGAAATTTATGGTGGTCGTAAATATTCATGAAAAAGCACATATTTGTGAAGGGGTAAGCTTATGATTAGATTATGAACAGCTAAAAATGCTATAAAAATTGTACCTTTAAGTTACTGTTGCTTTTCTATCAGCTCGAACCAGTCTGGGCAATCTTCTCTGACCTCTAGCATCAACAAGGCATTTGCTGCCTGCCTACTGCCGCTCACTGGATATTCTTTTTTGGACCATTCTCTGTAAACCCTAAAGATGGTTGTGTGTGAAAATCCCAGTGGTTCTAAAATACTCAGAGCAGCCTGTCTGGCACCAACAACCATGCCACGTTCAAAGTCACTCAGATCACCTTTCTTCCCAATTCTGATGCTTCGTTTGAACTGCAGCAGATCGTCCTGACCGCATGCCTAAATGCATTGAGTTGCTGCCATGTGAGTGGCTGATTAGAAGTTTGCGCTGACATGCAGTAGGACAGGTGTAACTAATAAAGTGTACGGTGAGTGTAGTGTGGCCCTGGCCGGTAGACCAGGCTCAATCCTAGGGGCTAGATGTACCTGCTGAGCAAACCTGCTGCAAGGGTATGTCTACATTTCTAAGCTCCTGTTCAGTTTGTGTTCTACTAAGTTTATACCTTTTTTCATATTGATAGCAATTGGTGACCTCCCTATACAACAACAATTGGTGAACAGCCCTATACAAGTTCTTAAAGGTTTATTTTTATTAAAGCAAATATTTTTTAATAAATTCTGGCCTTTCCATCCATGTGTATAACGCATTACAGGTAACGTGTATGTGCCGCTGTGGGTAAAGAAGGGAAGCCTGAAGTTTCCGAAGGACCCTGAAACCCCTGTGATCATGGTGGGGCCTGGTACAGGTGTAGCACCATTCAGATCAGCACTTCAGGAGAGAGGCATCCAGGGAAGGACAGGTGAGTGGCACAGAGAAAAACAAAGTAGTGAAAACACCTGAAGTACCTTTAGTGACCAGAATGGAAGGCTTTCCTACCAATTGCACCCCTTAGAACTCATCCAGGCCTCCTCGGACTTTACAGTAAGTCTTTAATCCATTCCTTCTTTTGACTGCACATGCTCTCCATCAGCCAATGTGCTTTTCTTTGGCTGCCGCTCGGAGACCAAGGACTTCTACTGCCGCTCTGAATGGGAGGAGATGGTTACGGCTGGACATCTTACCTTATTCACAGCGTTCTCAAGGGACCAGGTGAGCTGCCTGCTTTGATACACTGTAGATGTGGGTGTTTTGAGTGTGTCTCATCCATGTCTAAAGAACACGTTTGGTCTCTGGTCTTTTCTAAAAGTATGGATGTTTGACATTTGTTGTTTTTCTGCAGGAGGATAAGATCTATGTGCAGCATCGCATGAGGGAACAGACAAAGCTCCTATGGGATCTTATAGCTAACAAAACTGCATTTTTCTATATAGCAGGGTAGGTTTTCACATCTATTACAGATATGTGACAGAATTAAGATTGAAATTGATTGTTTGATGGACACTGTTCCTCCCTTTGTCTCTCAGCAATGCCAAGCAGATGCCAACTGCAGTGTGTGATGCCCTGAAGGATGCGTTTCAGAAGGAGGGGGGCTTTTCCACCTCTGAGGCAGAGGAAATGTTGGAGGCTATGGAGAGGTCAAACCGCTTCCAGAGTGAAACGTGGGCCTAAGAGACTGGTTGAGACTACAGTGTCCTTACTAAGCCTTTAACCCAGAAACCTCAGGCACTTCATTTGCATTTATGATTGACCGTGATTTGTACAAGTTAGATCATTGGGTGTTAACACTCTTAGGGCGGTAATTGAGATTCAGCCTCCCCAGAACCTTTTCCTACATGGACATTACTTGAGTTCCTACTAAGTGAGCAATCACCAGCCAAGCTGTGCCCCCACACAAAAGTGGTGATGAAACTATAAGCCTTTAAGGTTTCTCAGCCAGAACCACAAAGAGCCTTTTTATATGACAGGACTCTTGATCTTTGACCTTAAAGGAGAATTCTAGTGTGAATAGCTATGCTCTTCAAGGTCACTAAATGCTGTCAATAATTCAACCGAAAAAAGAAAATTACATATAACAGAGACAAACCTCCAATGTTAATTTGACAAGGAATAGCAAAATGAAACTCCAAGTTACTGTTTGCCATTTGTCAGAAAAGTTAGTTGCTGGGTCACTGTTTGGTCTGTCAGATTTTCTCATTCTTTTTCCTACTTTTTCCTAATGACTATGGATTGATTTACACAGATTTCCCCTGAAACAGTTCTTTTATGTGCCAATGGAGATCACAATACTCTTAGACAATACTCAAATACAGCTGAAATGAAACAATCCAAACATTCATTTGAGTCAAATGAGAAATGTCAGAGTCCGGTTTTGTAAATAATGAAAAATGTCATTATTCCAATAGCATGTAATGATTCTACATAAATGTAAAAGATTGAAGTCTTCAATATATTGTAATTTCAAAATGTGTAAATGGGAAGTAAATTTCATGTCACAACCAACAGTGTATTAAACAGACACACTTGTTCAAAAGACCTATATTTTACACATCCACACGTCAAGGCTTACAAACATCACAAAATATAAATATTTTACAGTATTTCATGTCATCTATCCAAGTCGTTACACAGGCAAAAGTACAGACACCAAATTCCGCGGCATCTTTTCCCACTGAAGAGCAAAAACACTGATTGGAAGAGCTACTTGCCTGCAGTTTGATTGGATTGTCGGTCCTTCCTGAATAAGAATGGCATTTAAAAACGTGCATTTTGAGGAGGCTTACGTAGTAATGTAAAGCAGCAGCATGCCTGTGTTCTCTCTCTGTGCTGGTCAGTCTCTAGTCAGAATCACCTCTGCAAAGTTATTTTGATTTCTCATAAAATAACCCAATACCTGAGTCAAATGCACCCCCCAACAGTACATTCAGTACGAAATATATCAGCGCTTTCATTATAATAATCCTGCGATAGTAACAATAATAGGTGTTTACATTAATCGAGATTGATAAAAGTTTAGTCCATACATTCTCACCAAAAGGACGCTGGAGAAACATACATACAAAATTTCATATTCCAAAAAAACACCACCACACACACTGAAACATACAGGACACAACCATCACCCATCGCATGCATGCATGGCACAGTCTCAGTTCGTATCGTTGCTGTGGACGCTGGTCGGCTTGTGCCCTATCTGAGGGCGAGCGACCACACCTGGTAGATCTCCTCGGGGAAGTTGAGCTGCTGTTCCTCGTAGACGATGCTTAGGCCGGCCCGCTGCACCAGCCTCCGCAGTAGGGGCAGGTCGCGGCAGACGCTGCTGTCCTCCTCGTCTGGTATCACGCCGTCATACGCCACGTTGTCCTTGATGACGATCAGACCGCCCGGCCGTAGGCCGCCCTGACAACGACGCAGGAACTCCACCAGGTGGTCATCTGTCAGGTGACCTGGTGAGGGAGGCAAGCTTAGGCTTTGGAGGCTGTAATACCATCTCTTAATTGCTGCGCCAAACACAACCCACTTAATACACTATGGATCACTTATCTACCCGACAACCAACAAGCAACTTCAGATCATTATTACACCCTCATCCTCCTACCCACCCCCACTTCAGCAGAAGGAGGATCTTGGTTACTTACCTATGACCCACTGGATCCAGATGACATCGTAACGACTAGGCTGAGGGTTGAAGTCCTGTAGGCCACAGCAGAAGAAGTTGTCCACCCTCTTGCCCTCATCACCCAGGTAGGTCCTGGCCTTATCCAGGAACTCCTGCGTGACATCCACCAGGTCCACGGTGCGGAAGAGGGGCAGCAGGAGCCGTTTAGTGATGCGGCCAATCCCAGCGCCACAGTCCAAGGCAACCCCAGGACTTGTCTTCCCCTGCCCTTCCTGCATGAGTGCGAGCCCTGAGGTCAACTATACTTAGTTTCCTTCAGAATAAATAAAGTATCTATCAACATGTTGAAACAATGATGCTAGATTAGTGGCTGCCAGTCTGTACTAAACACTAGTTTTTATAACATTCGGTTAGTTAGCTCTTCAGAAAACATTAGCTGTGCACTCTGTAAGTCTCAGGAGTGCACTTTGACCCTATTTGCACATAGTGTTAATAATTTTAGATTATATTAATAATAAAAATTGTGGTAATAATAATTTAAAAAAAAAACAATATTTCTTTACTTACCCCAAGGAATTTCTGCAGAAATTTCTTTGAGCCAGTTATGTCTATGTTGGAGATGCTACCATAGCCTCCTAGCATACCATCCACTGTGGGAGGAATATGCTTCCAGTAGTCCTCTGCCTTGGAGTAAAAGGCTCCCTCCTCCCCAAACACATCATCCATTGTGTCTGTAAGCCACAAGACACACAAATTCCTTATTATCATTCACACCTGTCTTCAAATGTCTGCATTTGGAGCACATACACCAACACACTTTCTGGCAATCGGCATGTAGTCAAACTCGAGTAATTTAGTATTTGGTCATGTGCTTACGACATGACATCTATACCAAAAAAAGATTTGGCTGGCACCTGCCATATGCTGAGTTGTTTGCACACTATGCTCGCTGGGCATAGACGTCGTAGGAGGTGGCAGGCAACGTTAACCCTTTCCAAACGATGACGACAGGGCTATTTACGTCCGCGTGGTCACGCTGGGGATGCCTTCCTAGTCCAAATGTGGCCATGCCTGGCGTGAACTCAGCTGTCAACGCTAATCTTATGACCAGGGTCTACTTGGGATGATGTAGCATAACAGCCTAAAAAACGCTAGTTAATTACTAACGTTAAGAGTTTACCAATGTCAATACAAGTGCGTGAACTGGTTGTCAAAGGACGTCCGCATTTATCAATCGACCTCGTAGGATATCTAAACAATAACATGTTCCAAGTACTTTTCGGAAAAATGCAATTGACGTGACCACTTCATTGTATTTGCCATGTTGTCTCCGTCACGTTGATTTGACCAGTGAGTGTTTCAAAAACAAATTTAGCAGCTACCGTTTGCATGGCTTGTAACAAAACGGATATGAAATTTAGACCATATTTTACCTAACAGCGATCATTCAAGCTGAGTGGATGAAGCTAGCTAATGTTAGCAACAATATCGTGAACAAGTTGAATATTCTAAGCACAAGAGGGCAACGTTGGCATCGATGCTGAAATGTAACGTTATTATGCAATATAAAACTCAAAATAATGCATAAAGTGAATGTTAATTACATTGAAACGTCATACAGTGCCGTTTCAATGAAACTATGATAGGGCCTTAATGAAAAGTTGCACGTGTTGATGAAAAACGTTGACTTTATCAGTTGCTAGAGTTAAAGCATGGCTGTAGTAAGCAACTTCCTCCAGTCTGTTGACAATAACTCCTTGCGTTTTTGACTTGGATGTTGTAATAATAAGAGAATCCTAAACTTACCAGGCGTGTGTCCTCATAACTTGTACAACTTCTTCAACACTCGGGTATCAGCCCTCGCAGGGAACACCGTCGACTTTTTCACGTCATTTCCTTATTTGGCTAATGCCTGTTTTTCATTGGTTACTAGCAGACAACTCTCCAAGTTCTAGAGAAATGTCGCCATCAAGTGGTTGGAATAAATTGCAGTTTGAGTAATGAAAATCAGTGGTACCAGCGCAGTAGCTTACTGGGAAGTCGCGTTGAAATTAATAGAACATTTAACAGCACTACAAAAAGCTGTATAGGCAAGGCAAGGCAAAGGACAAAAGTGTAGGCCAACTACAACAAAAAAAAGAATGTGTGTTTTTTTTTTTTGCAAAGAAACCTGAGCCTTGCCTAACGTACAATTAAATTCAAATTAAATTAAAATTCTGAAAAACATCATGAGATACCTATACAGTTTATTGTTAATACTTTGTAGACAGATTTTTTGTCCTGTCTCCTGTTTGTCCTTAAGTATTTTGTCATTACAACCATCATGTCAAAAACATCCACCAGTTCAATCACACCCTCTCCTAAAACACGAACTCTCTGCCACCTCCCTCTGTTTACATCCTCTGGTCCTCCCCCCGCCCCTCTCTTTCCCCATCTCTCCTTCTGGGTCTGTCCTCCTCACTGCTTTGGCAGTACTCTGTGATGACTCAGAACATTGTTGGCCTGTGCCAGACAGCCTGAAGTCAGTCGATATCTAATCTGATCTTCCCTGCCACAACCATCCCCCATTCTCTCTCTCTCTCTCTCTCTCTCTCTCTCTCACTCGCTGTCTCTCCCATACTCCTGACACCTCCCTCACTCATTAGAATTACAAAACAGCTGGATAAATGGAGTGGAAATCAACACTTTCTGAATATCCCTTACTCAGCATCATCAGTGGGTCTCGTCTCCACTCCCTGTCTGCTGTCATCCTCTCTCTCTCTCTCTCTCTCTCTCTCTCTCTCTCTCTCCTTCTCTCACAAACTATGCATCCCTTTATCTGATCAGTTTAAGTTTGCATCTTTTATTCATTTTGGGAAACACTAAAATGTTTGCCCTTCACAACCTTAGATTGTCTCTGTTCTAATTTTCTCTTTTGTCAGTTGCACCTTGGTTTCACTATGCATATAGGATAGAAATGTGATCTGAGATCTTGTACAATAAGTTGATGCCTAATAATGATTAGGACTCAATACACACCAGAGTCTTGTGAAATGTAGTACACACATAAATGTGAAAGGGATTGCTTGCTTGACTTGGTTCTGCATAAAATGATACATTACACTTAATGCCTTCTTGTTTGCCCTTTGCTGATTTTTGTAAGAACACTGAGTACGCAACCATATGCATATGACAATAAACCTTCCTTGTATCTGTGCATCCTAGGCTCCATCCTGTTCTGTGTTAGCCTCCCATGTCCTGCGGAGCAGGCTCCTCTGCTGTGTTGTGCTGGGCAGTGCCACTGAGGGAGTAAGCGTGGGGGAGAAGCACACAGGAACACTTGATGGTTGAGGGTCACAGCAGTGGAGGTCAGAGACAGTCACTCGTCATTCTAATCATCATCAGGACCTCCGTCTGCCCTGGTCCAAGCACAAGGTCAGCCTTCACCAGGGCCATCTATCTACATAATGTTACCTCTCAACCAGGCACACAGCCTACACAGTCCATCTGCATGCCACACAATCACAGGAGCTGTCAGGGAACCTATGCACATGCCTGGCTACTAACCATGACTAACAAGGAGACCACTAGGTGACGGATGCTAATCCGTAGGCTGAGAGCATAATGTGTCTGTAGTCAATCAATTATTTTGCTCTTAGTCTTCCAGGGTTCTAAGAATGTAGACAATGTCCACATAGCCTACACTGCATAGCATACAACAAATATGTGTGCTGTTTATTTATTTTTTGTTTTATACTCATTTCATACTGGTCATCAAGCAGTAAACGTGAATTTAATTTATGAATTAACCAACGGACCTTTGCACAATGTTTGCAATAGTACAATAAGATCAGACAACTGTCATAAGAAATGCTTCAAAGGCTTTCAACAGAAAAGAACGATAAAGAAAAAATTAAGAAATACAAAAAAATACATTCTGAGCTGGGCCTTGCCAATAAACATTAGTGGCTACAAATTACATTATTGCTTGCATTTTCTAAACAAATAAAAGGCTTTATTATCATGAAACATTTCTCCAAATTTTGTGTATTGTTCAAGTTTTGGGGACATTGCTGAAAAATCATTTTTAGGTATTCAATGGCTGTAATATCTTCAGAAATGCAAGTCTTTGAGTCATGAAATTAAGCTCTCATTTTCTTGGTATTACATTTAAAAAATGACCAGAAATGAGAAAAGACATACACATGCTCAGTACATATGAATACCTAATAGATATTTTCCCCAACATGGCCACAAGATGGCAATGTGGTGTTGCTATGAAATGATGCAGGCGGTTGTGTAACAACTATTTCTGAGTGAAGTAACTTTTTTTTGTTACATGTATAGTATTTTCCTAAATAAGTGTCGGTGCATGCCTTTCACTGCAGGTAGTTAACAGTGCAAATGTGTTTTGGTACTTTAGCTGTCAGGAAAAATCTGTTATGGGCATGTGTCTAAGCACTGAAAGCCTTGAATCAACCTTAGTGAGCAACAATGGCTGGTTATAGCACATTGTTTATTATGAGAGACCTACATTGTAAACTTTATATTTATGTTTACATACTTAGGTTGGGCTAGTGTGATGTACTATTGCCTCAAGGGCAGCCTTACAGAGCTAGTTTGGCATTGGGTCTGTTCTACTCTCTAACCAAAACCATTACCCATGGAGCTGTAATAATCGTAGAGTATAAGGATAATGTCACAGTGAAAATAAGTAGACCCAGACAAGATGTACCTACCAAGCAATTTGTTTCCACAAAAAATGCTTTGTTTCTTGTTTAGAGGTCATACCATAAACAGTTCATGTGCATGTTTTTCCTTTACCTAGCCTGCTGCCATTGACCAAACAATACTTGAGAATTCTGTACAGACACATGGTGCTGAAGTATATGCTTGTTTGTGAAACCCCAACATCCCTGAACAGCTATTCTGGTACTGTCCTGATGCATGCCAAAACCACTTGCAGGGGCATACTTAAAGAGAGCCAGGCTCAGTGTGTTACATCTGATATTTCAATAGGGAAAAATGGTCACTTTTAGTGGAAAGCCATTACTTTATCATTCTGGAGCCACATGGATAGCTCTCTTAGTGAAATACAGACCTAATGTAAAAAAAAAGGAGGATCTTTGATTAGCATTTAATATTTGTCATTTGTTTTCTGACGTGTGCATGTCTGAGTATGTTTGTGTGTGTGTGTGTGTATGTGACGTTTCTCTCTGTCCTTCTGCATTTGTTGTTCAGAGAATCATGGCGTGCAAAACCCATGATGAGGTCACAGACATGCCTCAAGTAAATAAACAAAACAAAAACAGACACATTACCACGATATACCGGTGTATGTGTGTGTGTGTGTGTGTGTGTATGTGTGTATGCATGTGGTACTGTTATTATATTATTGTTATTATTAGTAGTAGTAGTAGTATTTATTTATGCATTTTATCTTTTGTGGATCACACAGCAGTAAGACCATTTATAATGACTGCAACACTGACCCTATTTTTCCTCCATGCGTTTGCACCGCATGGATCCTGGGCCAACTGAAGCTTCTTTAACTGCCGTTTTTAAAGCTATTTTTGTATATATCCTCATTAGTTATGGGGAAGATAGCAACGGCTAAATGGTCTTGGTGGAGGTTGTAACATACATTTCCAAAACCCCTAGGGTACAACTGTTATAGCAACGCTCAAAATGAGTTCCATTGATAATTTCACCTTTGCTGCCAACAGCACATATTTCAGATCAGTTTTCTATGTATTTCATACTGACCTTTTCCTGTGAAAGTGGATCACTAACCCTTACTCAGGACCAGTGCTTGAGGCAGTCTCAAACTACACAGCCTCCAGCAGTAGAACGATGGAGAGAAAGAGAAAGAAAGAGAGAAAAAAAGACTTTGATCTGGAAGGGGGGTCAACATTTCTGACATGCATCCACAAGGAGAAAAGCTCCCTTTTGATGTTGAACGTTACAATCATATTACATCATTGAGAGGCTGAGGGAAGGCACCTGGCCTACACCCAGCAATCCAGCAAGAGCTCCGTTGGAATATAGGGCGTGAGCTCAACACCGGATCTGGGTCAATGCAGGAGAGGTGGGACTCACCCAAATGCACACAAGAAAGCCCTTCCTGTTGCCTTGTGAAGTAGCGCTGTTGACGTGTCCATAGGCGTCACTGTTTGTCTCTAGGCAGCTGCACCTCACAGGGCCGGAGCTGCTCAGAGCCTGTTCCGACCCTTGTGTATATAAGCACTGGGATGTTTGTGTGTGTGTGTGTGTGTGTGTGTATGTGTGTGCTTGTGTGTGGAGTGCATATCTCTGTCAGAGTGTCTAGAGTATAGCACATAGTATGTGTTTACATGTTTGAGTTCTATCCATAATGAAGAGCTTGTGAATATACAGTATGTGTGGGAGTTATAATACCACTCTCCCAACTGTGGTTTGTGTCCGACCTGTGACATTTGTTATTAAAGGTTCCAGAGCGATGTTTCGGGTCAGTGTTATTTGCATCACTGTGGGGTTTGCAACAGAGATTTTCAGTGTACGAGGAAACACATGTTTTAGACGGGTTATGAAACGTTTCATATTTTTAAGAGTGGGAGGATGATTTTAGAGTGACGTTAGTAGACGTTGGAGTTATGATGTTATTGTGATGTTGCACTGTGTAGAGGGGGGATTATGACATCATTTGCACACTGGAGGTGTCTGTCAGAGCTCACATACTGTATGTATGTCACTGTAGCCATGACAGTTTTCCCCTGAAGCATCCGTGTGTGGACATGTGTGTGTGTGTGTGTGTGTGTGTGTGTATAAATGTGAGGGTGACTGAGGATTGCGGTTCAGGTCGTGGAGATCCCACCTGCCGGGAGTGTGTATTTGGGGTGGTGTGTCTCAAACTACTTTCCATAAGTCCTTGTTTGTCCCCTCTGAACTGCATGGTGGTGCAGTCCAGGACAGTCCATAAAGCGGCTTAAAAAACCAACCCATGAAACTACTGGACAGCCCCTGACTTGGACTGCCCCTGAATAAGACTGAATGGAACTAAGAGTCAAAATCCTCCCTTGGCAAGGAGAGGACAGGACACTCAACCATGTGTGAGGGACCAGGGTGTAATGTGGTTTTAGTTTTACTATAATGGAAGACAGAAAGATACAGAAAGAGAGATAAAGAAAGAGAGAGAGACACAGAGAGAGAGAGAGAGAGAGAGAGAGAGAGAGGATGTGTAGTATGTGTTAACAGAATGAAAAAGGACATAGTGTTACACCATACACCCATCCCACCCCTGATAGCATGTTTACCTAACCTGTTTCTCTCTCTCTCTCTCTTTCTCTCTAGGATATTTGATTTCTATTTCCATCACTCTTTCTTTTTTTTTCCTCTTCCTTTCTGCCATGTCACTCCATGTTTTTGAGTTCTACTATTTCTCCCGTTCACTCACACATTCAAACACATTCACACTCTTCCCTTTTCTTGCATTCTCTCCCATCGTATCTCTCATTCTCTTTCTCTCCTCTCTTTTCCTGTGTATTCCTCCTCTCCTCTCCTCCCCCTTCACTATTTTCTCTCTCCCTCTCTCTCTCACCCTTATTGTCTGGACTGGGATCAGCGCTGGCGGGGCAGATTGGAGCAGACAGTGGAGAGGAGCGCGTGCTCGCTGCTGTCACACACACACACACACACACACACACAGTGGAAGGATGTGTGTGTGTGTGTGTGTGTGTGTGTCGTGCGTGTGTGTGTGTGCGTGTGTGCGTGTGTGTGTGTGTGCTCACTGCTGCCTCCATAGCTCAGCCCCTGACCTAGAAAAAGAGCAGCCTGCAGCCGGGTAACAGAAGAAAAACAGGGAAAGAAGAGAGAGAGTGAGAGAGAAGAAAAGACAGAGAGAAGGAATGAAAACAGACAGAATGAACGAGAGACTTTTTTTTACTTCACAAGAAAAAAAGAGGTGCAGATAGAGGAAATGGAAATAAAGTAGGCGAAAAAGGGAAGAAAAAACATGGGAGAGAATGGAAAAAGAAACACACACACACACACACACAGAAAAAGAAAAAAGAAATGACAGGGTGAAAGAGAGGACAGTGCTATATTGACCCCAACAGATAATATGATGTGTGAAACTCATAAAGTGTGTGTAATTGGGAAGCAATCCCCCATCGCGACCACACCCTTCTCAAGTCACACATACACGCACACACACACACACACATACCCTGGGCAGGCCACATGCACTGACTGGGATGACGGCTCCTTCTTTTGTGTTGGTCCTCACTCTAGGTCCTTTTACCTCTGCTGAATATCTCATGATTATTACCTGGATTTGCCTCAAGCTGCCTGTTCCTTGCACAAAGACAAATTCAAATCATTTCTTTAGCCCAGCTAATCAAACTAATAAAATGCATGTGTACACCATGGGCTGATTGAAATCGGACTGAACCAGACCACTTATAATTGGACTACAACCACCAGATAGTGTGATTACAAAGTCAAATTTCTCTCCCTGTACATTAACATCACGGATCAGTCGAAGTATTGAGCACTTACCGCTCCGGAAGTGACACACTCCTCATTTGTTGTTTGCCTTCTGTCTTCATGGCCAAGAGACTCTCATGTGTAACACCATAAACCAGTACGGTATATACATATTGCACTGTGCCTTAGCGTCGTTGTTGGCTATTTCTATTTCTATTCAAATTTGCTGGAGTCATAATTCAAACCTGAGTGGTGTATTAAAACAAACGCTAGCGATTGGGGGATCTGAAATAAACATAACAAACAACGACAAACCAACTGGCAACAAGATGGAGTGGGAGTTAATGCACGTCCTCTACCATCTTTATTGTGGATTGGTTGGTCGTGGTTTGTTGTGTTTAGGTTTGTCTGAGTGTTCGTTTGAGTATTACAGCCCCTGTGTTGTTGTTCCAGACCGGGTTTTTCATAGTGTTTTCAAGGGGCAGAGAGGTAGCCGAACAAAGGGAGATGCCTACGATTTGAGATAAAAACAGAAACCATGCTAAAATCATGCAACATCTCATAAGATAGCGATTTAACAATTCTAGTATAAGTATATGGACAATAAGATAAAAATAAAAATAGCCTAATAATATAAAAATTACAGCATCAGTGCAAGGATAAGTCATATAAGGGTTCCTGCATCAGTCAAGTATGAAGGTCAAGTATCAAGTTACAGTTATTGTTATTGGTCAAGTATGAAGTTACAAGTATAAGGAGGGGTTGTGCATGTGGGCTAATGTGGCCAGTAAGGTCCGTAGGCAGTGTCAACAATACTCAGTATTGTAGAAAAATGTTATGTAAGTGTATAAGAGGGTTAAGGTGCAGATAGACTATGTAGAGAAGTCCAACTCTTCTTTTCCTTTCAGTGAAGCATTGTAGAGTTGTATGGCCCTGGGTACAAATGACTTCCTAAGTCTGTCTGTGTGCATGTCAGTGAGCGTAGTCTCCAGCTGCATGATAGTGCTGTGGAGTGGATGACAGTCACTGTCCAGGATGTTGAGTAGCTTGTTCAGGGTCCTTTTGTCTGATACTGAAGTGATGCACTCCAGTTCAACTCCCACAACAGAGCCAGCTTTCCTTACCAGCCTGTCTAGTCGCCCAGCATCCCTCTTCTTAGTGCTTCCTCCCCAGCATGCCACAGCATAGAAGAGGACGCTGGCAACAACAGACTTGCTGCAGATGTTGAAGGGTCGCAGCCTCCTCAGGAAGTACAATCTGCTCTGCCCCTTCTTGTAGAGTGCTTCTGTGTTGACTGACCAGTCCAGTTTATCGTCCAGATGTATTCCCAGGTACTTGTATGTTTTCACCACCTCCACATAAACCTGGTCTTGGCAGTGTTGAGTTGTAGGTGGTTGAGTCTGCACCATTGCACCTCCTCCTTACCATGGTCGTGGTCACCCTGAGGGAGAGGGTACATCTGGCGAGGGTACGTGTTGCCTTGAGAGTGAGAGGGGAGGTGTGAATTGGGCCGTTAAGCAGTCAGTGTCCAGGGGTGATGGGCTGCCTACGTCCATTGAGACCACGTCCATGGCAGTCAAACCTGTTGTAAAAGTGTAAAGTGTAAAAGCCTTGTCCAGGTCTCCCTCCACTGAGCTGCTACTCTTCCCCAGGCCAGTGATGGTCTTCATTCCATCCCTCCAGACCTCCTTCATGTTGTTCTCCTGCAGCTTCTGTTCCACCTATTTCTTGTATTCCTCCTTGGCCTCTTTCAGTCTGACTTTGAGCTCCCCTGTAAGCGCCTCAGATCTGCCTGGTTTCCCTCTCTGAACGCCATCTTTTTCCTATTAAGAAGGGTCTTGACTTTGCTGGTTATCCAAGGCTTGTTGTTTGGAAAGAACAACCATGTCCATCCAGAAGTTCAGGTAGTCAGTCATTCAGTGTGTGACCTCCTCCAGATCTCCTCCATTCTGTATTACACTCCAGTCTGTGGACTCAAAGAAGTCTCTCAAAGCCTCATCCGCTCCTGGTGTCCATTTCCTGAAAGTGCGTGTGGCAAAGGGTAGCCTCTGTACTTTTGGGTTGTACATTGGCTGTAGATGAATAAGGTTGTGATCTGATTTTCCTAGTGGGGGAATGGGGGTGGCGCTGTATGCGTCCCTCACGTTTGCATACATGAGGTCTACAGTATTGTCTTGTTTTTCCTAGTTGGGCAGTGAACAAACTGGTAGAAATTGGTCAGGGTAGAATCCAGTGTTATGTGGTTGAAGTCGCCAGATATCGTAATAAAAGCACCTGTGTGCTGAGTTTGGAGGCTTGCGATTGTGAAGTGTATGATGTCGCACGCCATGTCAGGAAGTGCTCGTGGCGGAACGTAAACACAGACAACAATGGCGTGTGAAAACTCTCTCGGCATGTAGTACGGCCGGAGACTAACCGCTAGTAACATCTTTACAGCATGCAGTCTCTTTAACTGTCACATGGCCGGGATTACACTATCTGTTGTTTATGTACATCACCAGTCCACCACCCTTCTTCTTGCCAGAAAGTTTATTGTCTCTGTCCAAGCAAGCCACACTGAAGCCCGGTAGCTCAACGTTAGTTGTTGGGATGCAGTTAGTTAGCCACGTCTCCGTGAGGCATATTAGGCTACAGTCTCTGTAAAGTTTCTGGTTTCTTACCAGGGAAGCCAGTTCATCAGTTTTGTTTGCCAGTGAGTTAACGTTCCCCATCACCATCGATGTAACTGCAGGTTTAAATCTCCACTTCTTCTCCCGTCGTCTCGTCTTCACTATGAGTCCTGCTCTACATCCGCGAAAACACCACAATTCCTCCGGGATGGTAGCTTACATTGCCGGCATATTTCCGCAATGCAAGCAGTTGTTTCCTTGTGTAACAGTTTGTTATCGCCTGAACAATGTAGCTGATCCATATCCATATGATAGAATAAAAACACTCCTTAAAGTGTGTAATCCGAAGTAAAGAAGTAAGCGAAAGTAAACAAAAAAGCACTTAAACACTAGCCTGGGCCCGCCCATACTTCCTGTGACGCTACATTCAATTTCGCGAGCATGTCTGGCCAGGCTGCCATTTTAGTGGAATTAACGAGCTTACGCATACATCATCGGAATGAGTGGTCTGATTGGTTGTAGATTCATCAAGTAGTATACAGAGGCATCTGATGGATGCAGGTTAAGCCCGCCTCTACTTCCTGTTACGCTCCTTTCAATTTCGCGAGCAAAGTCAGTCTGGCAAACCTGCCATTATAGAGCATTTCTGTTCCCAAAAAAAGTGAAACAAAAGAGAAACGAGCTTTCCCCCCAGCGCCAGTGAGGCATCTGATAGATGCAGGTTAAGCCCGCTTCTCAGAAGGCGGTTAGTACGGTAGGTTGGCCAGACTAAGCTCCTGTGAGCTTATAGTCGCAGAAGCCAGGCTAGCCAAAATGGCGACAGAAGACAACACTGTCAACCTAAAAACAATGTAAAACAAAGCAAATATGCAAATTCTATACCTTGTTCATCTAAAAAATGTGCTTTGAACATTATATGATGATATTTTATACCGGTGAATTGGCTCAAAATAAACATCCATCGGTTAAAAAGTAATTAATACTCTAGTACTTTGTACTTTTACTCAAGTATATTTTTTACAGCAGAACTTTTACTTGTAATTGAGTACAATTTAAACAATGTAACCGTACTTACAGTAATTACAGGTTTTCAGTACTCTTGGCACCTCTGGTTGGATGTGTGCTTGACCTGCAAATTCGAAGCCCAGTCTTATTGCTAAGGTTGTTCAGATGTCCAAGAGTCAGACCCAAGATTCAGGGTGGGCTGATGACGGATCACCAGTGTACCCCTCCAGCAGGAGTTTAAACTACACAAACATTAGGAGTGAACTGGGTCACATTTCCATTCCACATCACCATCACCATCTGCAGTAGACAAAAAAAAAAAGATTTACCTGACATGGGTCTGCTATATAATAAACATCATTCATCAAATACAATCCACCATTTCCAGTATTTCATGTCATGTAAGCAGAGGCTACAGACCAGCAGATTGGCTATCTACAGAAAGTAAAGCTTATAAAGCTTAATGACTCTGAAGCCGTTTAATAGGAATAGACACATAACCTAAAAAGTCCATAGTAATGTAAACTAAAGATGAAGTTGTGTGACAGTTTTGTTTAACGTTTCGTTTGCTTTTTAAGGACCATGGTGATAGCCATGCCGCCATTGTTGGAGCCGGCATAGAGAACCTGCCACTCTGGAGGTCTGGATATCTCCCCATTCATTTTGCAAGGCTAGGGCTTTGTCAATCGCAAATAGCTGCCTGTGGGTGTTCCAAGTGCTGGGACTTGCCTCAGAAGGACTTTGATAACATTCTTTGACAATGGCAAAAAAATCTATTCTTTTCTGAAGACACAGATACGTGTCCTAACTCCTAACTCATCGCTTGGAACGCCTTTACATTACACAACCTGCTGAGATGCTGTTACGCCCCCCAAATATAGTGGGTTCAATTGTGTCTATCTCCTTTTCATTCTAGCTTCCATTAAGGCCATACAGTAGAGGACTTACTGTCTTCTGATGACCACACAAGTAAATCAATAATAGGGCACAATCTGTCTGAAAGAAGTGTATGTCAGTAAAGGAAAAATGTAACTGAAAAATGTTAAAATTAGAAGAGAGAGAGAGATGTTTTTTAAAATAGAATTGTTTCTGTTGGGGGTGGGGGGCAGTCTAAGCATTAGATGAAAGATGCTCTGTGTTGTGTTCCTTAACCCCTAGACCACCATCCATCTCTTCTAAGCTCTGTGTGCTCATGTGTACCAGCAAACTCTGCTCACCTCGCCTTGGCTCTCACATAAGAGACAGAGAAAGACCCCCACTGCCAGCTCTTCCACAGGGGAATAAAGCTCAGGCAGAGCCTTGGACACCCGTAGTAGTAATAGTAATAGTAGTAGAATAGTAGTTTACTACTACAGTAAAGAAAAGTGCAATTGAAGCATCCACCCAGCCCCGCTTCAGCTGGCTCAGCTCCGCCTGCTTGACGAGGACCCCGAGTGGCTGGCTGGCACTTGGTTAAAAATGCATAGCCCATTTTGTCATTAATATTTCACAGAAGCAAACCTCCTCTCTCTCTCTCTCTCTCTCTCTCTCTCTCTCTCTCTCTCAGCGACCCACTGCAGCAAGAGTGAGGAGAGAAGAAGACAAAAAGGAGGCGGAGGACACAACAAAAACTATGGATGCTATGAAAAAGGAGAAGAGAAAAAGAGGGGGGAAATAAGTAAAAAAAAAAAAAAAAGGTAGACCAAGAGAGAGAGAAATTGGAGGGTGGAAATCGCTTTTAGGTTGTTGTTTAGGTGGTGGCTCACATTTGCTTTGTCCTAGTCACACACTGTCAACAGGACAACCTTAGCACAAGTCTCTGCTGGCACATTAAACTGTAGCTGTGGCCTTTCGTATACCTCCTAGCAGGTTCTTACTGGATACTGTATTCTATACTACTGTATTCTAGTTACTAACACTATCTCTTTTCCAGGCTCTGTTACTCTCTCTCTCTTTCTGTAACTCTTCTGTATCTCCCACACACACTCTCTCTCTGTTTTCTGTCTGTCTCCACCCAGGTCCTTGTGTAAGTCTCCCTACTCTTTCTGTAATTCTCTCTCTCTCTCTCTCTCTCTCTCTTTCGTTCTGTTTCCACCCTGGTCTCCAGGACTGAAGCTGTCTCCCTGCCCCGACTCAGTCTTCCGTGCTTGCGGTGGACCCACAGCTGCTGGGATACTGGGAGAGAGATCAGGCCCTGATTGGTTGATTGAACTGCGTGACCCATTTCTCGTTGCGTCTGACGTCCTGCTGCTGCTCCAGCTCCTGTCTGGGACGGGATGGGATGGGATGACTCCCACGTCTGCAGCCCAAGCCTTTTAGCTGCGAGGCACTTTGTGGGTGTGTGTGCATGTGTGTGGTAAATATAGTGTGTGTGGTGGTGGTGGGAAGGAGAGTGAAAGTGCTCACACACACACACACACACACACACACACACACACACACACACGCTTACAGATACACTCAGACAGACAGGGAGAAGCCCTCAGGAGCTGGCACAGGCTGTGTCTGCCTCCACACAACGTGCGTATGTCTCCTCCTCCTCCTCCTCCTCCTTCTCCTCTTGTGACCATGGCTGAGATGGGCTGGGATTAGGCTCCTCTCAGACTGCAGGGGCAAGGTGTCCTGTGCTCAGCAGCACCATCTAATGGCACATCTGTGGCAGTGCACTCTCACTCCATTGCGGCTACACCGCAAGAGCTAGTTGACACATTAGTTAGCTGCAAAATGAATTGATTCTGTTTATCCATAAGCTACACTTTCCTATTATTTCTATTCAGTACTACATATATAAATATCAAGTATATTTTACTATTCTACTATTACTACTAGTTTGTCATGCATAGTATGTGTAACAATCTTATCATCACTCATTCAATAGGGAAGCTATGTAGACTTCCATGTGCATGCATGCATGTGTATGCCTGCACCTGCATGTCTGACTACTGTATGTGTGTCTGTGTGTGTGTGTGTGTGTGTTTGTGTGTGTGTTTTTGTGAGGGAGGGGAGTCTTCTGGTGTGAGGTTGCACTAAGAGGACACTTGTCCCAGAGACACACACACTTCACAAACACACACACACACACAGACACACACCCTGCTCAGCTCTGGCTGGCTGGTGAGGCGTCTGCCTGCTCTGTCACTGGGCTCCGCTGGCAGATGCCCCAGCTGGCACACAGTTCCCAGTCTGAGGGGGTAGAACCTCCAGCCTGGCACACACGCGTCTGTGCTTCGCTCGCCCGTCTCCCGAGACCCTCAACCGCCACCCCCAACCCCCCCATCCCCTCCACCCAAACACTGGCTGCGGTCACCATGTATTGACGTCTGGCAAAACAGCTTGCCTGGTGGCGTGGCTGAGTCCGGAAGGCGGAAAAAAACACAGATGTACAAATATTGGTACACAAAAA
>JAGFZM010000036.1:707532-730815 GCA_017657215.1 Limnothrissa miodon | reverse complement strand
ACCTGCTGACATACCACACACACATCCACACTACACACACACACACATCTGCAAATGCACCACACTCACATCCACAGACCCCCCTCCACACACACATCCATTGACACGCATCCACACACACAGACACAAACACACTTCTATCACTTCTGTTCTGAGTTTCTCTTACTTGTTATTTTAGCACTTAAACTGCAAAATATACATCCATCCTCACACAAATACGCACGTAACACACATAAACAGACACACAATAAGCAGACGCACATTCATATACACACTACACACAGGCACGCACACATACACTACACACATCCGCAATCGCACCATACTCACATTTACAGACACAAACACACTTCTATCTGTTCTGTTCTATCTGTGTTTCTCTTACTTACTGTTTTAGCACTTGAACTGTCAAACTTACACAAATGATAAACACACACACACACACACACACACTTGTATAAATACACATTTCTCTCCTCTCTGTCTATCCATTTGCCTCTCTTTCAGTGTCTCTACACTTCAACTGCCTTACTGAACAGCAATACACACACTCCACACACACTTATACACACACACATGGCTCTAATCTCAGTCCATCTCTTTCTTTCTTCCTCTCCTTCATCTCACTCATATTTGATGACTTATAAGCTGTCTTGTGGACATCTCTCTCTAGCTGAGGCCCCTTGGCTCAAGCTCCACTGTATAGTATGTCTTCTTTTTCTGTTTCTGCTCTGGGTTACGCTCATGTTCCTCCCTGTCTCCGGTCTTAGCAGAGTTCAGACGGAGCCCCAACATTTGGAATCACTTCGGCTCTTGGGCGTTTCTCTCCCTGAAACACTATGTGCTTTCCCTCTGCAGCGGGAGCACAGTCTGTCCTCACTCCCTCTCTCTCTCTCCGTCTTTCCTCCCTCCTTCTCCTCACCCCACTCTCTTTCCTTTCCTCCCTCACCACACAGTTCTGTTTATGAGCTGCGCTCCTTGACAACCAGACCATGTAACGCAATTGCTGTTCTACATCTCTCTCTCTCTCTCTCTCCCTCTCTTTCTCTCTCTTTCTCTGTCTGTCTTTCTCTCCCTGCTAAGACTGGTCCACATGTCTCACAGCTCTGAGTCACGCACACAAACCGGTCCGGAGTGATAGCAGCCAACTGGATCCAGCGCCGGCTCGCTTCACCAGCGCCTCCTCCTCAGTGATCTCCTCTATCGAAGCCCCACCTTACAAAAGCAACCACGTGGAGGTCTTCATATAACCAGTGGTGATTAAAATCTACAGGGTCATATAACCTCTCACAGAAATCAAATAAATAAATAAACAAGGCTGTAGCTTATTTAACTTTGCTAAGACAGACCCTGTGACAGGACCCTCGGAGGGTAAGCAACACTCCCAGACAAAGTTAAACCAACTGGTGAGTGTTGGGGCGCTGGCATCCCACCTCCAACTACATTAGCAGAGCTGGAGTCTGGGGGAGGTTAACAGATGTGCCTGTCTGGAATGGCCTCTACAGCCTGAAACAATTTCAGCATCGGGAGGAGAGGGCAGAGAATGGCTCAGGGAGAGAGAGAGAGAGAGAGACAGAGAGAGAGAGAGAGAGAGAGAGAGGAAGGGGTGCGGGGGAGTTGAAAGTTGGGGTGGGGTGGGGGACTAGTCTAAGGGGGTCCACATTTTTAAGTGTGAAACATAGCCTGTGATTGTGAATGATGACCTGCTATATTAGTGGAAAGCCTCTTGTAGCTCTAACCATGTTGAATTATCTATTTGTGATTACAATTTTTTTTTTTCTAGTGTATACTTAGTGAAAATATTAAGCTTTGCTCAGTTATATCAATAGGCGCATCTAGTCAGTCCAAAACTTTGACACCTTTTTTTCCATGTATTAATAAAGACACCCTTGGCTCATTTAGCATGGATCCAAATGTTCAGCCTGATCGTCAGCACTGCTTTTTCTCAGCCACACTCAATCATACGCACACACACCACATATAAACACAGACACACACACATACACCAACACACACCAGACAAATGTGTACACACACACACACACACAGACCGACACACATACACACCAATCAAGTGACAAACACCCAGCCACCCACACACACCAACTGAAACACACAACTGGGTCTCTTTTTCTCTTGCTCTCTCTTTTTCTCCCTCCCTCCCTCCCTCCCTCCTTCCCTCCTCACCTCCTCCTCCTGCTCAGCTTCTATAATTCAAATCCTGTCAGGCCTGTTCCAGACTGCTGGCGCCAGCCTCTCTCTTCAGGAAAAAAAAGAGAGGGAGAGAGAGAGGGAGAGAGAACGAGAGGGGGGAAAAAAGCACAAGGAAGAAAAAAAAAAGCTCTTTGAGGGACAAAGCCGGCGGAGCCACACACACAGCAAGCCAGGGCCGGGCTGGAGACAGGCTCCTTTTTTTTTCAGCTGTGGGTGGACTTTTTCAGGGCCCGGTATTTTTCGCCTTTTGGACCTCTTTTCCCTTCCCGATTCATTTTGTTTTAGTCTCTCTCACAGTCTTTCTTTTTGTTCCTGTGTCTCTTTCTTTGATCTCTCTACTTCCTTAACTGTCAATGCAATAAACTGTACCCCTCTGATATTTTCTTGGCTCATTTTATTGATCTTTTAAAAAAGACCTACTCCACCGATAGCTAAAGTGAATCTCCACTTTGGCCTTGCTCAAATCCGCCTTCAACTAAGCCATGGAAAAAACAGGCACAGAGCGGCCACTAAGAACATGAGAACCAAGAATGTAACAGCAAAAAAAGCCAATGACAAGCAAAGCCAGGTTTTTGAAAGTCAGGCATGGCAGGCACTGCAATCGGTTGCCAGATTTTTCAACATGCAGCTATAAATAGCTCAGAGCAAAGATTCATCTATTTCAGGGGGCTAATGAACGAGGCAGTCATGTGACACAAACACGAAGCCTGGACCAGAATCTGGCCACTAAGTCAAGGCTCTCATATCAATGAGAGGGAGAGGGTGTGAGGAGAGAGAAAAAAAAGATAGACCAGCAAAGCCTTTACAGTAATTGCATCGGTGCCTCCCGGAGTGTACAGTCTAAAATTGCTCTAGTTTAACAGATGGGAAATACTTGGGCAGTCTAAGTTATGATAGAAGTTACATGGAGACTTTTCTGGGATGCTTCCTGGCTAGTTCATTTAGTGCATTCACTAAAACTAGATGTAGACTCTTTCTGTCTCTTGATCACTAGCCAGTGCAGCTTACACTCTCTTTCTTTTCTCCTTCAACTCTGGTTTGCAAACTAATCCACATGTATTGTTGAGAATTTAGGACATTGGTGTTAATTACAGGGTTTTGAACCAGAATATTTCCCGATTGGTTTGTCCTGAACAGAAACAGTATTTTAACGTTTTTGTTTTTTTGGCTCAACCTTAAACTTGATGTTCCTCAAACCAGTTTGAGTGACCTGGCAAGCTTCTCTGTATCATTTCTTCTATGAAGTGAACGGCCAGAAGAGAGCATCACCAATCATATTATGCTCAGAAATCAAAGAACGAAAAATTACCGGTTACCATTATTTTCGGTAAACTATTCTAATCCGGAACATAAAAACATGTAAAGTTAATGGTTTCGTTTCTGTTCCTAGCAAAACATCAAAAGTTTCTGTTTTTTGTTTTCGTTCCCTGAATCAGTTCAAAGCTTTGGTTAATTACAAAACCATCTGTGCCTGTAGGGGGAGCTCTGTGGTTTTAGAATTAGCAGATTTGCCTGGTGAACCTTTAAACATGATGATAAACATGAACTCAGAAAACAGTTTGTAAACGTATGCACACTCTTCTCCTGCCATCCCTCTCATCACCAGCCTCAGTTATAGAAACAGGAAGCTGTGCTCGGAACCCCACATCCAATGTCACATGATAGTTTCAAGACTGAGAAGACATGAAGGGTTGAAATTAAACATTTGATTTTATCACAATATAATACGCTGTCATAATGTTTTCATAATAATTAGCACAGGAACATAAAATTAACCTACCTGAATTTACAAAGATAGATTTTCTGCCACTGCGAGTAACCTATAATTATTAAAAATTCTGGGTTGTCTGCTTACATGTAGATTCATACTATTCTGATCAGAAGTTAAGAGATCGAAGAGGTTTTTAGTGTTGCTAAGAGGCAAAATTTGGATGGGGCACCACAAACTGCTGTTAATTGTTTCACAAAATGATTACACTAGTGTCATCGTTTCCTTGCCCCCCCACCCCCGCCCCTTCACCCCCCATTCCTCTACTTACTACCTGGGGGACAGGTGGTCGTCCAGGATGAGTGTGTGTGTGTGTGTGTGTATTAACTTGTACTGTCATTTTGTTAAAAAAAAAAAGATATATATATTACAGGACTTGCAGAGGAAGAGACAAGGCCACAATCATTTTCTGAAACGATTAACAGCAGTTTATGGTATTCATTTATTTTTCTTAAACAGATCTTTTATCTGCAACCCTAACCATGACATTGTCTTGCTTGAACCACATTTCACTTTCTTTCCATCCATATGGCATAGTCAATGTGTGAGGATAAATCAAGGATTAATGAGAATCTTCACAGACATAAAAAGAGGATAGATCTTAAAAAAAAAAATCAATAGTCAGTAAGACAAAAAAAACTGATTTATTGGATTAATGATTAATCCTCATTCTAGCGCAACAACTGCTAGTATTCCTTGTTTTAAAAAAGTATGACTACAAAGGAAAACCGCAATAATGTATCTATGCATGTACAATATATAGGTTAATGTAAATACGGATGTGTGAAAGAAGGAGTGTAATTAGTTAGTGCATGTATGTGTCTTTTGTACATTCTATATATTCAAAAGTGGACTCCATATGATGAGAAAAACCTTCCCATTTCAGATTTCAAGAATTCAAAAATTAAGTTGCTTTTTCATTATTTTCAAGTACCCTCTTCTCTGTCAAAGCGCACTATGAATGTTACTATCAAGTAAAAACAAATCCAGCCAAAACACTTCAATTAAAGTTTTGCTGATAATAAAGTTTATTAAAATTATATAAATATATTTCTATAAATTTATTGCAAATGGATTTTTTGGGGGGTGGTGGTGGTACGTTTGAACTCTAGATATGTATGCATATATGTATGTGAAGGTAGGCCAATAATTTAGAAATATGTATGAGTTTATGAAAGATGACTGGCAGTACCAGGATGGTGACCTCCCCATAGCATCAGACAGGCCCCAGCTGAGGCTGAGGCAAATCTCAGAAGAGACAGGGCCTCGTCAAGGCCAGCGCCTGTAGTTTGTTTCCTCGCCTGTCACCCTCTAGACGCTACCCAGGTCCCCTCACTCAAAACTGAGGCTCTCCAAGCTAAGACAGCTCCAGCCCCACTTGAGTACGTATGATGTGTGTGTCTGAGTGTGTGTGTGTGTGTGTGTGTGAGTGATTGTGGGGGGTTGGAGGTTGGAAAGAATGGGGGTGTCTGTCTGAGACAAATTTGGCACCTTGCATCGGAGTGGGCCTCCAGAATCATGCTTATCTGCCACCGCAACCATTTTAAAATTGCCTTTTACAGGCGGAGCAGCAGCTGAGCCCGGCATCCCATCCACCCAGAAGCACCCTGTCGCAGACCGGTCATTCCAGCCCTTTGTCAATCAGCCGGTTCTCCAGGGAGCGTCCAAACCCCCCCCCCCCCCCGCGCCCCCTCAAACCACCACCACCAACAACAACAACAATTCCCAGCCCAGTCTGTGTGTAGCAGAGTGTACCGGTGGTCTGGGACCCAACCATCACCTAATATTTATGTCCTCTGCCAATCCCGTATTAGTGGCAATGCTGGTCTGGAATCAGTGGGCCCAATCTGTTGGCCAATAGGTATATGAGAGTGGAGGTCAGGCCAAGGGTCGTCCCTGTATGATTTTTGAATTTAACAATGAAAGCCTGTGTTAGCTTTACATTCCTTTCAAATGATCTGATGTAGAACATAATTGCCTCTATAGAGGACATAGGTTCTTTCACATTGTGTTTGACCTGTTTCTGTCTAAATAATATCCCCATTTTGTGCTCTAGAATGTAGCATAATAACTGACTAGTTTAACTTTAAATATTAGCAGCTTTTTGTTCCTCATTTTGCGCTATCCTGTCTATCGTTTCAATTCCACATGACCTTGTTGTTCCCTATGCCTCAGACCATGGGGTGGAGGTAGCAATACCCCTAGCCTTCTCATCTTGCCTCCCACTCAAAATAACAGACTGGCCCTGTCTCAGCTGAAGGGGAGAAACAGCTGCTTAGACATAACAATGTGTGCCCAGAATCAACGCCTAGATGTTTCACATCTTTGTAGTTTCAAAGGCAATCTGATACACCTCTTGGTTCCCTCCCAACCCCAAAACACACACACACACACACACACACACACACACAATGTGTACACAAACAAGATCAGGCACTAAGCAACATGCAAACCAACACAGACATACATAGCAACACAATAATGAAAACACAATCATATCAAAAACCCACTTCTTTGAAAGAATGATTGAAATGGTCATTCTCTGTGAGTTTTTCACCTGTGACACCAAGAGGCCTCCAGTTGTATAGCATTTAAGACACCAAACAGCTAAACTAAGCACTTGCACATTGAAATTTGTCATCAAGTTGCAAACATTCGAACAGATATGAGCATACCTTGACAATCAAACAAGACCTTGTAGGTAATAATGCAGTCAATATAAAAGGCTGACCATACTGAGGTGAATTCTATGGTCCTTGAAGTGTCATGAGATTCTATCAGGTTGGTAGTTCTAGTCTAGTGCTAGTTCTAGTTGCTAGTCCTCTGCTAATCGAGCTCCACTGGTTGCCTCTGGCAGCTCGCATCAAATTCAAATCACTGATGCTGACTTACAAAGTGCTTAGAGGATCTGCCCCTTTTTATCTAAGCGCTCTCATAAAAGCTCAGGCTACCCCCCGACAACTCCGGTCCTCCAATGACTGTCGACTGGCAGTCCCGGCACCTCGCCCAAGGCAATCCAGACTCTTCTCATGTGTCGTCCCACGCTGGTGGAATGACCTACCAAAAACAATCAGAACAGGGCCATCTCTGGAGGCCTTCAAAAAGCTCTTAAAGACCCAGCTATTCAGAGAACATTTTCTATCCTAGCACTAAAATGAACTGAAGCACTATCCCCTAGCACTATGCTCCTTAAGGTTTCTGCTATGTAGCTTGATTGTTATCCTCGTTTTGTAAGTCGCTTTGGATAAAAGCGTCTGCTAAATGCATAAATGTAAATGCTAGTTAAGTATTTATTTATTTATTTATATAATGTGTTATAATTTAATCATGACCCAATGTTACTAAATCTTACTATTCATTTCAATGAGGCCTAAACTATAAACTTGTTTTGATTAGAGATTCATGTAAGTTAAGCCACTACATAGAATGTATGTTGTGAAAATATCTATGTTTAGTTATAATGACGACATACACAAGTTGAGTTTATTTTTTATTCTAATGCCAAGTATCACATTAGTAAAAGGGTAGGATAATAGCATCAAAAAAGGTTGTATAAAAATACAAAACCAAAAACCATGTGGAGAACTAATAAGGTTAACAGGCACGACAGGATACAAAATGAAGCTGTGGAATAACCTTAGTCAGTCAAAAGGACATCAAGATGGAATGTGGATTCAACCTATTCATATGCCATTTTCAGGTGTGTAACCAAGTTTTGTGCTAAGGCACACCAGGTAGCATTTTATGCTGTTTTTAGATTCATTTATCAGCTCTGTAGTCACTGTTATGGGCAAATATTTCATTACGGAGTAAATGAAGAATCTCTCGGCTACCCCAGGTAAACTAACACAGCTTCAGGACTTACTGAACCTAAACCTAAACTGAATTAAGCCAAGGCGTGTATTACCTTCAACATGCTGCTTCGAAATTGGAACTATAGTCTTAGTCTACCCTTTACATCATGGCCTCTTCTGGGAATCTTTATGTAGTACATGTACATACTAATGCATATTCTAATTCTAAACTGATTAACTCCCTCCCTTCCATCAACTAAATGGTTGCCTGATGAACCTCAGCACACAAACAAACCCACACCAAACCCTTTAGTGTGATTTTGCAATCCTCTTCATAGTTTCTGCAGAACAGAAAAAAAGACAATGTGAATCTCATGTAATCAGGTAAGTGAGATTCACTCATTTAACATTTCAACACAGACAATGCAAGATGCAGCATTCATGGATGAGCCAATGGCGTTACTGGCGCAGGCATGTAAAAACTCCATTCTTAATATGACATGCTCACTTATGGGCACTTTCTGTGGTTCATGAACAGGCTAGCTATCTTGGTATCTCAGCTAGCTAAATGTAGTATCACTGTAGCTAGCATTAAGGTTAGGTATAGTTCCCCTCCTCTAAGATAAAAAAAAAAAAAAACTTAAATGAGTTGATTTCACCCAAAAGGTTAATAACACACAAAAAGCTACCACAAACATAATGCTGGCATTTGCTTTCTAGTCTAAGATGTTATAATCCAAAAATCATTACGTGCCTTACTGCACAAACCTTTGGTTCAAGGACTAAAGGAGAAGTAGGCCTACAAGCTAGTTGTAATGTAATGTAGCCTAGCCTAATGGCAATGCCTAAGTTTGCAAGACATGCAATGCAAAGTATACAGCAAGTGTGACATGCATTAGCCTACAGCACAACCTTAAATTGCCTGTCATGTATTGTTCATAAAAGTAGTTAAGCAAGATACAAATATCTCTTTATTCTTTAACAAATGATTTACAAAAAGTGAAAATATATTGCTTTTCAACGTGATGAGACAAAAGTAGCCCAGTATAGAATGCACGACTTGCTATTTCAGTTAGCCTATTCCTATGCTCTAAAAGAACATGGACGATACAATGTAGCCTGTTATTTTGTTGACAGGAACATTCCATTCTCCGAGTCGAACAGACAACTGTTCACAGAACGTTTTAAAAAGCTACAACATACAAGGTTTACTTTTAGAAAATAAGAGTAAAGACAAAGCTTAACGTTCGGAGAGGCAGAAGGCTAGACAGTCTTTTTCACTCTCTCTCCCTCCCCCGCTTCAGTTCACTGGAGAGACAAGCAGAGAGAGGGGGAAAAATACCAAGAACGCACCAACACAAAGGCGGGCGCTAGCTTTCCATCGCTGGCTTACTAATCGGCCTCTTTGTTGTGCTCGATGCATGCCTGTCCCTGTCACATGACCACGTTTCCATGGCGACCGAGGTCTGAGTAATCATTTGCGCAATGACCTTTATTCCCTTGAGGGAAGGGGAGGGGGAGGTTAGAATGAAAGCAGCCAGCAAAAGCAGGGAGGGGAGGAGGGAGAGGAGAGGAGAGAGGGAGGAGGTAAGCAGCAGAGCGAGGCAGTGGGGACCTAGACTCACACGCACGCACACACTCTCTCTTTCTCTTTCACGCACACACACACACACACACACACACACACAGAGAGAGAGATACACACACACAGACACACACAAAGAGGAAAGAAAAAATGAAAAAGCAAACTGATTTTCTCTCAGCAGCACTGAGAAGAATCCGTTGGGTTTGGTTAGATAACGAACAGAGCTCACAAAGAGAGAGAGAGAGAGAGAGAGAGGGGATGCAGGCAGCAGAGTTAGAAAAGATAGGGAGATAGAGTGAGGCCAACCGTGGGAGCGGAGAGGGTAAAAATGAAGCTTTGCACCATGGGCCCATTGGAGAGAACCTTACGAAACCCAGCATTCTGCAGCAAGATTAGCTGTCCACAAAACTAAGGTCTCTTGATTCTTTTACATTCAAACAAATCTTTTTATGGTAGAGGTAGTTGCATTAATCCCATTGTAAGACTGCTCACAAACGAATGAAAACAAAATGTTTTGATAGAGCCTCCCAATAAAGATGGACAATTATCTTTAGCCTAACCATCGCCTGCTCTGTAACAGTCTAAAGCAATGTCTCTTTTTTAGTGTAGAGCTCTAGAAAGTACATTGTAATACTCTTAACACATAAAAGAGCTTGCTGTACAACTAGCCTAATATACAAAGGCCTCATAGGTGCACTAGTACACTTTTTTTTTGTTCTTTCTTTAGAAATGAGGTTCAGTCTGAGAGATGGCATCTTGCCTTGCCTTGCATGTGTAAGGGACCATCTTTCAGACTGAAACCTCCAAAAATCTGTCCCACCACACTTTACCCCTTTCCCACACGGACACAGTGACACACACACACATTCTCTCTCTCTCTCTCTCTCTGCTAAAACAAGTAAAGGGAGTGAAAAAAATTCTTAGATTGTATCTTAACATGCACCAGGCCATGATGATTTTTCTCATATGAGAGTTATCTGGGGTGGACCAGCTTCTGATAGAACTGTGAATACTGTATTTATTAACATATACCTCTGAGAAGGGGCATCATATTATTTGAGGTCACCAACAAAATTCAGAACATGAATTAAAAAGAAATAAACAGTCATAGTAGGGTTTTCTACTGAAAAATCTTAAGACAAAGTTGATGTGATTTGGTGTTAAACTTAATTGGTGTGAATCATCTTCATGCTTGGCTGATCCACGTCAGTTAAGGCTTTGAGGTTCAAAGACTAGGCCTAGCGATGTCGCTGGAATGTCTTGATGTTTTTATACTGAGTTCAGTGCAAATGAATGCAATCCTTAATTGAACTATTAAAGAATGATTTACAAAATGTTCTTTGACAAATGAGGCACAACTGGTAAACATTAATTCAGTTCAAGTGATAGGAATGCTCTTCACATGAACAAATTCATAATTCATGCGTACACTTGTTTTCTTTCTTCGAAACATGATACTCCTGGACAAAGAATGTCATTCTCTTTCTTGTGCTTCTTCACTTGACTTACAGTTGAGGTGTGCTGTGAAAGGTTGCTTAGACCAATGTTGCCCTTTCTCTGAAGCACACAAACAAAAAGTGAGAATGCTTTGTTATCAACCAGACGAAATGGACATATTTGCAAGTGACTAGCCCCAAGGAATGGGGCTAGCCTAAGGCAAGGACACCTCCCTGCAAGAAAGGAAGAAATGAAGATCACTGCCCACTGTGGGTTGCCAGCCCACCTTTCCCTACCACCACATGAAAAAATACAACAGCATGAAAACAAACACACACACACACACACACACACACAGACACAGACCACTGCAATATACTCACTCACATAAATAAAATCTGTCCTTCCCAAAAACACGTTACCGCTCACTCTCCTCACTATCACACATACACTCACCGACACACACACACACACACACACACATTTCTGCCTGTCTGGAATGACACACAGCACACAACAAGCCAGCTGGGACCAACGAGGAAGAAGGGGTGTTGGGGGAGGTGAGGGAGGCAGAGCAACTATAGGCCAGGCAGCAGTGTGGCGGGGTGTTTGATGGGGTCGGCCGGACCGTTAATCAAGGAAATGGTTCTGTTAGCCATGGCAGCTAAATCTGTGCTGTGGCGCATGGCGCCGGCAGCAAACGTCAATGACACCCATGACATCACCCTCCCGCAGCTCACTGGATAGATGCACCAGTGACAAGCACAGGGGCTGGAGGTAGGCTCGAGGAAGGCTGAGGTACAATTCACTCAACGAGTCCTGGCTTCAATGTGGTCAACCCCTGTAGGGCGGACAATATGCTAATGGAAAGGCAGTTATCAATTAACTTCACCTAGGCAAAGCTAGGGGTGTTTTTACTACTGGAAAATAATAAGTGTTGGTGCATTTTCGTTGTTTGTTTGTTTGTATTCTTCTTCCTCTTGTTTTTAATTCCGGAAAAAACTCACCTGTGTATTCCAGCGGGTTGTGTCTTTCGCTTTTTGTAAATTTTTTAAAACTACTTGCCATTCTTCATTCTACTCCAGCAGCTGTCAACCCAGTGACCTCATGGCCCAATCAATAGATTGCCTGTGTGTCTCCGTCAACACAGCCCTCTAGGCCAAGCCAGGTGTGGATACAGTCTAGCCAAATGTTTTCTTAGTCAAAGGAAGGAAAACATTGGAGGATACATTTTTCTTAAAAAAAAAATCTTCAAAATTGTAATAGAGAAATTTCATGTATAAGTATAAAAAGCAACTATTTTTGATGTAAAGTGTCTAATATTGTCTGAAATAAAACACATTATTAGTAGTATTATTGCACACTGCTGCAGTGACTATTCATATCAGGTTTCTGTATTTTGTGGTTCTACTGCTGTTTGTTATGAACAACTTTCATCTACCTGGTACAAATATGGTCAACAAGATAACATGAAAAAATAAATAAACACACTGAAAACTTACCATCAGCTGATTCGGGAAATGTTATCTCTAGTCTGCAAAGCAAATATGCAAATCATTCAGTGAAACAACACATTCTTTGGGCCTAACCCCCCAAAAGAAGCCTCCCCACAATTATGATGATTATTGTTAAATGAGAGAGTGTAATTTTGAGTGTGGATATGTGGAGCAGGTTAGATTCATTGAATGTTCTTGTCCAGCAGGCATGAGAAACACAGGTAGGCCACTTGCAAGGCTGGAGTTCTAGACGTTTCATTGGTACATACAATACTAAGTGTATGATGTACTGTAGAGAAATTGCATTCTGTTCTGTCAACCTGTCCTTTGTGTGTAATGCAGTTAAGAGGAGACCTATACCTTTAGATGTGTTACATATATCTTGCATACATTGCACAATACTGCATACCGCATAACCCCTTAGCAGCAATCTAGACTTTCAACTCTTGAAACCTTGTTCAGTTATTGCATAATGATGACTCTGAAATCTATTGATAATTATAGGTACCATCAAATGTACTAACTCAATGGGTCACAGAAACTGAAAGAATCAACTCTTTATGAAGAGCTGAAAGGGGTTAAACATCTCATACAATACACAGAAATATCCTATTTTTTGTTGTTTGTCTCCTATTTAACTAATGTTGACTGAATGGGGCATAGCTAAATAAAACTGAAGGTAAATTACTGCGCCCTATTCACCAAGTGTTAGTTGTCAGTTCACTGTATCCTCTATGTTGTATCAAACTTCCAGGTTTCTTTACTCCTACAGACAACAGTTAATTAACTTCAAACAAATGGACTATGGACTGATTCACATTGGATTTCTCCATTTATGTTTACTAGGACTGAGTGAGCATAGAGGAGCCTCTCTATGAGGCCGCGCTCATACACTCACCAGCATCTGGGCCTTGCCTCTCTGGTGGCTATTCACTGCGCTGGTCTCCATGAGGGCTGCACTGAGAATGGTGGCTGTGTGTCTACCAACAAGGTGGCGAACAGAGCGGGAAGCCGTTGGCTTTGTGAAGCAGGCCTCAGGGAGAGACTCGGAGGGCCCGTCGGGATCTGAAGAAGCCCATTGACAAAGGAAAGAAAAGGGACTTATTCAGCAGTATTTCAGAGTAGCCTTGGACAGAAGCTCTATTGTATCGTGGCAGCCTAGTACTTGATTTGGGGGAGAGACCATCCAAATGCTGCTTAAGGCTGAAGGCCTGTCAGAACCACATACACACACAAACACACAAGCGCACACTTACACACACAAACACGCACACGCACATCTACACACACACACACACACACACACTCAAAACACATGCACATACACTCAAACACACATCTCCATGCTAACCAGCACACAAGGACGTACATAAACACACAAGCAGTGGGGGAGAGGATAGAGTATGTATGGATGGATGTATGGATGCATATGTGTTGTGATTATTTCTGTTCCACTTGGAATAGAGACTTTCCAGCACTCTGACTACTGTAGTTCCACTGGACTGAAGAAAGACAGCTGGTGAATAGGTACATCCAGTTTCTTTCTAAAGGACAGTCTGTACCTGTCTGTAACTCCACTTTAGATTGTGGCAAGACCCTGACATAAACATGGCGTGTCACACATTAATGACAGTTTTTAATGTTGTTATTTCGTTTTTTTGTAATCTATGTTAGGTGCAAACATTATAAAAATGAATGACACTTAATGACAATGGCCATAAACATTGTCATGTCAAATAATGTGACATAAAGTAATGTCATATAATGTTTGCTATCTGTATAGCTCATGTCACTTCTATTCAGTAACGTGTAACGTCTTGAAAGTCTTGGCATGCAAATAGGTACATTCAGAACAAAGGAAAGAAAACTGTCATTGTAAATGAGATTTCAACATATTTAAATGTGATATATTTAAGTGTGTAAGACTAATGTGATACACATAACATGGTCATCTTCATTAAAACAATCAGTTTTACACACATATTGGTTAATGAATTTATAAAAGCCCACAATGAGTTAATACCACATAAATCAACAAGAGTTAGTCAGTGGGACATGTTCAGAGAGAGAGAGAGAGAGAGATCTCTAGAGTAAAAGAGAGAGAAAATAGAAGCTGAGAAAGAGGTTTTAAAAAAGACAAGCCCCACTGTCCGCACCATCTGCCAAGCCCTTAGTTTGCTCTCTCTCCTGTCCATCTAGGCCACAGCTGTTTAATCCACACACACACACACACACACACACACACACTCACAGAGACATAGACACGCACACAGACTCAGACATAGACACACACACACACACACACAAAACACCCGCCCCCCTCACAGTCACGCTAAAATAAAGAGGGCCATCGTGGCCACGTGTCGGATGAATAGAGGCCCACTGCTGTCTAGTCCCCAGACAGCTGATCGCCATCCCATGGTCAGTGTTCACCAGGACCACATTATTAACAATCACACACATACACACACACACACACACACACACACACACACTTGTATTTTACTATTATTTAGAAACATGCATAACTCATGACACACTGTCCTGGAAGCATATAGAGTCTGAGTGAAAAAACAAGCATCAACTTCTGTTCTTAAATGCCTTAAAGGGATTCTTGGCATTGGATCAAAGCCTTTTATGTGTTTGTGTGTGAGAGTCTGAGGATGTAAGACAACAATCAAAGCATTAGATTTTTCTAGATATAGAACTGAAATACATAAAAGTTATCATGAACAGAGTATTATATTTAAGGGTATTTTTACATTATTAAAAGTGAATCCAATTTCTTGGAGGACTTATTTTAAACAAATATTAAATCTAAAATATGTTAATTACACACACACAATGCACATGCATACAAACAAGTCACTTGTCCCAGCCTGTTCCGATATGTGTGGCTCACGTCATCTGTGCTTCACAGGTTGAGGAGATATTTTCAGTCAAGTATTAACACCGGCATGAATACAAAGCAACACACAACCCCTGGCTCCTTTCTCAATAGGAACATCTGTAATGAATCTGGAGCTGTCAAGTATAAGTATAAGTGGATCTTTTAATGCAGCGACTGACAAACATAAAAAAGGATATATTATGCTCTTATGCCATCATGCTCACCTCCAATATCTTGAGGTGTCAGTATTATCATAGCCCAACAATAGTGGGCTCCAGAGGCAGGAGAGGGGTTTTACTGTAGCTCAGCCAGTGTATAACCTTGCTTCGGGCAGAGTCCCTCTCCATACGAGCTGCCATGTGTGTGTCATCAACAGCAACATCTTGGGGCTCCTTTGTGCATCTCACGCCATCAGGATGTTAATGGACCCCCTTTGCTCTTTACTGTTCCCATAAAAGATTCCCAAGGACTGCGAGGCACACAGACCCGTCGCCCTGACCACAGTCAATGACACTCTTTTGAATCCCACCCCGAGCCCCCTGTGTTAGTGTTTCTGTGCACCTTTCTAACACGCGCAAGTGGGAACGATGGGCCTTTTGTCTTGCACCCTTCTTGAGACAGACACCAGTGACCGAATGAAACAGATATGTAAACAGCACTCTGAAAGTATTTCGGTCAAGGAACCTGGGCTGCGCTGAAATTAAAGCAATGAAGGGAACACACACAGGAACAGCTGTGGGCATGGTGGAGATCTGGATGGCGGGAGGGTGGTGGTGGTGGTGGGGGCATGTGTAGAGGGGGCATACGGGATGGCGCTGATACCCTAGTTTGGGCGTGTGTGTGTGGGGGGGGGGGGTGTCTCCATTCATAATATCCAAAATGTTCAATGTGTGAACAACACACACACACACACACACACACACTGATTTGGCAGTTTTCAATGGTATTCCTTCACTCATGTCGATTGAGAAGCCACATTCCTTGTTGGTGTCTCTCTCATGTGTTGGGATTAAGTATACATTCCAGGGTCTTACCAAAAATAATAAGCAAAGCTAATGCTATGGTATCTCTGTGTTTATTTGTACATTGTTATGTGTTTAAGCTAAAAGGGCTACGCAAACAAACTTTCTGAATTGTTCTGGATGGAATAGAAACAGCACATGGAGCTTGATTGAGTCACATAACTCAAATCAAAATTCAGAACTCCAACTTCTACCAATGACGGTCCTTGTATCTCCCAAGTTATATGGGTTTGCCTGAGCCTCTTTGCATAGGCTCCTGTTTTCCATTTAAGGCTTCCATTTAACACAAGTTCTGTGTCTGCACTTACTCTAGTGTAAGCACAACCTGCCCTGAGATCAGTTGTTTGAATAATAATTATTATTAAAATGTTATCTAGTCAGCGACGTGACGAAGGAAACAGTTTGTTGACTGACTATCATGTGATTGTTGTGAGAGTTGTATTGTGAGGGTTATGCATGGTCCGTGATGCAGCAGAGACGAGATGTCCTTGACTGTGCTCTCGCTTGTGAGGGCATTGCAACACAGCAGGAGAAAACAAGATGAGAGTATTACACAGAGATTTTCCACCAGCCCACACCGGTTCTGTGTCTTCGGCATTTGCACTTAATTGTACGCATTAATTTCACCACTTCCTGTTTACTTGACAGACAGACAGTGGTGAAATAATTTTCCTTACTACTTCTAGCACGTACCTCAGCTGACTTTTTAGGTTTTTTTAGAGGTCAACTCTCTTCTCCGTTCCCCTTTTCATTATTGAGATTTTTCAACTATTACAGCCTCTCCTTCTCTCCTTCAGTCTCTCATACTTTCTTCTACTTATTATCTTTTTTCTGTCTTCTTCTTCTTTCCCATCCCGTCCTCTTCTTAGGATATTGCAAACAGTGTTCTTTTCCCTCCCACCCCCTACATTTATATCTGAGTAATTCCTTAGCCTTTCTTGAACCCTCTTTTTCCACTATATAGTTTTTATTTCCGCTTGTGCCTTTTCCTTTCTTTTTTCCGTCCCTTTCTTGCCATCCGTCCTCTCTCTCTCTCTCCTTCTATTCTCTTCCCATCTCAGATGGTCTGTGATGGGGAGTTGTGCACTGCAGCACTGCAGGACTCAGCCAAACCAGATTCTATTTTCTGCCCTGCTTCCTCTTCCTCCTCGCCCCGTCGCCATGGTTACGGCAGGAACCCACAGAAGTCTGCCTCCGTTCTCTGTCACAGCACATACTGAAGCTGGTCAGAGTTCTCCCTTCCTCTTTTCCTCTCTTTCTCTCTTTTACTTTCTCTCCCCTTCTCCTGCTATCTTATGTGACTCTCTCTTCCTTTAACGCTAAAACTTCTATCTCCCTCTCTCTTCATATCTCGCTCTCGCTCTCTTCCCACCGTGAGCTGCTTTTGACTTTGCTGTTCCCTTTTTTTTCTCCCCTCCCCTAACGTTTACTTCACCGGTTTGCGATTGTGAAAGGCTTTTTCTCAAAGCAGCTCTATTTCTGTAGGCTTCTTTCATTGGAAACTTTGCTGAAAGTCATCAGGGAGAATTCTCCCAGGAACCAGAGGGCCTTGACCACAACCTGCTGCTACTGGTGCTATAAACAGCTACAGGGAGTGATTTGTTTATTATATGTTGATGTGAGGCTGTGGGTGGTGTTAGTGGGTGTAGGGTGCGATGGGGGTGGTGGTAAACAGGGACTGAATAGTGTTCCTGCGGTGACACAGTCGGCAGCGGCAGCTAGCAGCAACCGAGATTGCACCAGATTTCAACAGGCATGACATCATGGCTAATCCTGGGCTGTGCACACAACAATGACTCGCAGGCTAAAGGGGGGTCCCAGGCTGACAGGTGAATGCTGGCTTTCCCCAACCTGCCCGCACCTCAAGGTCTGTGCTGCTGGAATGTTTAAAAGCTGCCACAGTACAGCCTTTTAAAAAGCCCACAAAGCAACAACAAGGCAATCGTGGGGAGTGGACCAGCAACATTTCTACCAGCAGACCTTTTGGCACGCTTTCATGCTGTGCCTAAACAAAACATATTGATGACTGTTTAAGAGGAACTACAAAAGGCTGGAGAGATGAACTAGCCCGGCAGTGTTAGACCAAAACATATTGACTGCTAGTTACCCATAAAGCCTCGGGTGCTGCATTCTTCTGGGTAGGAAGAAAGAAAAGAGAGAGAAAGCACACAAGAGAGAGAGAGAGGGAGAGAGAGACAGAGAGAGAGAAATGTGTTGAGAGGACTGGCTAAAAGCTAAGAGAATAGGATCAACTGTTGAGGGTTAAAAGATGACTTGGCACTCCCCTGGCAGGTGAGGGCTTTGGAGGTGTCCAGGAACACTGGTCATTTGATGCAGGGGGAATCATAATCCGCTCCAACAGGCTGCACAGACAAGAGCCGGCCCATTATATTACTGCTTCAGTGGCTGCAGTCCAGTTGACGAGTCTCTTGCATCTGGCAAGCTGCTCTGAGCTCCACACTGGCTCTGAAGCACGTAGGCAGACGTGTAATGCAAAACACTGGCTTAAAGTGCTACTTCAAGGTTGACCACTACTGTGGATAAATAGGTACATAAAGCACTCAATATATGTATTTAAATTTTGAAATGTCTGTAAATTAGTTGAAAAGTTAATTTTTTAAAAGTTTTTGGTGATACCAGAGTTTTTCATTCGAATTCGTTGATGACGTAACATTGGGTATACGTGGCATAGTGGCAAGCAACTGGGATGGGGAAGAGGTTTCAAGAACCTCCAACATCTCATATGATGACCCACAGCCATACAACTTTTAAACAGTCCGACATGAGCGCCTAAATGAGGAATTGGCAAGAATTGGTGACCGTCAAACATCAAAGCCAGTTAAATGCGTGGACAGATGAGAACGAGTGGAGAGTTGCGACATTATTATATTCTCTCATTTTAAAAGAAACAACTACCAGTCTGTGGTAGCTACTTTTCACGCTAATTTGGAACTAACGTTATCCACGAAGCTGTGAGATTACTAATAAACGGCTTGGAGCCAAAGGGAGTAATGACTACATGTGTTTATTACACATCGCAAAAGGGAGATAATGCAACCGCTCAACTGACAATGTTTTCACAATGTAATTTTGATACATTTTGGTAACTAAGTACTACGTTTTGATGGTAGCCTAGCTGTAAAGTCTTAGCCGAGTCCTGAGACAGTATGCTTATGCATTGCAAACGTTGACCCCGCAGAGGCTGGCAATGTCTTCAAAATGTGTTATCAACGTGATATTGATAACTAGTATTTGTAGGCACGCCAAGCTTGACAGACCCAAACATACAATCATGCAGTATGACCAACATGCAATCACATTGTATGGCCAAGAGAAAATGAATCCAGACACTTGCCGCATTCCGACTCATGGGGCCCTTGGATGTAAGTGTCCTTGGGTAATGGTGCGCTTGGCTCAATGGGTCTCTCTCTCTCTCTCTCCCTCTCTCTTGATGAGTCTGACGTGTTGTGAGCCAGCCACACCTCTCTATGTCCCCTCAGCTGTTTTATTCTTCATTGTGTCGTCGCTCATTCAAGGGCTTGACATTTTTACTCGGGCCACGTGGCCAGTCTCGGCAGGAGGTCACTCGGGCTCAGGGCACGGCCCATTCATACAGTCCCCCTCCCTTCTCCCCCCCCCACACACACCACACACGTTCTCCTCCCATGTCTGTGTCCCTGTGACGGACACATTGTGTGCCAAAGCGTGTTAATGATGTCGCCAGATGCCCCCCCGAACGGGACACGGCACGTTCAGCCTGACACCCTTTTTTGGCCTTCGCCACTCTGATATTGCCTCAGTTGACCTCATCCAAACCATTTCTGTGTGTGTGTGTGTAAGAGAGAGAGAGATAATCTGTTTGGTATAGAGAAGACAAAGATGAGAGATGGAGACAGAGATGGAGATAAGGATACAATATATAGACACTGAGAGAGAGAGAGAGAGAGAGAGAGAGAGAGAGAGAGAGGAAGGAAGAAGACTAAAGCAAACTGTATGTCTTGTGTATTGATAGACTAATGCCATGGTGGACATCCTCTAACTGTGTGTGTGTGTGTGTGTGTGTGTGTGTGTGTGCTAAGAGAGAAAGAGAGAGAGGAGGCAAGGCAACTCTCAGGGGGAGAGTTTGACTCACATTGAAGTCACCCAATCTGTAAGGAAACTGGGAGAGGACAAACAGAGTCTTACGTAAGCCCCCCTCCGAAAAAAGCAAAGAGGAATAAGCATGCTGCCTCTGCTGTGTGTGTCAGTGTGTGTGTTTGGTTGTCTTGGCTGACGTACATTTTTAGCAGGATGTGTGTTCTCCTGGGCAGAGAGCTGTGGACTCTGTGTTCCTGTTTGCAGAAGGTGTGTGCACCTCTAGTGGCATCTCCTCAGCTGTGCTACTGCGCTACAGTATTTCAGTAAGCACTATTCAAATGGGCCTGAGAAGCCATCCCCCCATCTACCCCCGCCCCTTGTTTTCACCCGTCAACCAAACTACTCTCTCTCTCTCTCTCTCTTTATATAGTCAGCTCTTCTCCACCTTTCTTTAATTTCCATTTTTCCTGTTTAATGTTTCTGCCTCTTCTATCACTCTTTCACTCTACTCCCTCTTCTCCATCATCTGCATTTGTTTTCTCGTCCCTTCTTCTGTGCTCCCTCGTTCCTCCCCTCCTTTATTCTTCCCTTTTTTGTTTTTTAGTGTCTCTCCTCTTCCGCTTCTACTGTGATTCTCATCTCTGCACCATCTCCTCTCCTCCACCCTTCCTACCACACATCTGCACACATCTCCTCCACCCTTCCTGGCTCCTCTCCTCCACCCTCCCTGGCTCCTCTCCTCCACCCTCCTGTGCTTCTCTCCTCCACCTTCCCTGGCTCCTCTCTTCCACCCTCCTGTGCTTCTCTCCTCCACCCTCCCTGGCTCCTCTCCTCCACCCTCCCTGGCTCCTCTCCTCCACCCTCCCTGGCTTCTCTCCTCCACCCTTCCTGGCTCCTCTCCTCCACCCTCCTGTGCTCTGCTACTGTTGGGTCTCTTCCACGCTCATCTCCAATCTCCTTCTCTACTCAACTGAATCTCTTTCATTTGCTCCCTTTCCCCCCTCTCCTCTACTCCTCTGACCTCCTGTTCTCCCCCTCCCTCTTCACCTTTTCTCTTTCTCTCCCTCCGTCTTCCTCTCTCTCTCTTTCCCTGTCCTCCTCTCTTCTCCCTCTCTCCCTCCATTTTTTCTTTCCCCCTCACTCCTACCATCATCTGCTGTTCCTTTTTCCTCTGTTCTCTCACCTCTCCCTCTTCTTATCTCTCTCCATCCCTCATTTCTTTCCTTTCACTGGTTCACTATTCCTCCTCTGTTATCAATCCTGTCCTCCTCTCAGTTTTCATCTCATTCCAGTTCTCCCACTATCATTTCCTGTCTTCTTTTTGCCTTCTTTTTCTTTCCTCCACCTTTTCATTTCATCTCCACCCTTGTCTGCCTTCCTTGTCTATATTTGTCTTTTCTTCTTCTCTCTACTCGGCTCATCTCATTTCTCTCTCCTTCTTCACCTCCTCTGCTCTCTTCTCTGGCCTCATTTGTTTGCTCCTCTTGTCTCCCTTTCTCCACTCTTTTTCTGCAGTATCATCTTTTCATCCCTTCCGTCCTTCTCTCCCTCCTCCTCTCATTCAGACTTCACTACCTTCGTCTTCTCCTGTTCCCCCATTCTCTTCTCTTCATCTCTCCTTTGTATGTGTTTCCTCCCTCTCTTCTACATCTTGCTATGCACATCCTTCCTATCTTTTCCCTCTCTCTTCTCCTTTCTTTTTCTCTCTTAATCTCTATTTTTTCCTCATCTCATCTTTCTCTTAATTCTATTTCTCTTCTCTACCCTTCTGTTTTCTCTACCCTTTCTCCTTTCTTGTCCTCTATCTTTTTTTGTCTTTTTCCTCTCACATATTCTCCCCCCTCCTTCTACCCGTCCCTTCCTCTGCTGATTTGTCCTCCTCCCTTCATCTCTCCTCCACCATTCTCCTCCTCACTTCTCATCTTCTCTTCCATTTCCCCCTCGCTTCTCCTCTCATCTTCTCTACTGTCATCCCCCCACCTCTCTCCTCCCTTTGCCGTTTTCTCTCCTCTCTCCCCTCTTGTTCTTTCACCCCCCTCTCCTCCCCTATCCCATCCTCTCTTCTCTCTTCCCCCCCTCTCTTCATCTCTCCTCCAATTTTCTCCCCCATATCTCTTATCTTTTTCGCCTCCCTTCCTCTGCCCCATTTTCTCTTCTCCTTTTCCCCACACCCCTCTACCCCTCCTTTCTTCCTCCTTTCCTCTGTATGTCCAGTATATGTACAGAAATAAAGAGACTTAACTTCTCTTCCCCTATTCTTCTCCTCTTCATGCTCTACCATTGTCCCCCTCACATCTCCTCTACTATTCTCTCCATTTCCTCTCTTCTACATTCTCTCCCCACCTCTCTCGCTCTCTTCTCTTTTTCTCCCTTCCCTTTCTCTCCTCTTTCACCCCTCCATCCCTAGCAGCTATTCTACATCTACTTCTCTTCTCTCACATTCTCACCTCCTTCCTCCTCTCTTCTCCCTTTCTCTTTTTCTCCTCCTCTCTATTTCACCCCTGCGTTCCTTTTATTCTCCACTCTCTCCTCTCACATTTTTTTTCCTCTTATTCTCTCCCTTTCCTCTCCCATTCTTACCTCCCACTTCCTTTATTTCTCCTCTCTCCATTCTTCTCCTCCACTTCTCTCTCTCTCTGTTCTCCTCTCTTCCGCGGCTCCTCTCCTTCCCCACCCGTAGCAGCTGGCTGGGGGGTTGCTGGCTGGTGATTGTGGCTGCTTCAACACAAGGTCGTGTTCCACTGCAGTGAGATGTGTCTTTGTCTGCGGGAACCAATGGGCTGGGAGGACCATAAGGAAGAGGTATGGTCCTTTAAATCAGGCCCTCCGCTCACACCCAGGCAGCCTCCCGCACACCAGCCGAGGGATGGCAGCCCAGGAGCCACCACCTTTATTGGGGGACAACAGCTACAATATGTCCCTGGAGGCCCACACAACTCTCTCTGTGTGCTATTGTGTGTGTGTGTGTGTGTGTGTGTGTGTGTGTGTGTGTGTGTGTGT